>JALJCO010004080.1:600000-945000 GCA_023101725.1 Atherinomorus stipes | reverse complement strand
AATATTCAATGAATTTCGGTTCACTGCCCTATGAGGTATGATTAATTAAACACTTTGAATATATAAATATTATTATTATACATCAGCTGTGCAAGTAATGGAACTTAAAAAACAACATCATTTCTACTCTTATTGCGTGTTTTATTTGGCTATTGCCAATCAATCACTCTTCCTACCAAATAAGATTGATTGACGGGCAATAGTCAATGGACAACAGGCCCGTATACGCCAGCATTTAGCAATGTTCAGACCACGACATCTGTCTTACTTGCGTTTATGACATGATGGGAGAATCTGCACCTGCTGTCTGCTAGATGCTGGTGTCTGGACTTGGCTCATTCACATTGTCCTAAAGGCGTGGCCAGGGAGGGAGCTGTAACAGTCTCTGTTTTCTGAACTTCCACAAACATCTTCTATACTTTAATCAAATCATAGGGTCAATGGTTACATACGCTGGCCTGAACATATTGGGCCTTCAGTATTGTTATACACATAATCTATAGCTCTTATGGTATCCCAACTTATTAGTTGTCTTGCTTCCTCTCAGATTTGACAATCATTTAGGACATAATCATCCTGCTATTTCGTCTGAATCATGAAGCCGTTCTTGTTTTGATTTACTTGGCCTGAGGATGTCTATGTACCACCTCAATGTCTTTAAAAAAAACTAGCTAAAGAAGATAAAGACGGGAGAAGTGGTGAGGGAGTTTCAACTTGTAGAATATTCTGTGGCCAGAACTAACCAACCACAGGCCATCTGGGGACACCGCATGCCTCCAGCACTATTTAGTAGGCTTTAAGACCACATCATTAGCCCAAACCATCCAGCTCCCCTCCCATGTGTGGTGGAGAGCCAGGTGCATCTCTCCCTCTTTGTCTTCTTGTCCCTCTTTGCTCAACACACCTGGAGGGAATTCAGCCAAACCATCACCATGAATGTGCCACGGGCTGAAGAGCACAAAAATTACACACCTTACTCCTGCAGAGCCAAAAGCAAACAAACACCTGAGCATTATGTGGAAATGTGTTTTGGGCTCACAGGGTGACTACCTTGTAATTCCACCTGAAAACAGAGCCTCCTTCAGAGTGGCCCCAAGACAGTATTAGCCTTCGCTCTGCAAATTCGTCCAGCATGTCTTCCCAGAAAATACTGCACTGTAAAAAGCATTGTGGGGAAAACATTGCTTATAGGAACATATTTAAAAGCGAGAGCATTTAATCAGTGCTGCCTTTTTGGGATGTTTCTCTTTGACATAGGTGAGAACTCAATGGGCCATGTGGGACAAAAAAGAAAACAGAAATCCAGAACACAAAACCTGGCAGTGCTCTCTATTTCAATCTCTCCTTATCTTTTCCAAGCCCTCTGTTCATCCCTCTCTGGCTCCCACTTCTAACTGCTACCTCAAATGAGGCCTCGATCTGGTCTTTCTCTGCTTTCTCACTCTCCCTCTCCTCCCAAAGAGCAGAGGAAAAGTAAGCAAGGAAACTCTCCACGCTCAGGAGCCGAGGAAGACAACTGTCCCCTCTGTGCTCGAGGCTGAAACAGGCCAAATAAAATAGCAAATGCTGCACCAGGAAATGGCTAGCCAAACACAGTAAGCCATGAATCTAGGGTTGGCAGAGTGGAGGGATTTCTCCATGCGGTCCACAGGCAGCCTGCGTGACTATAAAAGTCCTTTTGTATTGAAAGGACATTTCCCAAATGGGTTTAACAGCAATCAGAGTCAGGGAGCATCACTAAACTTTTATGTCACCAACCAGCCGACTCAAGGTGCTAATAGTGGTGTGCCACTGCTAATATTTATTAAACTGCTTGTCAGTGTGGTTATTATTTAACTGTGCAATAGAGCCCCAAAAGGGGATGGGATGGGGGATTTGGCTCTAGGTGTTTATGGGAACTCTTCTGCATGTCATCATTTCCCCCAAAATGGCCAACAACCTGTTTCCTTTCAACAGTAAGTTCAAAGTTAAAGAACAGTTAAGATTCTGTATAAGTTTTCTGTCACATTGTTGAAAGGATAAGTGCTAAAATATCCATGTTTTTGATTAAAAAATAGCAAAGCATATTTATTTTTAGCACATTCCATACACAAGGCACCCAGTGTGCTGTACAAAATCAAAAGAAACATTCAGACTGAAGAATACACAAGTTACATACAGTATTTCAAAATATATGCAGTGAACCCATTAAAAAAAGTGATTCATAAAGAAAAATTAAGAAAAAACTCCCTAAAAATGGTAGCAAATAAAAATGACTGAATTTTAAAATAACTAAGATTTGGAGAAGACTTCAGGTTTTGGGGGAGTTTGTTGTAGATATTAGGAGCACAAAAGCTGAAAGTTGATTCTCATTGTTCAGTTTTAACTCTCAGAATGGGAACGAAACTAGACCTAAATCTTAAAAATCACAGTGGCTAATATGACATTAGTAGTTTTATATTTTCATTATGGCTGTTAAAATCCCAAATGATACCAAAATTCCTGGCTTGATCCATTGTTTATAACATTGCTGAGAGACACTGGTCACTTTTTTATTCTCATCTGGGGTTTAGCTTTATTTAGCTGAAGAAAATTATAAACCATCAAAGTATTGATTTAACCAAGGCATAAACAAAAGCATCGTTTTTTTTTTACCAGAGTCTCATTGTGAAACAGTAAAATAGAGCCATGTCATCAGCATAATGAGACTATATTTTGTTTGTTTCAATGATCCAAGTTACTGTGTGTTTACCTTATTTATTTCTCTTTAATCATGCATTAGGATGCTGATTTAGGGAGCATGATGCTGAAAAATAGGGGCCCTAAAATTAGACCTTTTGGAACTCCACAGGTTATCTTTAAGTAGATCTGTACTCACACATATGACACACAAAACATTTAATGATTTCTGTAACTGAAAAATGTGTTGATGTAACTCATCAAATGGGTTACTTTCATGTTTTGTGGTGACTTTAACTTTAATTTTATCTTACCCTGTCGCATTTTCTGAACAAATATTATACATTTAAAAAGGGTGCACTACAAAATAACAAATTTGGAGCTCAGCCTTTTAAAGGCTGATAACAGCTGTGTAGACAGAATAAGTCATTTTTTTACACCCTAAGTAGAAGTTGCTGTAAATTTACAAACTAGTCAAATCTTGGTGAAAACATCCATGTCTCTGATATTTCCAGACCTGAGACAGAAGTTGTGGTGAGAAAGTAACAGTTTTTATACTTGATCCCTGGAACTGCTGAATTTTGGGACCCATAAATGTCTGTTCTGCAAAGAAAACATTAAAGTTTTAGGAGAAGATAAAAGATCCTCTTTAAAAACACTATATTGGATGACCTGTAACCAGAGACCAAATATCCAAAGTTTAATACGCAAAGCAGGGCTCGCAAACAGGCAGGCAGCCAACTGGGTCCTAAAAAGGTTAAAGCTATAACTGCATTTAAGAGAATCTGGCACCAAGTAAGACCAGGAAAAAGACAGTGGTCATGTAGGGAACACAAACAAGTCAAAATGGAAAAGAAATTGATTGAAAGAGTCCCTGCAAATTATGACAGTAAGGAGTCTTAGAATTTAAAGTCAAAATCAAAAGATTTAGCTCTTTATGGTTTATATAATGTGAAACATAATACAACATGGTATCTTGCTGCAAAGTGTAGCTATACCTGCAGAAAACATAAATTGACATTATTTCATTGATACTGTATATGCAGCATCAACAAACTTTTGTAGGACATGCTTTGACATCCAAAGGAGTGGTGCGTGACTAAATAAACACCTAACAAGCCACCAAATACAGGTTGAAATTCATTTTGCCAGGTACAAATGAAAACTTACTGATCAGTTTGGCAGGTGATGAACGAAGCAAATCATTTCAATTATTGATGTAGACAGTGCTAACAGTACTGTATATATCCCATGAATACTATTCTAGTATATATCATACATTTGTGCATGGTGTTATTGATAAACTAGCCTGAACAATGAGCAGCTGAATGAGAAGGAGAGTGATATGTAAAGATTTGATATGACAATTGGTTGTTTAACTGTAAAGCAGGGATGTCACACTGCCATCTTTGAGGGCCACTGTCCTGCAGATTTTAGATATTGCCCCGCTATAACATGTCTGAATCATTTTAATGGGTCATTGTGCAGAACTTGAGGAGAAGTCTGTGGATCCATTTGATTTAAACCAGGTGAACCAGAGGACTGGAGTTTGACATCTCTGGTGTGAAGACTGAGGCTCGTTTTGAGGAAAAATGGAAGTAGGAGAGAATGTTGATGATGAAAGAGGAACTCAGACAAAGAAACAGGATCTTTTATACAAAAATAGCTTTTGGTTCATGAGTGGTGAGAGCTGCAAGGACTGCCACATCTAGATAAAAGAAACATATTATGTTGGGGCAAGCAGAGACTGTGAAAGACCATAAAACTGCCACAAAGTTACCTGGACAACCTGAAGTCATTAATTCATTTCATTACTTTGATGTCTGATGGACAAAATTCTTTTTATTATTTCAGTTAAAGGTCTAGTGTGTAACCACTTAGGCTTTTTATTAGCAAAAATCAAGAATCGCTTTCAGGATATTTTACCAAAGTCTGATCACAATTCTATAGAAATTAAAGCATTCTCGTAGCATAGAATGAGTTGTGTATGAATACATACGAGGCGGTGCACTCAACTAAAGGCAGCCATGTTGCATCACCATCTTTGAACTCAATAGCCGAAAGGGAACGAACTTGTTAACCTTAGGGGCCGTTCACACGAGGATGATTGCGGGTAAAAACTGCAAAATATTTCATCAGAAGTGCCTTTCGTTCACACGGCAACGGCGTTATTCTGGGTTGAAGACGCAAAAATCTGGAGACTCATTCCAAAGTGGAATTCCTGAGGACGCAATGCTGTTGCGCCCTCGTCTGCACGGTCCAAAATGCAGAAATGATGGTGCACCCACAGACCTGCTGACACCGTGCTCATGTCGAATACGCGTGACGTCACACAATACAGGAAAAACAACATTGTCGGACTACGGAGGCCCAGCGGATCTCCACATTGTGAGCTTGTAATTGAGTGTAGTTTGGAGAAGTAATTCTACCTCCTCATCTGTCCACACAAAGTTCCTCCTCACCGCAGAGATGAACAATTGTAGGCATGTGCGCGGACATGGCAGAGTTCTGTCACAGCACCACTTAAAGGCCCGGCGTGCATATCCAATCAAATTCCATACACCCTTGCATCCTCGTATGCACACAGATTTCTTCATGAAGACGAGGTGACACTTTTGCGTCTTCTCTTCCAATCGTCGCCGTATGAACGTAGCCTTAGTGTTTTAGCTGTGAATACCTGCATGTTGTCAGGGGGAAGAAGAGAAACGAGCAAAAACGACCGTAGGTGATCAACTTTCCGTTTTGCATTGAAATGTGGGACCATCCATACTCTTTGCCCTGCAAGAGGAAGGAAAAAAAGCCAAGAAAAGAAAAAGAAATAATAACAGGGAGAACAGGAGTCCACATTGGTACATGTAGGGTTTACCAGATGGAGACAATTCATGTGGGAGGGAGACTTCAAAACCGACACCAAGGTTTCAGCCTTTTTCCTAGACAGGCACCGTACCCTTCCATTACACCTAAAAAATGGATTTTCATTATTAACCATGAAGCTCATGATGATTTAAAAGCATTACCCTGGAATCGGAGTGATTGGGAAAGTTTTACCAGTTACATAGGCCTATATGAAAAAAAATCCCAAAATGGCCTTATCTCAGCAAGAGGCGCTCAATTTGGACAACAACATGCAGATATGGTGTAAATACTTTATGCTCCTGTTTAAGTTATATAATTCACTATTACTTGCTATACAAAACAGCTGAGATGGCAAAATTTTTAGAAGTGGAAAAGCTCTGTTGCAACACTTTTCAGTTGCTGTTACTCTTTACAGAAGTTATACCAGTAGCGATGGTGAGCTTCTTTCAGCTGCATTTTCGGGAGGTTTTCCAAGATGTATCGCTCACTACTTCATCATGTGATGGGATGCTTGAACATAAGCAAGATGTTGACATTCTCACATATGTGACTCCCCCTGGCTTCAGTGGTGGTAAATACTGTAATGTGCTTAAATGGCCAGAGAACACTACTCTGCGGTTTGCAGATTAGGGTCAATTAGGACACCACTATGGGAATGATTCTCACATGCCTGGGCTTTAAGATAAAAAAAAAAATGTTTAGCAAAAATTTCAAATCTATAAAGAGCAAACCTTCCTGTGATTTGATATGAATATTGTTAAACAGGCATGTAATTCTGTCTCATAATCAATCGCTGGCTCCGAAATTCAAATTGAAATCAAACCAGAATCTAGATCAGTAATCATTTACAGTAATTGATACATTATATTAAGATCAAACATGTGATGAACACCCTTAGCAGTAGGTGTAACACATCAAAATGTGAATAATTCAAACATTTCTTCAAAATCTGGTTATGGTAATCATTTTAAGGAATGTGTTTCATTAATGCTGAAAACTGAGATTTTTGGTTTCTCTGGGGCCACTGAGTGTGAAAAAAATGAGGTGCTGCAGATGCTGTGAGGTGCAACACCAAACTCCACATAACACAGTCTAATAGTTGTGTGTTAATGCTGCTGCCTGAGTTCATCTAAACAGGAAATACATTTCTCTGCAGATTCTGAGCCCACACCACCCATCTTTCTCACCTTCTCTCACCTCAGGAAAGAGAGGGAGCCTCTGTCCAGGTGACCGCAGATGAGGGAAGCCAAAGATTACTGCAGCCACCGTGGAAATGTAAGAAGTGGGTGGCAATCACTGGGGAGTGGAGGTTTGGGAGGGCAGAAAATAGTGTGCATGAATTTGCTATAAGTGAAGCACTGTCCCAAGCATAGAACTGAATGTTCTTGTTGAATTTGATAGACTCATTCAAGCTCCTCTAAACTGATTACGCACAACTTTCCGAGTTCAAGACACAAATTTAGGGTAAAAGTAAAGTAATCTGCATTTTCCGTATATGAAAAAAGAAATAAAAAACAGGTACTTGCCCATTATAATTAAGTACCCTTAAATTACAAAGCTCACTTTGAAAAAAAGTAACTACATTTTTTTTAGAAGTACATTAAAAGGTTTATTTTAACTCTCATTTAACAAGCAGGTCCAATAAAACAAGCCTTTGTCTTCACTGAAAATGTTAATTGTGTTTAAAAAATTGAGAAACGTGCTCAAAAATATATTTGGAATGACAAAAAAGAAAAGTTTAGTATTTTGAAAACTTCTATTTTAATGCTGGCAAGGGTGTGAAGATTGGATATGAAAGGAACTTCCACCAAAGGTTTAGTCTTTTTAGGCAAGGATGGATTATAATCTCACTGACTTGTGCTAAACTTGAAGACTGAACAATAAGCTCCAAAGGAACAGAAAGATTTCTTGATGCAACCTTGGAAAATATATGCATATTTTAACATGCAATTTGGAAAGTAAAGAAACTTCTACTTAATTACAATTTTTCTGTACTTTTCCACATCTGCAATATTGTGGAGAAAAGTCGATTGAGAAAATCTCCTTGTGTAAAAGCCAAGGATGGTAACCACTGTTTGATGATCATATGCGTTCAAGCCACTGCAACCTTCATGACACAATGATCACTATAGTCACATGGGCTCAGGATTACCTAGGAACCACTTTTTAGCCAAAACAGTCCACTATCGCAACCAGAAATGTATTCTGAAATCTGAAATCATCACCTCTGCGCAGAAACACCAGCTCATCTCAAATAGATAGAAAAAAAGTTGAGACATTCTGTGGTCAGATGAGAAAATGTTTCAGTTGCTGTGTCTGATTCTTCATGTCAAAGACGAGAAGGAATATCCAAGCTGTTCTCATAGTTGTCAAAGCAGGGGTATCCAGCTCCAGGCCTCAAGGCCCACAATCCTGGAGGTTTTCCATGCGTCCCTGCTCCAACACACAACTCAAATTAGCCATTTAATTTGAGTCAGGTGTTTTGGAGCAGGGAAACAATGAAAATTTGCAGGACTGTCTTTAAGACCTCTGCATTAAAGAGCACAGGTGTGCTTTAAGCAGCATGTTTTCCCAGTAGATGCATGATTATTTTGTGTAATTTTGCACAACATCCAACCCAAAATCTTTCTGAAAACATATAAAATATTCCTGATAATCATTTCTTTTATATAAAGTTGATAATTTTGTTGATTTTAACTGCTTCATCTCTAAGATACATGTTGAGTTTGCGGGTTTTTGTCCGTAAAAAGTGCAGTTATTTATCTTCAAATAAACGAAAAGCAAGTCCTGTAGTCTGAGTAACCAAGGCCCCCAAATATTGATTTTGGTGCTCTGGGAGGCTTCAGGTCATAAAAAAGTGCTCATCAGTGCAGTGGAGCAGTTGGGAAGTGTGGGGAGCGACTGGTGCATTAGTTAGTGGAATTATGTGGCTCATAGCTGCAACAGCTAGAGGTACAAATGCTCACTGGCAGGATTAGATAATGCTATTATCAGAATGATGGTAGCATTAGAAAGAAGCATTAGCATGGATAATTCCACAGATTCAGCAGCAGAGAATCGCCATTTAATCGGTGCATTATACCCAAAGAGATGAGATTCCAGATATAGAAAGGGACTTGGGCTACAAAGAATCAAAACTTGACGGTAAATCTTTGAATTATAAGTCATCACGTTTCCGTGTCTTGTCGGGTAAACAGGTGTTTAACAAAGGATGATCAAACACGCCTCTCTGCTGCAAGGTGGAGGGAAAAAAGGCACTGCAAACACCCTCCATATCTGGTGTGTAATTCCCATTTAACCACTGCAAAGTCTTTGTTTCTGTCTTCCAGAAATACCAAACTAAACTCATGATAAACTGATGGTGGAGGGATAGCATGAGTTTTCTCTACACGTATTGCTTGTAATCTTGTTTTAGCTACATTGTTTGATCCAGATGAGCAGCATTATGTTTAAGGCTGGAAAAGAGTGAGGGCTTAAAATGTTCTTGAATGATAATAATGTTATTTACATTCATAGTTGTTCTGAATACAATTAATGTTGAAGCAACAAATTCCTTGAATGCAATGTTAATCATGTTGTTAATCACTTACATCAACAATTTTTCTGATGAAAACAAGACAATTATGAAATAAAAGCTAATGGATGAGGACAAAAACTACAAAATGTACTGACACTTTTGCCAATGAAAGAAATTAAACAAATATCTTAAGCAGAGGCAAAAACTACAGAAATCAGACCTAATTTTGCATGTGTGAAAACGGGGATAAGTTAAGAAGAGATCTAATCGGACATCTGGGTGTTTGGTTAAGAGGAAGGTACACACATTTGATCTACCCACATTAAGTTGATACAGACGTGGCTCTTCTGAAATTAATAAATTAGAAATTCATGCAAAGCTAAGCATACTATAATGTTAAATCATGGTCTTTAGTGTGTTTTACAAGGCTGCAAACCAGATCCATAGCTTTCATGTAAACATTAGCAAATAGAGAAGTATCTGAAGAAATTAATTGAATGTTGAACCAGTACAATCTCTGGTAACTGTATAACAAAGTAACCACAAAATCACAAAGATTGCCAAATGCTGCTTCTATGGTAGGAGAGAGATTTGACATATGCTTTGGGTTTTTGATGTACTGTACACACAATTAAGAAATAGAGAACTGTTTGGATTCGACATAAGTAAAAATGTGCATCAGTTTCCACAATTAGAAACTTGTGGAACGAACAAACTTGCTGCAGTTATTTATAACCCTGCAATTAGATTGGAATCAAAATCCAGAAATAAATAGTTATAAACCTATAAGACCTCTTTTTCATCATCACCTCACGTTAGGGTAATAGTGCCCGAAATATGTGAAGACCGCATGGGCTAAACACTCTTTGTTGTAATGATCCATTGGTTGGAAGCAGGAGGAATATACGTGGCTTCTTTTACACAGTACATGGTTACATATAGCTGCGAAGACTGGGGCAGAAGTGGGGGTGATCCAATAATCTCAGTGCGAGAGAACCTCGGTTCAAATCCCGGACAAGCCCCCAATTTGTCACGACCTGCGTGGTAGGCCACAACAAATAACAGGGAATGGACACACTGTTGATATGCAAAAGTAATTTATTTAAAAAAAGGTGCCTGCAGTGTGTAAGTATGAATGGTCAGTGGTGTAAAGTGAGTCAGTATATGGACAAAGCTGCAAGGAAAGAGAGAGAGAGCGGTTAGTCGCAGGCAGGGCTTACATAGCCAGATTCCAACAGCAAGTGCTCTGTTGATGGGCCACACCTACCAAGGGGCACTCAAAAAATGGAATGAGCACAAAGCCAATTATACTGTACCAATAGTTTGATCACTATGAAGGTAAATAATAGTATTGTTAATGATTACTGAGGCTACGTTTAGACTGAAGATCTTGATGCTCAAATCCATTTTTTTTTTTTTTTTACCAGAATCCAATTTGTTTGCATGGTCATTCATATTATCATTCACATGCAATCTTCATTAGACTTCAGTATGAACTGTACATGGTTCTGAAGTGATTCACATGTGCAGAGGAAGATGTGACATCACACACACCACGCTGTATGTAAATATGGATGCTACACTCGTGGGTGTGTGTAAGTTTTGAAGTTCAGTTCCTGTACGATGTTGAAATGAGGTGTCGTATTTCTGTGACGTCAAAGCGACCGTATATTCTGTGGCTGCTTTGTCACAGATATGATACTGTAAGTATCCAATTCAGGATTACATATGAAAGAGGCCTGGGCTGGATTTTTAAAAAAAATCTGTCATTAAAAATCTGATATGAGTGACATATTGGTAAATAATCAGAATTGAGCTGCAGAGTAAACGTAGCCTGAAAGTCCAAATAATGAAATAAAAATGTGACAAATCACAATAAATGGAAATTTTCAATGCATATGCATGATTTTATGTCTGTAAATGTCATGTAAAGCATGTTTCTTTTAACTTAAAGCCTTTTATATTGCATACCTACTTTAGGAGATCTCTGCTCAGAGTTGTTTCTAAACATCGCCAATGTTAAAAAGGTTGGAGCCTCCAATGAAAACAACCGTTTGCTATGGACCCAAAACAGGTAAAGGTTTCTGAGTGACACAACTTAACCAGGACTGACCTCCAACAGAGCAGGTGTATGCTGTGCATGCTCCATTTCTTCCAGCTCATGCGAAGGTGGAATGGCAGCGGTGTTGGTGTGGGAGGTCTTTCCTCACATGGTGCAATAGCAGGAGGCTGTGAACACACACAGCTGCTGCCACATGACAGGAGATGTGCCTGCTTATAAATAGTATGCCACTATTTTGTCTTTACATATTTAACTGTTGGATATTTTAATGCAAATTAATGTGGTGGGATTGGAGAGGGGTGTTTTTGTTGACTGGAATTAGTGTTGTGAGCAAGCTTTCTTCTCTATTCTCTCCCTTCCTTTCTCTCCTCTCCAAATTACAGCTATTAAGACAAGACTGGTGTGAGCCAAACACGGCGCTCCACTTAATGTGATTTCCCCCGCACTGAGAAAGAAATAAGAGGCAGTGATTCATGGGAGCTCCACAAAAAGCCTGAGAGACGGGAAGATGTCCACCTCCGACATGCGCTGAACACAAACACTGGGCTTGTTTAAGTGTGTAATTGCATGTGTGTGCGATTATTGCATGCTTACTGTATGTGTGTGCAAGCATGCACTTATGAGTGGATGAGCTTAAAATGAAACATTATGATTTTTGACATCCTGCATTTAAATCTGGCCAGTTCTCACATTAATATAGTGAATAGTCTGGCAGTTTCCACAAACCCGGTTTGGAAGAGAGCAGCCATGGCCCGCCCCTCATCTTGATGTGGTTTTATAGTGTGTAGTATGGGGCAAAATGATCTTGGAACCCCCTCCCCAACACACAACTGAGAAGTAATGTGACAGCAACACGCAGTATCTTTTTCAGCGTCTGCAATGCCAGCTATCAACACCCACCATTGGCAGAATTGGGGTTGACAGCTGTGGTTGAGGACTAGCGATTGGTCAGGCTCAGGGGATGTTGTACAGGAAGGGAAGTATACGCCACCAAAGGATACAGGAAGTAGTAAGAAACCCAGCCAGTGGGAAGGTTATAGTCCAATTTGCCCTCAAGTACAGCCCAAAACCTGTTAAGAAACCCTAAACAGAAGAGAAAGTAGGGGCATGGTGGAGTGAGGAGGCCATCTGGGGGCATCTGGTGCTGAAAAGTTAAAGTGTGAGTGCTGACAGCAGCACAAAGAGCTTGGAAAGACACCAGAGTCTGGACACAGGAGATTAGAGATACTGTAAACCAGCCAGCAAAGACCTTCACTCAACAGCTTTGTCAAATTTAAAAGACCATGTTGTGGGGTGAAATGTAGCGCAGCGGTTATACGAGAAACTTCTACGATTTTGGGAAGCAAAATATGTGCCATCCTTTAGACAAGCCACAATGACCGACCCAAACTTTGTGCAGCTCTGCATCAGATCTGCTTTCTGAATCTCAGGGCCAAGTAGGCTTGGCCCGCCCCATAGATCAAGGCTTAATGTAGCCTGCAGCGCTAGCAGAATGGCTGAGACAAATGACAGTTCACTGAGGTGGGGTCCCTGGGTAGAGCTTGGCCTGGCCTCTGGCGCTGGACTGGGGTTAGCTGCAGCCTGCAGGACAGAGAGCCCAAGCAGGGAGGGAGGCGGAGAGTGCAGAGCTGGGAGGGCTCGCTGGCTTTGCTAATGGGTCCCCAGACAACCAGGCTTGACCTTACAGGCCCAGTGCATTCATTATCAGTTGGTTAGCAGCTAGCACGAGTGCAAACAATTCTTGCTAGTTAACTGCAGTGAGAGGTTAAAGCTTGCTTAAAAGGGCAGATGGAGACTTTCATGAGTTAAAGTCATCTTTGAGGGGATTTGATGCAGTTGCTGTCTGGACTGATGAGGCATCACAAATAATAAACTAACACTGTCAAGAGAAGCTAAAACAATAACACCAAGCATGAACAGCAAGGGGAAGAAGTTTTGCTGTAAAAAAAAAAAAAAAAAAAAGATGGTACCATATTCATACTAAGTAGGAATGTTGTGTAAAATAGAAGCTATTCCTCACCTAATCTTGGATGTAATGTATTTTTAAATGTTTGGTCATAACTTTGTCAACTTATTTTATGGAAGGTTGAAAGATAAGTTGCAGTTTATCTTTCTAGCCCTGAAGCCAGAGTCATGTTTTGTTTATATGCCTTCTTGTCAGATTGCCTATGACTGCATTAAAGCAACCCTTACCGATGTTGCATTGTTGCACTATTTTTTAAAAGGGTAAAATGCTATGGATGAGGTAATGGAACTCTGTAATACAAGACAGACCCACCATTAATCAAAGTAAAATATTATTCCAGTCTCTAAATGTTCAATGAAAACTCCAACCAATCCTTGCAGTGGGGCCCATGCCTAGGACTGGCCAAGGGACTTGCCTGTCAGACCTTTGCTTCTGCATTGGGAGGCAGAGGGAATGGGGGTGGGTCTCAGGAGTGAGGCAGGACTGCTATTATTTAAATAATCTTGCTGTGCTTTCTAAAATCCAAGATTGGTAAGGGTTGGTTTAATGTGACTGAAAGTTGATTCCGATGGTGTTCAAACTCTGTTTTTGTGCATGTTAAGATCTGCAGACAAGAATTTCGCCAGTTTCACACAGCTGCAAATGTAAGCATTACAATTTTTGAACTACAACTGTAAACCTGCTTAATTTTGCATTGTAAACTAATGTAGTTATTACATGTTCTGTGCTGAAACTTTATTTATTGTATTTAGATGACAAAACATTTGCTGCCATTGGGTTACATCTTTTTCAGGGAAAGTATGGCTTATTTCAGCAAAGTGCTGCAAGTGTTAGACCAGCAAGTGTCACCCAGAGAAAACATTTGGAGAAGAAAAAAGAACAACAAAGAGATCCTGAACAGCAGCTGAAGTCCTGTATCGAGTGAGAATAGGAAACATTTTACTTTAAAAAGAGTTGAGACAGCACTTTGGTTAATACACTCCTGTCCCAACTTGTTGCAAGCTTTAAGATACTGATCAAATTTCTCAGCTTTTACATACCGGGCACTGTTTAATTTCTCATTTTGAATTAAAAAACTAAAAGAAAAAAATCATCTTTTGCATTCTCTCATGTAGTAAATTGTCAGTTATAGCAGTGCACTACACAGTTCGCCCCTTATTTCGGACACATACACAGACAACTTGACTAAAACGACCTCCTGAAAGTGTCCTCATCTCCATGCAGCTATCATTTTCCTCTAAAAACGTGCATGTAGCAGCAGCCCACAGCGCCTGTGAACTCTGCATACATTATCCCTCTCTCCCCTGCATGGGGCTCTGGGCCCATTTATGAGCATCCCACTGCTTTGCAAGGTACCTGCTGCTCCTCTAACTGCAGCCAGGCTGTGGCCTTATCACTTCTGCAGATCACGAGATGCAGATCGATGAAATCTTTAGCTAAAACAAAGACATACTTGGATAGTCAGACCCTATTTTCCTGATTGCATGTCTCTGCAGACGATGGAAAACAAAACAAGTTTAAGGAATGGATTACGGGTGGCTTTTCAAAGAAGCGTTAACTGGGGCATGGCCGCCTGGCACACTCTCCTCAGTGCCGGGCCTAATGATTTCTAATGCTGCTAAACATTACATCGCTGTGAAAGCTCCGCTTTTCACTGGGGACGCGGCCGCAAATCTCCCATCGCATGTTCCCTTTGTTGATTTTTGTGAGACAACAACACGGCAGCGCTTATCTCCATTACAGACCAGCACCGCGGGGAGCTTTCCCAAAGCCTCTCGCCCAACGCCTTATTAGCAGCTACTCCCTTCTGTCTCCCCCTCATCCTCCCAACTGGGAGCAGATAGACGAAGAGAGAGAGAGAGAGTATTATCCCACCGTCTCTTCCTCCGATGCGCCCGAGCTACATCTATTCACACGCCGCTGGGCCTGGATGGCCCCACATCCCTTCTTTCACAGTCTCAATCATGAATCACACCAAGAGGGAAGAAAATAAAAAGGGGCGAGTTTCTAGTCATCTATAAGCCCATACAAAAGGTTGGCTGTTAATTTTAAAGCCTGTAAGAAGATGAGGGTCTTTGTGCTTCTTTGCATTGTGGGAAACAAAAACGGGGATAAAGCCGTCAGCACTGATAGCTTCATATTCGTGACTCAGCTAAGTTGCATCTCGAAAGCGAGCACAATGAGTTTCTTATTAAAGCGGCGATCTTGGCCTTTTGTTCGTGTGCTATCATACTGTTTTCTGCCACGATAAGCATCTTTCTTCTTTTTGGGTTCTTCTCCAGAAGTATCCATGCCGGCAGCCTTCATCTGGTCTCCCTTGTTTGTTTAATGTGTCTTTATTTGTTTCTCTGCAGTCTTGGGACTAATTATGACCATATGCCTGGTAATACATACCCCTTTGAGCCAAAAAGTGTGGCAGCCTGTTACTGCTCCATTTTAATCACAGCTAATGCTGTTAGCCTGTTTTTTTTTTTTTTTTTTTTTTTGGTGTTTATGGAATAATTATCTGCCAAAGACTAACTTGAGGAACATCGCGTCAGGCTAACACACAGAGAAAGTAGCTCACACCTTTCACATTGGAGCAGCTAATCCATTAGACTTTGACACCCAAAATGTATCACCTTTCTCACCTGAGACAAGCAGGCAGCTTTCTTCAGGTGTGATTATGTTGATTTTGTGGAGGTGAAGTGTTGTCTGGGAAGAAGCAGCAGTGTCATGGGTTCAGTGTGGGCCCATATTTTACCACTTTGGCTGGGGGCCAAATAAGTTTAGTCTGTGTGTGGTGGTAAGGGGTGAAAAGAGGGGGAAAAATGACTGTAAAGTCAATCAGCTTGAGCTGAAACTGTGTCAGATCAAAGTACCTGAACAGGAGTGTGGAGGGTTAACAGAGGGGAGAGGTCATATAGTCTGGACTTGGCTCAAGTATTCACGTTAATGACATCTATAGTGTTGGATAATAATCTAGAGCATGGGTGCCCAAGTCCAGTCCTCAAGAGCTACTATCCTGCACATTTCGGTTGCACCCCAACACACCTGAATCCAATGAATGGCTCGTTACCACACCTCTGCAGAGCTGAGTGGCATGTGCATGAGGGAATTAGCCATTTAGCCATTTGATTCAGGTGTGTTGTGAAGGGTTTGTTCTAAAAACTGCTGGATAGTATCTCTCAAGGACTCAGACTTTGGAACTCCTGGTTTAGAGCTTCCTCTAATTTCTGTACATGTTGCTTACAAGCAACTAGACTTTCTTGTAGTCTTTTAAAGTGATCTTAGGCAATAGTTCTCCAGACTTCACTGCAAAAACTCAAATTTTATCAAGTATATTTTTTAAAATTGCTAGTCAAAAATCTCATCACACATTTAAAATAAGAACATTTCTTAAAGAGAAACATTTCAGTAAGCTTTTAGAGATATTGTTATCCATCTCCAAAGAAGAGTGAGCAAAAACTGGAGTAAATTTAGATGAAGCTCACGCTTAATGGACCCACATAAACGTTTTCCACGGCATCAAAACATGAAAATGGCGACTTTCCTCCTTGAATGGTAAGCTAACTTGTTTGCTAATGTGGCTAACGTTAGCTGTCAGTTATAAACTCCTCTGCAGTTCGTGTTGGACGCGGTGCAGGCTGTTGGTCATTTGTCATATTGACAGCAAGCCTGGCAATCAAGCGGCTTGAGTTGTTTTACTCCTGTTGCAACTACAACCTAGACACAAGAGATGTTGATGCTCTGTCCGTATTCCATCCTTATTACTGTTAGTAATTTTGTCTTATTTTGAGTGTGATGAGATATTTTGACAAGAAATTAGAAAAATATACTTGCTAAGATTTTTGCAATGTTTCTGTAAGTCTTTCAAAGTTTTCTTTGGCCTATTGTTATGCTTTTTCACTCATTTTCAGCCCAGACTTTGTACCTGACGATTTTTAAAGGAATATATTTGTTAAGTCACCTAACGCAGACACAAATCATAATCCAGCCACAAAAGAAGCTCCTTAAAGAACCAATTTTAAACAGTTTGTTCAGGTAAGTTACTTCAGTTGCATCTACAGTATGAAAAATCAAAAATAACACTGTGACAGACTATTAATAGAAAACCTTATGATTTTATATTACCCTGATTCTTATACTGTCTCTAAGTCAAGTCTAAACTGCAGGACCAGCTTATGCCATATATAGTTATGCAAAATACTTGTTTAATGTCAAGATGTCTTCTTAAGCACATACTCTGGGTTATGAGAGCATTTCAAGGTACAATTTGGAGGTAAATCTCATTTTTCTACAGCTATAAGAGCAGTTAAAAAGTTGTTTAGATTTCCAGCACTGTCATAGTCCCCATTTTCAAGAAATTTCGAGAAAACTATTCTACAGAAGTTCAGAATGATTCATTCGTAATCTATAGCAGGAAACACTCCTCAGGAGCGCGTTCAACTATAGGCTTCTTCGGGTCGATTGTGATGATGAAAGTCACATGAAATCATTCATACCAAGGGTCATAGCCCTGGGAAAGAAAAACTTAAACTGAAGTGACAGATGATTATTTATTATTATTATTTATTAAAGAACTTTTTACAAACAAAAGTACTTTAATGATTCCCAAAGGGAAATTATGATTTAATAAACTCAAATTCAACTTAATTTGATTTTATTGTGCATTGAAAATTAAAATATTCATATGAAATATTGACTTAAGTCTTTTTTTGGGGGGGGGGGGGGGGGGGCTCATATTCTGTTTTTCCATTCATACTCAACAGCCACTTTAGGTATACATTGTTTGTTGGACCCCTTTTGCTTTCAGAACTGCTTACATGGCATAAATTCAATAAGTTGTTTGAAACATTCTTCATATATTTTTCTCCATATTGACATAAGAGCATCACATAGTTGCTGCAGATTTGTCCACTGCACATCCATGGTGAGAATATCCTGTTCCACCACATCCCAAAGGTGCTCTGTTGGATTGCAATATGGTGACTATGGAGACCATTGGAGTACAGTGAACTTATCGTGATAAAAAAAAAAAAAAGAAAAAAAAAAGTAGATGGAAATGGTTTGAGCTTTGTGATATGATGTATTGACCTGCTGGAAGTAGCCATCAGAAGATGCTACACTGTGGTCATAGAAGAATGGACGTGGTCAGAAACAATACTCAGGTAAGCTCTGGTGGTTTAACCATGCGTAATTGGTATTAAGACGGCCAAACTGTGCCAAGAAAATACCCTAGCAAAAACCCTTGTTTCTAGCATATTCTGACCCTGTCCTCTGAATATGGAGCTGAAATGGAGACTCAGATCAGGCATCATTTTCCAATCTACTCCAGTTTTGTTGGATCTGTGTGAGCTGTAGCCTCAGTTTCTTGCTCTTAGCTGACATGAGTAACATCCGGTGTGGCCTTCTGCTGCATAGCCCATCAGATTCCAAGTTACAGATGCATCCATGCTATTCTCCTTGGTTGAAAATAGTGCTTATCTGAGATACTGTTCCCTTTCTAGCATCTCAAACCAGTCGACCCATTCTCCTCATCTTTGACACCAACAAGAAAAGAGTTTTCCAGACAACTGCTGCTTACTGGATATTTTCTCTTCTTCGGACCATTCTCTCTAAACCCTATGGTTGTGTGTGAAAATCCCAGTAGAAATACACATATTAACAACCATGCCATATTCGGAATCACTTAAATCCCCTTTTTTAATCATTCTGATGCTTAGAGCTTCAGGAAGTCATCTTGATAGTGTCTAGATACCTAAATGCATTGAGTTGCTGCCATGTGATTGGTTGATTAGCTGTTTGTTTGATCAACAAATTGAACTTGTGTACAGTACCTTAAAAAAGTGGACACTGAGTGTGTTTATACATGATAGGACTGAGCGATATGGACCAAATACAGTATCATATCCCGATATATTTATTTTAGATGATGATATACAATATGTGCCGGTATTTTTACCCTTATTTGTCTGAAAGTTTCATTTCATAGCAAACATCTGTTTTTTTTAGTTTTGAAACATGTTTAGCGTAAAGGTATTGCTCCACTGATGGAATTGACAAAGCACTGGTTTGAAATGTTTGTTAAATCGAAGTAATTCAACATAGTTGGCTAGTTTTTTATGATTTCTTTGTAAAAGTCTTGGGGAGGTTTGTCTTCCAGACAGTTTAAATAATAGGGGTGGGAAAACATATCAATACACTGAAATATCACAATATTTTCATGTGCCGATACCGTATCTATATTTAAAAACGTGATATCAATCTATTTTACTAATGAAATCTCGCGAGATATCATTGTTATGTTAGGAAATCTCGTGAGATTTTACAAAATACCGTGAAATCTTACAGCATTTTGTAAAACCTCGTGAGATTTCCTAACACAATGATATCTCACAAGATTTCATAAGTAAAATAGATTGTTACTTCAATTTAAATATAGATATGGTATCGGCATATGAAAATATTGTGATATTTCAGTGTATGGATATTTTTTCCCACCCTTATTAAATAATCAGGTGACCCGTTTGTAGTCAGTTGTGGTGCAGCCGGGTCATTATGAAAAAAATGAGTGGATGCTGGGGGAGGGATTTGTTATGTTGGGGTGAGTGATGAGGTTAATGGATGGGGTAGAGTTTTGGGTGGACTATATGTACTCAGCATGTGTGGAAGGGGGGTGGATGGTCATTGGTGGGAACAGGGGATTTTGACATGACATTTTAAATTTCTATTGTAGTTTTTGTGAGCGAGGGTTATGGGGAGGGGGGGCAGCTGGGCTTGGCTCAGGAGAGGTCAGAGGATGGAAATTAGCCTAGGCTATAATCCTATATATGTGTTTAAAAATGTATTGTCCATTTTAAATAAATAAATACAAATGCAAAATAAAGCAAAAAACTTTGCACAACTAAAACCGCAATATAACAATATATGTAAATATCATATCTCTCTCATGTAAATATCATATCACGATATCAGTATAACGCACAGCCCTGATACATGACACTGTTTTCCTGATAATACACAAATAAATGAGGGGCTCCTCAGTACTTTTGACCAACACAGGTTTTTGTGTTGTGTTTCTCATGATGCCACATAAACAAGCTCACCATTACAGCCAGTACATTTGTATATTTTGTGAGATGATTCCAAAGCAAACATAGAGGGTGTTGCAGTGGCCTGTTTCCTGCTTTTAGGATTAAGCATCGTGCTCCCAGGTAAGCTCCCTCCCTCCCTTTATTTCAATAAGAAATCATCCATTATTTAGCTCCCAACCTCTTTGCCCTGCTCGCCTCCCAGCCTCCCCCTGGATCGGGGCACCCTGCTGATTCTCACTTCAAGGACGAACGTGGCGGCGAGGAGAGCAGTCGACCCAGTCACCAGACAGCCTCTCAGAAGACGAGAGAGAGAGAGAGAGAGAGAGGAGGGGGGATAAGTGAGGAAAGAGAAAGAGCGCACACACATATTTCTCCAAAGAAATGTAAAAAATGTGTGACCCAAATATACATTGCTTTGTACTCTGGTTCAAAGTTTCCTGTCCTTTCCAGCAAACACTCAAGGAGAAGGAAAACACAACAATGAATAAATCATACAGCGGCGTACTGAAACGTACTGTAGCACTGTTCCTGAAGAGAGCCGAAGTGTGGAGGAGAGACAAAGACGCAGAGAGACGAGAGCTAGAGTTGAAAGTGAAACGGAAAGAGCAAACACCTCTTTGGTCTTTTGATGGCGCTCTCTTATGGAACATGCCATTTCTTGATTTACTCTTAAATCCATCAGTCGAGCTAATAATTTGACGTTGAGCGGCGCTGTGAAGTAATAGATCACATGCACAGAAGCCGTCCCCTGTGAACACTCAAATTACAGAAGCCAAACAGCTGGAGAGCCTATTAACCAACTTCAGACTTTGATTCAAAGTGCCAGTCTTATTACTATAACGCCTCGAATTAACACTTTACTTTTGATTTTGTAGAGCTGCTGGAGACTTGTGTTTGCTTAAAAACCTGCAAAAGAAAGGGTACAAATACTTTTCTTTTTCCTATTTCCAGGATAAACATGTAATCCTTTTTTGTTCTAGAATAGCATAAGCCAGTTCTCCAACACACATAGCCCAAGATAGCAATATTGGCTTAAAAACACCATTATGGACTTCCAAATTCAAAGCCCAGGTCTGTTAGATATTCTATCACTTCATCTATTTTCTGTCAAGTCTTTGTTCTGTGTTAACAGAAATCCCATGCACCAAACTCCCACCTACCCTGCTGAATAATTAATCAGACAAAAAAAGTATAGGTTTAAGTTTCATATCAATGTTTTCAGATATTTTATCTTATTATAGTAGAAGTGTATTTATGCTGTTGCCTTACTGTGTTATGTTGTTTTCGATGGATTTTGACTCACTGAATAATGTCTTTCAGGATGACAAGTGTGTATTAAAAAAATCATACTTGGATGTCAGATATATTTATTTCAATCATTTGGAGTGTCATTTTACATCATGAAAGGACAAGGGTTTTTAAAAAAATAACTTGAAATACTTCATAAAACTACAGAAATGTGCACAAATAACATGCAACATATCTTACGGTACAATAATTATGCCTTTTTTATGGGAAAGTTGGGATTCATACAGCGCGCCTTTGAAAGTTATTGCCTTACCACACCAAGTTTTTATCAAAATTTTTAATGAGTCGTCACAATCAAAATAATGAATGTAGGGAGACTGAATCCTTTCTCGTCACCAAAATTTCTGAAGCATTTTTGATTTTCTGTGTTTCTTTGGTTTTTATTTTTGCTTTATTCCAGTGGCTGGGTGTAACTATGACATACTGTTGGTGCATTTGAGTTACAGTAGGTGTAATAACTTTTAAAACAGTACCGGTATAATATTTTAAAAAGGAGTCTTGATTACTTTATTACTTAATTCATTGCATTTATCATAAATCCAGATATCCTTAGTGAGTACCATGAACCAGAAAGGTTGCATAGCCTGCAAGTTACAGTATAAGATACAGACTACTAGAAGTTCACAGTAAGCCAGGAAGTTCAGCACAAAACATGACTCAGTCTCACAGGCCTTTGTTGGTGTAAACTAGCGTAGTTTACTGCGCAGGGAAAATATTTTACCTGTCAGTATACATTGCCATATAAATGAGTATTATCAAAAATTACCATCCAGAACTACACGGTCCACAGTTCCCGCTCTTCCTTTTGGCTCAAGACAAAGGTTTGTTATGATCAGTAAAGAGTAAGCATTGGTGCAGCTGTGATTAAAGCTGTACAATGCAAGGTAAACAACCTTTGTTAAAACAAAAGAACAATCATTGGCTATTTACTTTTACTAATTTTGCTTTACTTTGTACAGTAAATGACCATTTTATTTGTAAAAATCTGTTCAACATTTCCCAGAACCTAAACCTTGTTGAAAAAATTCCCATCTGCCAACCCATTTCAAGAAAGTGCCCCTGCCTGGCCCACCCATTAAAAGCTTTCTAGACATGTCACTGCTCTTAACTCTTGCATTTTGTCTAATTTTACATCCAATAGAAGGCTAAAACACCAATTAAAACATGCATAACACAACCAGGGACAACACAGATACAATGAACGTCTTGTCTGTATTATGTCTGGTTTGGATTGTTTTGTGAATGTTTGGCATGAACAACTGTTGATCTCTTTTTGGTCTTGTCATGTCTTCAGTTGCCTCCATGATGTCATCCCTCATCATATATGGATTAGTTTATCTCTCGTTATGTAGCCCTTTTGACGTGATTTTGTTTATCATTTAATGTTTTTGCCCAGTTTTCTTATGTAGCTTTAACCCTTTATAGTTTTCTTTTTTCCCCATCACTTTGCAGCTCTTTTGCATCTAATTGCTCTCACCCATTTGCGTTTGGTTGGAGTCTCCAAACTCGGTCCGTTTGGAGACTTGGTTCGGCTGGGGGCGGGTGTGGTTTTCTGGACCGAGATTGCGTTCACGTTGCACCATACAGTAGTCAAACGAGCCAAACGGGCCAAACCTTTTGAATAATGTTCCCAATCACAAGTGGCGCTACATTTGGATTTACCATAGGCGAGGACAAGACATACAACGAACAAAAAGGTTCTCACAACTTCTGTTTCCTCCTCAAAACGACATTATTTTTGTGCGTACTTACGAGGAGCTGGGATATGCTTTCTTCAGGCCAAATATTGATTAAAGCTTTTACTGTCTTGTCGCTGACTCCATGTCTGACCACGAGCCATCTTTATAAGTACTGCAGTCCCACATGTGTGTTTGTTGTCATAGCGTGTACCCATGTTGCCCAACATTTTACCCACTATGCCAATGTGATTTGTAGTCCACTTCTGTATTTGGTCCACTTGAATCTGACCGAGACCTGCGTTTGTAAGTGGACGAATCTGCTTGTTTGTTCCGGATCAGAGTCCGTTTGCACATTCACAATTCCCCCAAACGAATCGGACTTTCCGAGCAAACAAACTCTGATTCAAATCAAAAAAGCTTTATGAATGCGCCCTTAGTCTTTTTTTTTTTTTTTTCTGTTTTCGTTCTTTTGTAGGCCAATGTTGCCATTCTGTCTTGTATTTGTGCATTTTCCTCCACATAGAGCTCTTGGGTGTGGCAAGGCATATAAGAAGGGCCCACTAAACAGTCTGCCAAAAGGATATTCCTATGGCCAAGTACCCAGGGTGCATGGTTAATTGGAACCATAGTGACAGGACCCCACACTGCCATATCTCTTCCCCTCTTACAAGTACATCCTCGTGCTCTGCGCAGGCTGCCACCCATTATCAATACCAGTGCCACAAGTATCTTGCCGACAACGCCAGAATGTGGCAAGGCATGGAAGGAGGGCCTGGGTGGGATATCCCTGTGGCCAAGTAGCCAGGGAGCATGGTCAATTGGAGGCATAGTGACAGGACTCCACAGTGTTCCAGTTGTTTTGCACCTTTCCTGTGGAAGTATATTTCTAGGATATAGCTTGAACTGTTGGCCAGATGATGACCTTTTGTTACTCCTTCATGGATGCTAGAGATTCCTACAATAGAGTACGTGATTTAGGTTTAACAAGCATGTTCAAGATTTGAAAATGTGAGTAAAAAGAAACTAAATGAAAGTTTTAAATTTCTACAAACAGTTGAAAGTTGTAATTATGCAAATGATGTACAAAATGGGGTTGGGAGTCATGTAGAAATGGGAGGGGAGGGTGTGCGTGTGCATGTGTGTGTTTTGTGTTATATGCAGTACTTGGATGTGTGAAGGCTTGTTCTTATTTGAATCTGCAGTTGTTTTTATTATGTTAAGCACTTTGTGTTGCCTTTTAATGTTATGAAAAGTGCTTAATAGATAAAGTTTGACTTGATTTAATTTGATCCTAATCTGGATGTGCCCCTGTTTATGACAATACTGTATTAACCAGAGGTGGGAGGGCCTGGTGTTTGCTCGCTGCATGACACAGATCCTGCAGAAAGGCATTGAGATGCAGGGAGACCCACCAGAGAAGCCGTCAGAAGACAGGCCAGTTCCCACTTAGCGGATCCCATCGAACTCTTAAATCTCGAACACCAGGCGGCAGCTCCAAATGAAGGCCATCATCAGAGCCCACGGCAGGCTGCAACACAACAAGTCATCATTCCATCTATCAGAAGAGAAAGCTGCTAATGATGATGTTTTTCTTCAAGTGCACAAACATCAAGTCCGGTGAGATTTATCTGTGCGTCTGTGTGTGCGCTTGACAGAAACGTCTTCTTGCATTACACTTTTGCAGCAGGAAGATGTAATAATTTCCCTTGAAAACTGGGGCTAGACGCACGCTTCCTAATGATGGAATCTTTTGATGTTTAAATTAGGATATCACACACGAGGAGCTATCCTCCCAGGGCCGCACCTTCTTATGACAAGATTAGCAGCAAAGCAAAGCCATTACTGTGGTTTATTTCTGCCCCAGCCAACTCCCAGACACAGGCACAGAGGTAGGCAGCCATCCAGAGAGGGAGACATGCATCCTGGAGAAGGAGGGAGGTAAAGACAGAAAAGGGAAACAAGAAACAGCGAGGCAGACTCCAGAGAAGAAGAAAAGAAGGGAACAGCTAATGGGGTACACACTCTTTATAGATCCTATCCAAACCACTTATTTATAGAGCATCTGTGATGCGGATAAAACCTCAGCTTCGTATTTCTGGCAGCCTGTCACAGTGTCACCCATGTCAACTTTTACATATTTAGCTGTCTCTGCTGTCAGCACACTGTACGGCGACAAAAACTAATAAAGCTGTAATGCTGACAGGCACTGAGACGGACTGGTAGCAACATTTACTGACTCGGCTGGCTGTCCATGTGTGTCTAAGAGACAAGAATTTTTCAAAAACAATATAAAATCTTCAATGACCAAACTGCTGCAGTCCAATCGTTGGGACTGGGGGCTGATAGGTGCTGCGTTCTTATAGGGCATGCAACGTTAAACTACTTTGTTACTCGTCAATCCAGAACAGTAAACACTTCTTGTTAAAGTGGAAGCTATAAATCTAAATTCCAAGAGGGTTAACCACCTACTAGCAAACAAATTACACAGTGGACGGCTTCTGTTGACTGGAAAGATAAGATCACTGATCAAATATGAAGAGTTCAATCTGAAGTTGACCTACAAAATATAAACAATACAACTGGAATAGTTTTGTTTTTGTTTTTTTCGGGGGAGGGGAGGGGGTCAGGGGTAAGAGATACATTTTTCTTTAGCGTAGCTGATTTAAATACAATTATGAAAATGAATTTGTTGGGCTTGGGTGAGCCAGAGGTCAGAGATATTCTGACTTTTTGACACTAATATTGATGAAACTCCAAAACTGCTATACAGCCTTTTTTTTTTTTTTTTTTTTTCTTGTTTTGTATAACCAGCACCTATTGAAAAGAGTGTAACAGGCTATTTTCTGTGCACAGAATTTCAAACCTATTCCCTAAACACTAAATGGTCTGAAGGCCAAGAAATGTTTTATATCATAAAGGGCAGCTATGATAACAAATGGTTGAGATCTCTACCTGCTAATGAAAGGAGTTCCTTTAATCAGCTATTTTAGAGTGCAATAAACTGGTCTCATCAATGAAAGGAAGCAAGATAAAGCTGTTCCACATCAGCTAAATCTAAGTGAAAAAGACCTTATTCCTTCGTCATTAGTCCTTGATGGAAAACCTCATAAGATCAGGGAAAAGTTGAAGGAAAAGACAAGAGGTCATTTGACACAAATGATCAAGTAAAGAAACCAAATGTCTCATCTGAAGACTGGAGTATAATTGATCAGTGGTAAGCTAAGCTGGCACTAGCAAGAGACCAGTTATGGACTCTAATCCCGGCTTCACACCGGGTCCATCTCCATGTCTCCTGTGTCCTGTCTTTGCCATGACTTCACAAGACCTTAATGGCCCATCCATTTACAAAGTGCACTGCATGCACGCCTGCGAGCGCACTCTTTGTTGCTAGATCCACAAGATCACGGAATCACATGGGAATTGCAAGATCACGCGTGATTTCGTCAGCCCACGTGAAAATAGCCATGGATAAAGAGAGCTGTGTGTAAAAAAAGCAACAGTCTGCCTCAGGTCATGTGGTGTCATATAAAACTTAGTGGTTCTCCACTGTCATACTTGTCATCCATGATGACAAAAAAAAAAACAAACAAAAAAAAAACACTGAGACCCCCACTAACCAACTGATTCAAAAACCTGGTGTCAATGGAAATAACATCATGTTTAGATAGTTTACCAACTGAAAATCTGCATGGTGGCTTTTATTTAGGAAGTTACCGGATGTTTTTCACTGAATCCTGTGTCTGACGTCTTGTCTGCGCTGATCTGAACTGCTGAAATTTACGCGGTGTTGGTGGGTGCTCTGTCAAAGATAGAGCCTGTGTGTATATTTAGTGCAGTGGCACGACACAATGGAGCAACAACGGACCAATCATGCGCTGCGCTGGGCTCAATGTAAGTCAAACTGTTATCTAAAACTGCTGTGTTTAGCTGCACATGGTGCGGCGTGCAAGAAACGATGCACTCAAGGATGGTGTAAAGCCGGGGTCATGTTTTAACAAGCATGTTAAAGCAGGCATGTATTTAGGTTTTGTCCCTGCACTCTTCATTAAACACACGGTAGACTGGCATCTATAAGATAATGTTTTTCTCCAGATTATTAGATTTTTTAATCAGATAAATAATTATAATTGGTTTCAGGAGCATGGATACAATTGCGGGCAGCACCTTGTAGGAACTCTATAGACGGCCAATGCTGCAGCACAGTCATAAGAAAGGTAATCAAGAGACATTTGCCAAGGTTTTATAAAACTTCCACCATCTCCTTTTAGTGTATCACTGAGTTATTCAAAAGATAAAACCTTGAACACCTCTCTACCAATGCGTAACTGAAGGGGGTTCATCTTTTATCCATGGGAACAAAATGTAACATCCAGCTAAAAAGTTTACCCAACAAGGGGAAAGAAAACCAGCGGTTTGGCCTTAACTGTCTTCTTAAGAAAATTCTTCCTTGTATCTAGATATTACGATATTAAACAAACGTAATTAAAAAGGATCCACACTTTCTTTATTATTTCACACATGAAGGAGACATTTGTAGCTTGGTTTTATATAAAGTGTAGGGAGTAAATCGCGACCTGTCAAGCATCCCAAAATGGTTCTCTCCAAGCTGTATGAACAACAACTTTCTGGAAGATTTAAAAGCAGCTGACCAGAAATCTCCATCATTTTCAAACCTAGATCCTTTTCCTATTGTTTCTTAGCTCTACAAATATTGAAATCATTCACAAATAACATAAAAAAGTTAAATCAAATAATCATCATTCAAAGTATTTAAACTGAAATTTAGAATGAACATTTAACTTGGGCTGAGTTACAGTTGGCCTATAGAAAATTTAAGCTTAGATGCAGTTACATGTCCTATTTGGAGGTAGCTGGAAAATTTTGTTTGAGACAATTCATGTTTCTAATGTATTTGTATGGAAAAACGTATTTTTGCACCAGCACCAAGGATACTCAAGTCTACAAGTTTGTTAGGCTGCCACAAACTAGTGGGAATGGGGACAGTTTGTTTTCAGAATCTAAGAAACACACTATACCTACAGTACAAGTGCTGGTTTTTCAAACATAAACCAATCACAACCCCAAAATGCCTTGAATGCGGACAACGGTAAACCAAAATCTTTGGAAGGCCATTCCTGCATGATCGGGTTTGCATCCTTCAACATTTCTGACAGGTTAAGTCTTCAGAGTGTTTCATTTCTGCATTACTGTCTCAGTTGTTTCACATTTCATCTCCACCAGTAAAATCTGTTAACTTGAAGCGCAGGAATACTTGTTAGACATTCATGACCTCAATCAGCTGGGGAAGAAGGCAAACTCTGAGCTGTGCTGATGGAGCAAGCTTCAAAATGAATTCAGAAAGAGCTCTGATCAGCACAACAAAGCAGTGAAATCAGAGCAATGAAATATTAACCCAAATGCCAGTTATGTACCATTAACAGTTTCAATGAATTCAGCTGAAGTGTACTTCCTGGTTTGACTGCTCTTAGGGCTTCTTTTAGGATTGAAGGACGAGTGATCATGTAACTCTTCATTTGGGGTATTTGGGGGGCTGAATGGCTCAAGGACCTGTGCTCTTTCATCTCCAGAAAACCATACCTGAACAACAAGAATGGAAAACAGAGGAGAAAGCCAGGGAGTAAGATTAGGACTGAGCCTTAATTTCCCAACTTAAACCTTAGAATTAATTGGAAATGGAAAAGACTTTGGTCTGAAATTACCATTTAGTTCCTTTTAGACGATTTCAAACTTAGCATTGCTTTTTCTTGGGTCGCCACCAATGCGTCTACCAACTTTGAAGTAGATTGCATTACAGAAAACCCTAGAAACAAATTCCTAGATTTGCTCATTAAATGCAACACAAGCTTTGTCTTCATCTCAAAATCAGAGTGACCTGGACGTGTGAAACTGGGGGAGGGTTGCACCTTTAATTACACCTAATTGTAGCTCTTTAAAGCCAGCATCTGTATGCAGCATGCAGCCTCATCGGAAAAGAAGAAAAACATCTGTATGATGGTGATTTACTCTTGAGTTAAGATGGGCGATTGTTGCTGGTGACAAAACCTTAAAGCAGAGTCAATAAGTGTCATCCAGCTTCTTTGAAATGTTATCATGCTGATCAGGGGGACATTACCTGGGCTTTCATGCTGGGGAGCTCCGGCACTGAGAGCTCTCCAGCACTCCACTCCTTTCACTTTTTGCTCCACCGCGGTTGGGGGAGAGGAGCTCCGGCAGCCGTTAGGATAATAAAGAGAGGGCCGGCAATGGCTTGTCCCCTCTGAGGCCCTTTTCATGCTCTCAGGTTGAGTCACAAGGGCCCACTTCATCGCCGTTATCCAGGGATGGGAAGTACATAGCGTCTCTTTAAAACTCTGACCCGGCCTTTTAGTCCGGTGCGCTCGGGGCTGATTATCCACACTCACCCTTTTTAAAAAAAAGTCACATGCACACACAGAAATCCTCTTACAGAAGAGCAGCACACATACTCACACCGATACAGTAGACACATCTGCAAAGTGGCTCGCATTGGATGAGGTTGCAGTGTAGACTCGGGGACAGATCTATATTGAGAGGGAAGAAGCGTTTAACCCTGGAGCTGAGGTGACTTTAAGTGAGTTGAAGGTGTGGGAGTCGTGCTGGTGAGCTCTTCCTGCAGTTTTTTTCATGCTCGCTGAGAGTCAGACAGACTGTGAGCTGAGAACTGAGGGGTTCGCTTCGCCAGGCCTTCCTTTTGAAGATGACCTTGCGCTCAAGGTAAAACACACTGAATGTTTTAACAGGTGCTCAAACTTTGATGCTCTGCCGTGTGGTGTGAAGCCCAGGCTCATCTCATCCCAGCCAGACAACCAACCGGTCCTCTCCGGGCCCGAGCTCGCCTATGACAGGTGAAATTTAAAATTCCTCGCAGAGATGAACAAACAAGCGACTCATCAAAGTTGCAATTGTTTGTGTGTGTGTGTTTCTCAGTCGCCCCCAGCTATGTTTACTCATTAGCTCGCCACGTCCATTGCTGGCTAGATGAAAGATGGAGCCAAGGACTGATAATGAAAGACAATGCCGTTAACAGCAACAAACAGCTCCAGGAAAACCCCACTGGGAGGCTGCTGGTCTGGTCGGCATCACGGGGACGGGTGGTATCTGCTCTCCGGTTGTTCTTAAAACACAATTAATCAGACTTTTAGATGAAACTTGGTGGGTGGGTTGAGGGAGATTAATGCTTCTACAAAGGTTTTCTATCAGTTCAGACAAGCTATCCATCCATGGTAAGACAGATTGTGAGCCAAAATGTAATATATATAAAACAAACATATACTTTTAGTGTGCACTTTTAATACATTGTTATTGGAAGGAGAGTCAGAGGCCCCTGGGATTATTTATTGAAAATATATGAAATTAAAAATATTTTATTTATCCCAAAGGATTGTCTGTAGTTTTCTTTTTTGTTTTGTTTTGCAATAGAAAACTGGTGAGTACAACAGTTACAAAATATTTTGGTTGTTCATTTTTATCCACCATAGTTAGGAAGGGATTATTAAATTTCATTTAAAAGAGCTTTATTAAACTCTGAAGGGAAATAGAAATCATTTGAAAATTAAGTATATAGATAAAAGTAAAATAATGACTTTTGTGGAAAATATATCTAATTAAAAATTCATTTTACAATTTTGTTGGCCTGAAAAGATCAAATAAACAGATGAAAAATCAGTGAGAAAATAAGTTGAAATTTGTCTTTATGATTTTCCTTCTCTTATCTTTTCAAATAAATATTTAAATGAAGCAGTACTCAAGCCCTATTCTGATGCACAGGATAACCGAAGTCTGAGAATTAACCGAAATATACAGACATCTGCCGGATATGACATCAATGCGCTGGATATTGCATAAAATCTGCTCAACACAAACTTTGTTTTCATCAGCAGTGAATGATAATTCAGAGGCAAAGTCCACATAACTACGGACAACAAATGCATGGAAATGACCCCATGCACTATGACTAATTAAAAGCTTTAAATACATAAATATTATCATACATCAGCTGTGAAAGTAATGGGGCTGAAACAACATCCACCAATCATCTCTGCATTCCTTACAGTTTTTGTCAGTTGGCTCAGTAATCACCTTTACTACAGTAGTAAAAGTGATTGATAGTCAGTTCAACAGGTAATAGGCAAGACTGATCAATGAGAGCGATTGATTGGCGAGAGTAATGCTGAGTGACAGAAGCTGCGTACTTATCTGACGTTTCCAGCAGGTAGCTAACAATCATTCTGCTAGCAGTTTGCAACAGTCAGACAACATCTGTTTTACTTGTGTACATGGCATAATGGGAGAATCTGTACCTGCTGTCTGCTAAACATGTAGCTTGTGCACGTTATTCTGTTGCCTGGGGAGTGTGCTATGAATCCAGCAAGTTGGTCTTGCGCATGCACTTTATTAAAAACTCAACAACAGTGCTTTATGAAATGCCGAAAACATCTTCTTTAGCGCCTTTGACTATTTATACTATTTTGTTGTGGCCTGATAAATCATAACCGTTTACTTTTTTAATCTGATGCTGTGAAACTGTGGCGCATCAACCTTTAAAAAAATTAAATTAAATTACAACTAGTTCCAACCAAGTATGCATATTAGCATCTTTTAACACACAACATATCCAACCTTGATGCAGATGGACTACAGCAGCAGAGGACCACACCAGGTGCCACTCCTGCCAGCTAAGAAAGGACTCACTAAAATTAGACAGTAGAGACCCGGAAAACTGTAGCCTGGTCTGATGAATCTCCATTTCAGTGAGAATTTGGAGGAAACTTCATAAAAGCATGGATCCATCCCTGCCTTGTGTCTACGGTTCAGCATTATAACCACCTCAGCTACCTGAGTATTGCTGCTAACCATATCCAGCTCTTTATGACCACATACGCACTCAAAAAAAAAAAATTGTTGGTTGAAATCAATTCATTCATGGCACATACATGTATTTCCACTTAATTTGATCATGATCATTTGATCAAAGGAACACATTTGACTGTTGTTAGTTGAATTAAATCAGATTAAGTCAGATCAATTAGCTTCTTTATGTTTGTTTTATTTAAGTCAAAAGTAGAATTTTGGTTTGAATTCATTCTGCTTAAAACTCAATCAGATCGTGTTGTATGAATAAGCTTTATGTTAATTAAGGCTTCTACTGTTCAATGACCCAATATGGGTTTTGATGAGTTGTTGTTTACTGAGTTGTTGATCTAATGTGCAGCTGTGTGCAAAAGTTTTTGCACCCTTGATTTTTACTTTTTTGCATGTTAGTCACACATGAATGTTTCAGATCATCAAACAAATTTAAATGTGAGACAAAGATAACACAAGTTAACAGAAAATGCAGTTTTTAAATGAAGATTTTTATTTTTAAGGGGGGAAAAATCCAAACTTAAATGGCCCTGTGTGAAAAAGTGATTGCTCACCAAACCTAATCACTGGTTGGGCCACCCCTAGCAGCAACAACTGCAATCAAGTGTTTACGATAACTGGCAACGAGTCTTCTACAGCACTGTGGAGGAATTTTGTTCCACTCATCTTTGCAGAATTGTTGTAATTCAGCCACACTGGAGGGTTTTCCAGCATGAACCACCTTTTTAAGGTCATGCCACAGCATCTCAATTGGATTCAGGTCAGGATTTTGATGAGGCCACTCCAAAGTCTTCATTTTGTTTTCTTAAGTCATTCAGAGGTGGACTTGCTGGTGTGTTTTGTATCATTGTCCTGCTGCAGAACCCAAGTGTGCTTCAGCTTGAGGTCATGAACAGACGGCCGGACATTCTCCTTCAGGATTTTTTGGTAGACAGCAGAATACATGGTTCCATTTACCACAGCAAGTCTTCAAGGTCCTGAAGCAGCTAAACAGCCCCAGACCATCACACTAAAACCACCATATTTTACTTTAGGTATGATGTTCCTTTTCTGAAATGCTGTGTTAATTTTACGTCAGATGTAATGGGACCTAAACCTTCACAAACTGACTTTTGTCTCGTCAGTCCACAGAGTATTTTCCCAAAAGTCTTGGGGATCATGAAGATGCTTTCTGGCTAAACTGAGACGAGCCTTTATGTTCTTTTTGCTCAGCAGTGGTTTTGGTCTTGGAACTCTGCCATGCAGGCCATTTTTGCCCAGTCTCTTTCTTTTGGTGGAGTCATGAACACTGACCTTAATTGAGGCAAGTGAGGCCTGCAGTTCTTGGATGTTGTTCTGGGGTCTTTTGTGACCTCTTGGATGAGTCATTGCTGTGCTCTTGGGGTAATTTTTGTCGGCCATCCACTCCTGGGAAGGTTCACCACTGTTCCATGTTTTCACCATTTGTAGATAATGGCTCTTCATGTGGTTCACTGGAGTCCCAAAATTTTAGAAATGGCTTTGGAACCTTTTCCAGACTGATAGATCTCAATTACTTTCTCATTTTTTACTGAATCTTTTTTGGATTGCAACATGATGTCTAGCTTTTGAGGATCTTTTTGATCTACTAAACTTCATCAGGCAGGTCTTATTTAAGTGATTCCTTGATTGAGAACAGGTGTGGCAGTAATCCAGCCTTGGTGTGGCTAGAGAAATTGCACTCAGCTTTCCAAAGATGTGATAAACCAGTTAATTTGTGTTTTAACAGGGGGGGCAATCACTTTTTCACACAGGACCATGGAGGTTTGGATTTTTTTCCCCGCCTCACTAATAAAAATCTTCATTCAAAAACTGCATTTCCTGTTTACTTGTGTTATCTTTGACTCACATTAAAATTTGTTTGATAATCTGAAATATTTTAACCAGCAAGAAATCATTTGAAAACATAAATACAATTTATACTAAGGATAGACCGAAACATCAGCCAGCCAATTTGCATTTTTTGCTGGTATTGGGATCGACAGATACCTCAGGTGCGTTGGCTGATACCCTCTGCATAATTTACAGATTTTTTTTAATACATATATTTATTACAAGTTTAATGTTTCTGTTTAATATGTGTTTACAAGTGCACTGTTTCTTTTTTATACTGTACATTTATTTGAGGTGCTTTGTTCTTTTTTATATAAAAATAATTTTATCCTTCATTATACTAATTTGGGAGTCAAATGCAGTATTGGTCCCAAATGTTGGCAGGTTGTTAATGAGAAAAAAATCGGTTTCAGTATCGGCCCTACAAAATCTGTATCAGTCGATCCCTAATTTGTACACATTAAATGAATTTCTATTCAGTTCCCCAAAAAAGGGTCTTAGTTGAGTTTTTTGAGTTTGTAGCATCTTCTAAAAGCTACTTTCAGCAAGACCATGTCACAAGGCTCACATCATCTCTCTTTCTCTGTCCATAGATATACACATATACATGTACATATTCATTAATTTCTATACTTCTTATTCCACTTCAGGGTCACTGGGAAGCTGGAGCCTAACAGACTAAAGGTGCAAATTAGCTTTGCTATAATCCTGCGTATTTACATTGTATGGTCATTAATATGCACTGTCCGTTTTTTAAATAAACTCAAACAGGTGAGAGGCAGCGTATACCCTGGACATACTGGACAGTCTTTAAATATGAAGCTTAAGTCTTTTGTCTTGTTTCCTGATGTAATGTGTCAAACTAAACAAGCTTTGCAGCACAACTACATATCTTTCTGAATTGGCAAAATTATTGTTATACAATATTCATAGGCCAATAATGTAGACTAAAACTGTAAATCTGATGTGTAAAAAGCAGCCGTTACTTGATAAGTAAGCCCCCTGTGGCTGTAATATTTAGCAATCCCCCATCCCAAATATTGTTTCACCAGGAGAAAAATATGAACATGCTGAGATACTGTAACTGCTTTGTTTACAAGCATATTTTATTTGCCTCTGAGAGCCGTCGGAGCGACAGAACGGTCTTGCTATGCAGCACTCCTGGCTCGCTCCTGTTTCTGTTAATAAGTCCACGGCCATGCCAAGCGTTTGTACACAATCCTCTGTTGTTTGGGTGTGCGGGGAAAGGTAGTGTTAGCAGCACGCCGGCAGCCGAGCCCAGGATAAAGCGTGTGTTTCAAGTGGAGGAATGCCAGTCAGCCAGAATCCCCTTCTTTTCCCTGCAGCATCTCCGGCATCTAATCCATGACCATAGACATCCCCCTCATTACTGCCAAATTACATGCAAATTTACCCCAAATAAATGAGTTTTAAGTACTTGACAACCTGTCAGCCTTCGAATATTGAAACGTTCTGACGGCTAGATAAACAATCAACAATAATCACTCTATGCAAATTTGATATTTCCTGCACAATTACAAGAGGAGAAAAAAAAAACACCCACTATAAATAACTGGACACACAAAGGCATCTGGCATTTGTTCAGGTTTTGAACAGATACGGATGCAAATGAAAGATTCTTTAGGATGTAATTGATTCAAACGTGGCTGCGCCTCCTCTGCCTCCTTTTATTGTTCTTTCCATCCCTGGCACTTGTTTTTCCCCCTCCTTTTCTTCTTATCTCACCGCTTTCAATATACACACATAATAGCTGATGTAAATGAGAGAATGGAAGGAAGAGAAAGACGGATGTGGATCACCTTGTCCACCTTTTGTTTTGTCTTTTCGTGCCGCTGATTAAGAGGAGAGATGTGTGCAAAATAACATGCTCTTATGAAGTGGATTGGGGATGACTGTGGAATTGAATGCAGGCTGAGAAACGGTGAGCTCTGCCCGTTGCTTGTGAGGGAGATTACTGTGCGCCTCATCCCCTCCCTCCCTCCACAACACCCAGAGATTAAGACTGACAAGAACATATCAAGTTATTTCAGGACAAGCAGATCTCTCGCTCTTATCTCCTTTCCCTGGGTCTTTCCTTTGAAAACACTGCTCTCTCCTCTTTATGTCCTCATACCACTTTTTCCGCTTTAATTTCATGCTGTCTTCTTCATTTGTCCATCTTCTGTCCACACTTGGAGGCCTGGGAGGTTTGTCTTGAAGGTGTAATGTGTGTAGAGGCTGACCCTGGTGACCGCCGACCTACAGGATCAGGACATCCATTAGTGGGAGCTAACGGCTTCATCCCTGGCCAGCTCTGACACCTCCCGCTGGGCCTCTCTATCTCCAACTCTCCCTCTTCCTCACGTGCCAGCATTTTTTTTCCCGGCTTCAGGATTTTAATTGCTGCCAAACGCTCAGGCAGAGATGATCAGGTGCAGTAAACCTGCTCTGGTTAGCATCCAGAATTAAGGGTTCAAGTGAAACTTGTCTTTCCAGTGTGACATATCCAATCACAACAGGACACCGCTTTTTAATCAAATCTCTCCCAGCTCCATTTAATATATCCATCTTAGATGAAAATCATGCTTTTAACCTTGTTGTGGTGTCTTTTGTTTGCTAAAGTGAAACAAACAAACAGCCAACACAATGTGAATGTGAACAACAGACACTTATGGTCAAAATTATGGAGACAAACGTCATAATTTCCAAGAAAATTATCCTTTTAAGCTGAAATTCCAATTCCAAAATAGTTGGGACTCTATAAATAAAACCAGACTTAGGTCGTTTTCATATATATTTGAGTCGAGCCAGGCGCTATCGCAGCAGTGAAAAGGTTACAATGTTTCACTTTTCAACTAATACGGCTCCATTTCATGTATCCCTTTTAAACACCACGTCCAGCAGTCGCTCTACAGACTGGAGCGTTGTGTGTCCATGGTAACTAGACGGAAGTAGACGCGTCCCCGCTGTAAAGGTTGGTGTTTTAAACATATCACATGTGAATGGAGTGTGTTGAAGACGAGACATGGTTGCATGTGGAAAAACAATGTTGTCATGTAATAGAGGCGGCGGATTTCCAGACAAACCAGAGCAAGACGCAGATTGATTCTGTTAAACCATGAAGTCCGACCATACACGGCGAACAGCCAGGTAGCGGGGAGTTGTAAACATGAGCATTAATGCTTAGCCTGCTAAACCCTTGTTGGAAATTTGTCCAGTGTTTGTGAACGCCCTGTTGATCTTAACATTTAACATACATTAGTAGCTAGCAGACACAAGATGATACTGAACATTACAGTTAGACGTGCCGTAACGGTGTTATATGGAATAACACTTTCAATAAGAAGATATCACTTTAGTGCAGCTGCCTACGAATATCTGTTTAATTAAAAAAGGTGGAGTATCTGGGATTTAGGTTGAGCAAAAGTTGGTGTGCGTTCACACATCACTCACGCTGCATTTCGAGTCGACGCAAGCCGCTCCGAAACCACCCCGTTCAGCTGGTCCGAGAGTGGGCAAGTTAGGTCGACTATAAGCAAAAGTGGCGTGTTCACACAGACTCAGTCGCACCGTGTTCGGTACTAAAACCCAGTTAGGTCGACCTAAATGGGTCTTGAGTGAAAACAACTTTACCTTTAAACACTTTAAAAACTGTCTAGAGACTGACGTTTCCCCCCTGAAAATAAACGTCAGACTTGTGCAAGTGAAATCCGTCTCAAATTGCGTCTTTGGGCCTCTACTCGCGTGCAGTGGTGCGTTTGAATGCAACTCCCTCTCCCCCTGTCTGTAATTCGCTCTTTAGCTTTGTTTTGCTGTGTTCAGGACGTTTCTGGGTGGAGATTTCTGTTTATATCACCAGCCAATGACAGAACTAAGGACATGACGCCGTGTGGGAATAAGCTTGTGATTGGAGCAGACGCCAGTCACTCGAGCTCTTGAAGGAGAAAGAAAGAAAGAAAGAAAGAAAGAAAGAAAGAAAGAAAGAAAGAAAGAAAGAAAGAAAGAAAGAAAGAAAGAAAGAAAGAAAGAAAGAAAGGAAGGAAGGAAGGAAGGAAGGAAGGAAGGAAGAAGAAGAAAGAAAGAAAAAAACAGCGGATGCACTGAAGAAAAGGTAAGAGCTTTAGATAATGCAAGTTGGAAAACCAGGGCTAATATTAGTTTGGCTTTTACCCGCTTCTGAGCTCTGAAGGAGAGGCTTGAAGCGGAATAGTTTGAAGAACGAGGCAGCCATTAGCCTGAGAGAGAGTGGCGCTCAGTTTGAATGCTGCTGTTTGCAAACAGAAACGGTGTGGGGACTTTGGACTCTACCTTTAATTCCCAATAGTACATAAGCAGCATATCAGCTGTTGAAACTGAGACATTTTATTATTTCATGGTAAATATTAGAACATTTTTAACTAAACGAAAGCAAGGCATCTTTAAAAAAGTTTGAACTATGGTAATGAAAAATCCCTAAAGTTATTAACGCAAATTAAAAACAACTGGAAGAGTGTATCACAACTAATGGGCTCTACATGTACAACTACGCTACTTCCTGAACTTAAACAGCTCCTTTGTTTCCCGTCTTTCATTCCTAGACAAACTGATTAATCCAGGTGTCTGTCCATTGTTGGTGTCGTAACTGAGGTCAGGCACGTTTTTGTTAGAAGCTGAAAGAGTTAAAGATAATTGAACATTTTGACAGTAAAAAGGTTCATAATACAGTACAAAAAGGGAAAGGTAGGAAAAAAACCTTTTTTTGGAACTATTATTGTGCATGTCAATGCAGAGATCATAATAAATCCATCCTTCATGTAAAACCGACTGATTGGATCACTTTATCCAGTGTCCATGTCAAAGACTGTTAAAAATGGACATGGTTTCCGGTTACATCTGAGGAGGAAAGAGTGAAGCCAGATGGGTGTTTGCCACCGTCGCCATCTTGCCGTATCGCGTGTGAAGTCACTCCCGGAAAATAGTAAAATGGGCAAAGGCAAGGCTGCTCTGTGCCTCAGGGAAAATGATTGACAGCCAAGCTAATGCTAACTAAGCTAATCTGAAGTAAACAGGAACGAACAAAGATAGGCGGTTTAAAGGTATGGCACACTCAGACTAGGGATGTGCCAGTTTCCAGTTTCAAGGTATGCCACGGTATAAAAATGTAGCGGGATGAAAACCATTACATTTTTTGTCATACCTTCATACCTTGACCGCGGTATGAACTTCATTCTGTCTTATAAAACACACGGAGAGAGTACAAGTCGGGTGTATGCCGCCTGTTCTGACGCACACTCCCAGTCCAGGTCTGAAATTAACACTCGCCAGACGCCAAATGCGACAAAATTTTCTGTTTGGTGAGTAAATCTCAGAGGGCTACCCACCGCATGGCGAGTAAATGTTCCCTATCAAATTAGTTACGTTTATCTTCATGTCAATGGTGGATTTCTTCTTTGTTGCTCTGCTGTCTGCCTGTATGAATGACGTGCATGTACAGAGCGTTTACTACTAGCGTTTAGCTCAGGCAGATTAAGTATCGGGAATATGTGGCAATTGTTAGCAGGAGGCAACCTTCCAAAAGAAAGCTTAGTGAACCAGAGAGTAAACCAGCAGATTTACAACCACTTCAGTTCAGTGAGAAGCAGCGCTTTGGAGGCGGCACAAGACACCGGCTGCACTCTGTCTGGGTCTGCTCCATTTACTGCCCGGGCGACTGAGTAGGGAGTCGGGCGGGCAGAGTTTTCACTGTCATCCGCTCAGATCTGACAGCGTGTTGTTCCAATTTGATAAATTTGATAAATTCTGGCCTCTATTAAAGCTCATACTGCTTTACACTGTTATTGTCCAGTACAGCAAACAAATGGTTGCAGGCTTATAACTTTATTATGAACTTTTATGCTTTTATGATCAACTTTGCTCTGCATACTTTTGTTTTGTTAAAGCATCATTTCACCTGCAAATGTTTTCCTTCCATTTAAGCGGCAAATGATTGTGAAAGAGGTTAAATTCACGTCTTACCAATGCTAATGCCATTAAACATCAAAGGAAGAAGTACAGATGTTCCAATAAAGGGCATTGTTCAACCAAAATAAGTTGTTTTTATTTACCCAGACACTTAAAAACAATATTTAAGAGCGTTGTACTGATACCATGGTATACCGTGATATTTTAGCTCTGTTCATGATATTTGCTCTGTTTTGAAGCCAGTCCCTAGTGGGTGAAGAGAGAACTACAATTCTTTCAGGCTTCACTTTTCTCCAGGGGAATTTGGTCCATGTAAACATGTCAGCTGGAATGTGATCGGAATTATTTCATATGAATAGATGATGAATTTTTGTTCATGGAAACATAGGTATTGAAAATCACGGAATTTAAAAAAGGGACTGTCAAGATCTTAAACTGCTGTGGTGGACACCTGGGAAGAGGAGGAGGAAGAGGAGGAGAGGCAGCAGTACGGTCATGACAGTGAAGCTGACGAGCGGAGCCGTTATCAATCACAGGTTGCTCTATTAATTTCATCAAGGCCTCTGTGCCTGCTGACATTAAATGACATGCCGGTTGGTCGATGGCGTCCCTCAGGTGGCAACACGACCGGCCGCTGCTTTTGAAATGCAAATCAGGCTTTAACCTTAAACAGAGCTGCTTGGCCAAAATTATCTTTCTGCCTCGGAGTCAGGAGCTCCTCTCCGATTCTCCTCCCTCTCCTCCTTAGTTCCCACCTCTCCTTCCATCCCCCCCTTCCTTCCCTGCCTCTTGCTGCTCCAGCAGCTTGACCCCTGGGGTACAGGAGATGGAAAGAGCATCTTCAGAAGAAGCGACAGATAAAGGCAAAGGTGGAGGAGGGCGGGGAAGGGAGTGGAGGGATAGCGGCAGTGCTGACACCAGCATTCTGTCCTGATGAAGGGGCAGAGGGGCGCCACTGGCAAGCCTGGGGATGAAGACGTCTCAAGGGCAAGGAAACATAGGAAAAGACAAAGCGTGTGCTTGTGGGGAACATCCTCCACCTCAGGATGACCACACGCACAAGCTCGCTGTGATTAACCCACACTGACAATTCTGATAACGACACTACCTCAGACAGATAAAACTTAGCAAACCTAACATGTCAGAGAAAAAAAAAGCTAAAATCAACATTCTGATGTTGTGGTTCGTTTTGGCCCTCGTATTTTAAAAAAAACAAAAAAAACAAGAAAAATCTCTTTAGAGGAACTGTGCCATTAGAGCTGTCAATATTGTGAAGCATTAGCGTGGGCCCAGACATGGAAGGATTGGTTACCAATATGCAAGAAGCTGCCATTGTTCCTGGAAAGGCTTTTTCCTCCTCTTTCTTCTTTATCTGAGCAGACTGAACCCATTAATTTTAATTGAGACATCAGAAAAGAATGAAACACAGAGTGCTGCATGGACAGGCAGGCAGATACATGATGGAAAGAGGAGGGAGGAAAAAAACTCAGACAGTGACTAAGAAAGCAGAAGAGGGAGAAAAACAAGGGGAGGGTGAGGGAAAAGAGGTCCCCGCGGCAACACAAACAAACATATCATAAACACATGAGAGCTATCTCTCTCTTTATCTTTCTGCTTCTTCTTGCCGTCTCCATTTCTTTCATTTCTATTCCTCTGTCTCCTACCTCCTCTCTTGTGCCTTCTGTCTTTAAAGAACAAAGCAATAAAAGCAAACTCTCTCAATGCACAAATTCATCACACATTGCCTAAATCTTAGTAAGGATATGGTAGCTGTAAACATCACATTTTGTACAGTCAGGGCAAATCAGGATCTATATGACTCAGCAAGTGTTGCAGCAGCTGTGGGATTTGACGTGTGCATTTCAAAAGCACTGTAATTATACATCCTTATATTGTGCTGCTAGATTTTGGAGCAGTTTTGAAGTTATCTGAAGAGTAAAAAGCCACTAACAAGTCATTTATTCATGCAAACAAATGGAAAAAAATGTGACAAAGGGAGAAATCTCAACCCATCTTCAACACTTCACTATAATTATACTGGAATTTTTTTTCTATTATTTCATACGATACGATGCAATATGATACGGTGAAATGTGATGCAATGCTTTATGATACAAAATGATATGAGATGATTTGATGGGGTATGATACAATGTGAGACGGTACAATGCGATGCAATACAATGCAGTACAGTATGATATGAATACAAAACAATACGATACAATTTACATTGCAATGCAACAAGATACGATATAATGCACTTTTATTGTCCACAAAGTATTGGTCACCAAACATTCATAAATAAACAGTAAATTACAACAACATACATAAAAACACAAGTCAAAGAACTTGCATATTACATAACTTATCACACACAAGAATGTATACAAATTATGCAAATAGCACCACATTTTTTTTTTTTGTAGTTTAATGATTTATTTTCTTTTTAATTTCATTTGCAGACTGATTTGTGAGTTCAGCCCCGTCATCTTGACCCACTTCCAGTTGAGATTTTGTGAATGGAGAGATATCTTTGTCTGCCTTCAGAATTTCTTGATTAAGATGAGAATTACTGTGATACCATTAATAAAATTGAAAGCCATCAAGGCCCAAACAGTCCCAAACCATGACACGAACATCAAGCAGATGGGAGAAGGTTTTTAAGTTTGAATCTAATTTTTCTTCCTATTTTTGATTTCTTCAGCCAAAAAGTTTTATTTTGCTCTTAGCAGTTCTCTCTCTCTTTTTTTTTTTTTTTTTTTTTTTTTTTTTTTACAAATAAGTAGAACTGTTCTTCATAGAGAAAAGTGAGAGAGATCTCAAGTTATTTGGAGGTTACCCTATGTTGCTTTATTCCATTTCAAAATGTATTACACTTTATTTCAATACCCTCCTGAGGGAAACAATATAGCTGAGGAAGTCCGCTATGACTGAGTCAATGTAGGGGAAACACTGCAGTGGATGCTTGATGAGAACCAACTTTGCCATCGATCCCACGTGGGTGCTTTGTATTTTCTGTGGGTGCTTGGGCCCCGAAGCACCCACGGAATCTGCGCCTATGCACACAAGTCACAAAAAGTAGATTGGCAGCATGGTAGCTAATAAATAGCTAACAAAATACTACAGCTTTTGTCGCTGAAAAAATAAATTATTGCATCATTTTAGCTTTCAATTCTCAAATTGAACACCAGCATCAGACACTTTGGTTACCCATATACAGAGTTTAGTTGCCACAGGAAAGCAATTTTTGTAATCTACTTGTAGAATATTTGTAGTCAGTGGCGGCTGGTCAATAGGGTGCGCTACGGTGCCGTCCCACCACTCACCAGTCCCCACAAAGAAGAAAAGAGAAATAAATAAAAAATTAACATTAAAGGGACTAGAGGCAGGAATTAAAAAAAAAACAAACATGCATGTGCCTTTTTTTCATACTAATCAAATCAAATCAAATCAAACTTTATTTATAAAGCGCTTTTCCTGCCAAAGGCAACCCAAAGTGCTTTTCAAGAAAATAAAAACAAACACATTTTTAAAATAAAAACAGCCCTTCACACACCCAAGCACAAAACACAGCACACAAAGCTATAAACATTTGCACACACACACACAAACACACACCCCACACCCACCCACACTAAGACTAATAAACATCTGGCTTGACCTACTGTGAGGAAGTGATATCTTGGGGATCCGTTCACTCCAGGAGCCAGACACGGTCCTAGAGGGCGCCCCTGCAGGAGCCAACCAGATCAGGGCAGGCCGGGGTCCACACCACAGTGATAGGGCTGCAGTGCGGGGCCCCAGCCACCAGGACAAGGGCAGCCCCCCACCAGCTCCCTCCAGACCATGTAGGCAAAGCTCCCAGAGTGAAGGATCCCCATGAGGAAACACTGGTGTTAAAATGTTAAAACAGATAAAACAAGAGAACAGATAAGAGCAACATAGAAAAATAAATAGGTATTCATAAAATTATATGCTAAACAAGTCAATAAAATCTAAAATAACTTAAAGATAACATAAAAAATAAATAAATAATAGAGTAAAATAAGTAAAATGAAATAAAATCAAAAAGCTAAGTTAAAAAGGTAGGTCTTGAGCCTCTTCTTAAAAACATCAACAGTTTTGGTGATAATGGGTGATGAAGCGCTAAATAACAAAAATAATGTTTTCACCCACGTTTCTCTCTGTTGCCTTGAACAGGCTGTGTGCTGCAAAATGCGCTGCAATTAAGTGTCCGAGTTTCCCGCGCTGCCCTGCGGACGTGACATCAAATGACCTTCATCTGAAGTTTTGATACAGGAAGAAGACGATTGCGGTAAATTCATACACTGTAAGCGATAGTTATGGATTCTTCTGCTGTCAGCAAACGATCCAGATCAACTGAAAGACACTAAAAAGTGTAAATACGAAGAAAAAGGTGAGTAAACAACATTATAGCTTCAGTTAGTGCACGCTCCCGTGCACAGCTTGGCTTGTGGCTGCAGTTACCTGAAGCGCCAGTCGGGGCAGTCGCGAGTTTCGTTTCTTAATCTTGCCTCAAGTCCCTTTAAATGTTTCTAAATATATGGATAAATTATTTCAGTTCAGATAAATATTGTGAAGTTTTAAGTAAAGTTGTCATGTTCATCTGTTTTCTAAAGTTACAGATTGATCACGTGTTTCTCTAGGGCGCAGAAATCTTTACCCGTAGACTCTTGTTTTAAGTTGTACATGTGCAGACTCTTATCTTCAATACAAAAGATCAGAGCTTGAATCATAAACTGTTAGAGCTGAATGCAGCTGGATTTACAGATACCTCTCCACCACCACCCCCCCCCCTTTTTTTCATTTTTTAAACCCAGAAATGTTTTTTTGTTGTTGTTTTTCTTTAAATCTGATGAAGCCATTTCATTTAGTGGACTTGTTCTAGTCTCATAGTTCAGATCTAAGATAGCGTGTTGATGTAAATTAAACCTACAAAGAAAACCGGATCCATTTTAACATTAGGGTACTGCAATGAGAGCAGATTCAGATGTGATACTTTTAACTCATGATTTGCTTGCTTTTTGGTTTATGTTAGTAGGCTGGTTGGGAGTTTGGTGGGCAGTAGCCCCCCTAGAGAAAACAACACCAGCCGCCACTGTTTGTAGTATCTACACAGCCAAAGCTAAATATCTGCTACTGCACTCAAGACTTTTTCCAACCACAACTTTACAGAAAGTTACAAATACAAGCAGGCAAAGGGTTGATGTTTAAATCCAAAGTATTAAAATCTGTCAATGCACACTGAGTCTAAAGTCTCTATGGAAACAGTCAGTGGCTTTATGTGCATGCAACTGTGCGTGTGCATGCTTGTGTGTTCGTCAGCCAGTTGTGACGAGCGAGGAAGATGCAGAAATGAGGAGCTTAGCCAATGATGTTAAGCATGGGGAGACACCTGGCACAGAAACTTAAGTGCCTCCACCAAGTATCATCAACCCGAGATTAAACGCGTCGAGGGGAAATAGTGGGAGGAGAGGGATGCAGAGTGAGGAGGAGTGAGGGGGAGGGAGTGATCACGCATATGACAAGATGGTAGATGGGGAAAAAAAAAAAGTAAAAAGAAGATAGGGGGGCTGGATGGGAGAGAGGTATCTAGGGGCAACAGCATAACAGAAATCTACAGATGCAGATTGAGGATGTGAAAACACACCCAGACATGCAGCAGGAACATATAAGAGGCATAAACTAACACTTTGCTCCTTGATAGATAACAGACAGCATGACGACTGGTAATGTGTGAACTGGATACCTGTTTTTTTTTTAAAACATTTTTACTCTCATTTAAATGTGAGAACACATCCTCTCAACATTACGACACAAAAACAATCAGTTTTAAGATTTTACTCCTCGAGTCCCCCGCCTTAAACAGCATAGTCTGATTACTGAACAATCTTTCCTCAGATTGTCTCTCTCTAGAAACTAGACTGTCAAGGGCCTGTTGATTACTTTACACAAATACCCGGCTAATATCCTCCGAAGATGGCAAACAACAGGATGTGTATGCTGCAATCTGAAGCTCGTGTGTGTGCTTTCCAGCTCCAACTCTTCTTCGGAAATCTGTGTTTTGATTGCAGAAAGTAACTGCATGTACGCCTCTTTGGAGAAACGTCTACGCTCTCTCTCCTCCCCGTTCGAATGGTTATTATTATCGTCATCAGCAGAGAACGGAGAAATCAGGGCCCTGACAAGCAATCTGTTTCCTAACTGGATCTTTCCCACCGCTGCAAGAAGTGTTTGCCAGCACATTTCATCAGATGCAATCCTGGGTATCTCACTGTTTTTGGCAGTCTTTTTGGGGGGGGGTGGGGGGAATATTAACATGTTTGACAAAGTATTTTGTAACTTTTTCCCTGATTTGTTGACCTTTTAAATGTGTTAAAAGATGAATAAATGGCTTAAACTCTGCAAGGTAACCTTACAGAATTCAATTTGCAGCAATAAAGAAAGCCACAAAGTCTGATTTCCTTTCATTCGACACCTCATTACATGTTTGCAGTGCAGCTACCTCACTGTACTTGTGTGCATCGCATTGTTATATTGACAGGACGAGGCTTACAACTGCTACACACAAGACCAACTACAGGCTTAATAGTGTTTGAAAGGTTTTTGTCAAAATTGGCGTTGCATCTTCCAACTGAATAACAGGCCGTAGTCAACATAAAGGGCCTGAAGAAGCAGACATGGCAGTCAGTTTGAATCCGGTCATCCTGACCATCCAGAAAGCAAAGCATCAGTAGATTTGGTCAAAATTACTAGAACTGATGTCATCGTTGCTTTAACACAGCAATGATGATGATGATAATGACGATAGTTCTACTGCGATTGATGATTAGGTGAAACTGAGACGGATTCATGTATTCAAGAAGGATATTAAATGGCAAATTAAATGACCTACAGGTCCAGAGTAACTCCATTCAGAGGCCGGTGAGTCGTGAGTACAGATTTTTCTAGCTGCCAGTGAGCCAGGTAGTCTTCAGGACAGAGGAGAGAGCTACAGTTGAGCTCTTTCTGAGGCTTAGTGCCCATAATCCAACCCTCAATTCTCCTCTCGTTCTGAACCCAGAGAGAGGATGAAAGATTTAGACTTCCCCCTTGGTCTCTGAAGCCTTGCTCTCACTATCTTTTTTTTACTCCTCTTTCCATCCCCATCTCTCGTTATCCTTCACCCCATGACTCAGAACAGAAAAAAAAAAGATCTTGTGATGATTATTTCACGAGCATGCTGATATCATCTATGTGGGTTTTCTTTTCGCCCCTTCTCATCTAGGAAGAGGTTTGCAAATCACTGAACACAGAGCTGCATAATATTTTTACCTTGAAGCCTATTGAAGAACCATTAGCAGACTTTCAATATGGATCACATTCAGGACCAAAGGAACAAAACAGTGCAGAATTGTCTGCAAAGAATTCTTGGAGTATACCTGTGAGAGGCACAGCTTTTATATTATGTAGGACTCCCATTCTTTTGCCCCTGAAATGTAGCCCAGTGTGTATTTCTTTCTCTCATTTGTACTCTCAGGAAAGTTCAACATTCTTTTTAAGTTAAATTTTTAATGCTTTCATTTCACCTGAACCAATCCATTCATACATATTTCAGTTTAACAAACATCTCAAACCACAAAACAGCCATGACAGACAAGACAGGGGTCAAAGTCATCATCAAACATCATAATAATACCATAGATTGGTCACAACACAGGATAACAGGGAAAGTTTATCTTTAAATGTGTAACATGTAGCACGTGACTTTGCTGCTTGATTACAAGCATGCAGTACATACTCACCAGTGCATTGTAACTGTAATAACACCTGTAACAACAAGGTTGCAATTGTTACCGAAAAATGAAAAAATGAGAAAATGTTTCAATGCTGATTTGGGGTCAGTGTCCAATGTAAAGCTTTTTGTTTCTGCTTTACATATAAGAATAAAGACCACAAAGCAGTTCTGGAAGAACATCAGCTGTAGCAGTCGCTAGGGATGGGCGATATTTTATTGTGTGCAATATATCGTCAAAGAAATTCCCCACAATAACAATTTGAATTTATCGCTTTTATCGTGAGATAACAATTTATCAGGTTGTGTTTGCAGTTGCACTACTTTGTTTTTTTTATAAGTTAAATTAGTTTTGCCATTTGCATCGTTTGAATAAATGTGGAATTTGGTCTCTCGTATTTCAGACTTGTTTGATTGGTGTCACTACAGTTTTGCAATACAGGTGCACTACTTGAACTTAATTGATGTAGTTTAGTGGATTCTAATATTTTGTAGGGCTTTTAAGAGAGAATTTAGTGACAGATTTATAATACAAAATATTTTTTTGATAGTTTTTATGGTCACTTATTGTTACCGTGATAAATAAGAGAAATTATCGTGATACATTTTTTAGTCCATATCGCCCATCCCTAGCAGTCGCTTGTTTTTCTGGTTGGTGTTTGGGAATGTTGCCCAGTGCCCCACATAAAGCAGCACTTGCAATCACCATTTTAAGCTTAATTTATCAACTTTGAATAGCGTATAAATACTGCTAGAAACTGTCAGTACAAATCCTGTTTGCAGCAGCATCCATGAAAAGCAGACAGCATTTGAAAGTGTCAAACAGACTTCCAAAGAGCCTTTACAAACACTGGTATTTGATTGAAACAGCTTTGATAAACTAAACTGGAGATATTTAGATAAAGAAAACCAAAGAAAGGAAAGTGAGAAACACTCATAGTCTAGAAAAATTCAGAATGCATGTTGGAGGTTCCAGTAAAACGATGTATTGGAGAAGATGAAATAGTTCTGAGAAAGTTCTAAATCAAGTGACAAATATTTCCTGAAGACAAGTTATAAAAGTTCAATACTTTATACAGATGCGGGTATGAAAAAGTTCCCCTTTCTGCCGACTGCCAGCCACATACCAGCGACTTGTCTGCTAATTCAATTGCACAGAGAAACGCCTGTGTGCCCAGGGGAAACAATTTCGGAGCAAAAATGAATGCCCGCAACAAGGACGTTTCCACACGCCTCGTTTGGACACAGTGCGTGATGATGTATTCGCAGGACAAATCATTCAGCCAGTGATAGCGGAGTAATAGTGCACTATTACTGCACTACTTCTGGCAGAAAAAAGCAGAACTTTTTCATGCCCGCATCTGAAAAAGTTATACTAGTGCTTTATACCAAAGGAACAATATGAGCGTTATACTTTGAGTGGCAAGTTTTTTTCCTGCACTAACCAAACTACATTTGATGGCATGCACATATTTATTTTTTGTCTGAATCAGTAGTTTTCTTGTTTGCTGGAAAATAACAAATGCCCATTCACATATATGGCTGAATAATACTATCACATTACAGCAGAGACCAATGGCCAAGCAGAAGCAAGGTTCAAGGATGAAGTGGGACAGGCAATGGAGCCGAGGGCGTATGATTTCCTTTTCAGTCCATTGAATTTGTGGACTTGGGGCTAAATAAAAATACCTGCATGCCCTCTGTGTTCCTAAACAGGGAAACTACAGTATACACATCTTGCAGCGGCTTCAAGCTGATAGGCTGGGGCCGGTATCGATGGAGGCACAATTAGGTCCAGAAATCCATCACAGAGGCTACTAGCATGGAATCAAGGACAGCTGATACCACCGTGCTATAGCCAAGGCCATTTAGTCAAGAAAGGACAGAAGCCAGAGAGAACACCAAAGAACTGCTCTCCTAGTTTGCTCTCCACGGTCTGAGACTGGGGAACCACCACACACCCCCACAAGATGAACGCAGACTCGGATGGGGAACGGATGGAAGACCAGGTGTGTGCCAGTGGAAGTCAGCAATCAGGGATTTGATGGCCACTCCCCAAACAAGGCTTATAGCACACATAACAGGCTCAAACCAAAGAAGAGCCTTCAACAACACTGGGAGGCAAGAGAGAGAGCATCCAGATGGCTTTGGTTGAAGAGGGAAAAGCAACCAGGGTAGTATAGTGCCACTCAGACACAGACTGGAGTCTGATCAACCTGGGTCGGGTCACATGGAAGAGGGTGTATGTTGTAAGACCCGAAACACCCAGTTATTCCAGGGGACAACACCAATGATGTGGCTGAGGTCACACACAAGATGTTTTTATTTAACTGCATCACTGTACCTGTGGTTTAACAAAACAAAGCAAAACAAACAAACAAAAAAAAAAACAAAGCCAAACAACATTATGCTCTACTTACAACCTAACAGGAGAGATCAAGCAGGTGCAAACAAGCTTCTGTAAATTTGTGTCATAAACTATGAGGCACCCTTTGACTTCCTGCTGTGGCCATTGTGAATGTGTAAGAGACAGAGCCACATAATGGAACTACTGGTCCCCCTCCGATGGGTCATTTAGCTTTACAAAAACACCCAGATAGAACCGTGGAAGCTCTGGAGCTTCATAATAAAGTACCAAAGCCTAACATGTACAACATTTAGCAGCTAAATTGCAGCTCTGTGGTAGAACAGCTGATGCTAGCCTTAGCACACATTTATGTCAAACTGAATGTGTGTGTTCAAATTTAAACTGAACAAGTCAGCTTGGAACCGTTAAGAGACAAATTTTACTCTATCACTTTTCAGTTTGTGTTTGTGTGCTTGTAAACTAAAGGATTTGGGGTGAGTTTCCAACGCAAACAGACATATGCCCAGTCCTCAAAAAAGCCAGCAATACAGAGCTCGCAGAACTGAGGCAACATGGTGATTGCTGGTTGGCTGAAAATTAACTCGAGTTGGTAACGGCTGAAAATGGCCAACATTAACCAATTACATAAAAGCAAGAAGCTACACAAATGTTGCCCTGTGCATAAACACCACTAGCCTCGTGAGACCATCCTGATCTCACGAGCTTCAGGTTTTCACTCGCAGGTCAGTCTGGCTACTTTCCGTTGAAGAGAATTTGGAGCAGTTCACCAAACAAATGTCCAATCAGCGTTGGCTTTGAGGCGGCTTAAGGTGTGACGCAACGAGAAGCAACAGTTCAGTCTAAACAACACGGCAGCTTCAGCGGATGAAACTAGCGTCAGCGGGGCTATCGCTCAAGTTTTATCTGAATTACAGAGTATTTCTTCACTGAAAGGAGAGCAAAACACTACTCTGGAGGCTTTTCTCAAAGGAAAATATGTTTTTGCTTGTGTTTTCGTCATCGCTTTGTTAGTAGGTCGTATTCTTTGTTGATCTGATTGGTGGATTTGTCCCATCAGATGCCTTTTCCAATCAGCTAACCAGTATTTTCGCCCCTTCCCAAAACTACTCCGATGGTTTGATGGTTCCCAGATGGATATGCGGAGCAAATCCATCTGGCGGAGTCAGGTTAAAAAGCCACCCCCAGTAACAACAATTACTGGTGGTGATCCACATATTTAGCTTTACACCTTCCTTCACAAAAGCTAAAGAACTATTTCCCATGTTAGAGTCAGAGTTAAAAACAATAGGAAAAACAAAACCAAGAGGTGCCTATGATTCAAGCAAATCTATAAGCACTGCCCCCACACTGCATGTTTGCAGGAGCTTTCGAGAAAAAAATACAAAGAGATGTTTCAGAGACGTTTAAACCCTGTAGTAACTGCCTTACAGAATAGATACCAATGGACACCAGACTAGTTTTAAAAGAAGAGGAGGAGGGGTTAGCAGAAATTTACACTGACATTTCACTGAAAAAAATCAAAAGAAGATGTAGTGACTGGAGCCAAATTTATCACACTGACTGGGAATCACTGCTCTTCAGTTACCAGCCACATATTATTCAGTATCACACATCACTGATAGTGAATGAAGATTTTCAGTCATTTGCATTTACAATTTTAAAAACTTCAAGAGGTAAATTTACGTGATTAATAACATTAATTAATCACAGAACACGTATTGAGACAGATGTTTATTTCCTATTTATACAAGGAATTCCTCATTATTTGATGCTCATGCCAGATTGCTTTATGGGTTTTTTCAACAAAGATTAAACCAGATGAGGTAAAGTTTTGAGATTGGATTGCTTTACTCAGTCATTTATGTGGTCATTTTATATTAAAAGCCTGCCAACAGCTGGAATGTGTGTGTTTCGGTCAAATATAGCAAAATATTTAAACCTACATTCACTGTCTTTGAAGTCCCTAAAAGATTTTTTTTCATTCTTAACAATGTTATTGAGCTTCTGCTGCTGATATTCAAAAATGCAGATTAGGCTAATTTCATTGCAAAAAAAAAAAACGTTTTTGTAATGGTAGACAAAATGCAGATGCTAATATAAACAAATTCTTTAAGAAAGAATAAAATTGCAACACATTTAGTCCTTGTAATGCCAACAGTTTCAAATAATTCCAACTCATTTGGCAGTTCATGTTGCCCCTCGACTGGCATCCAAAGGCTTTGATGTAGTCAGCAGGCTCCAGGTGAGCGCTGTGGTAACCTGTGTTAGAGAAGTCTGAATCCTGCCCTCCTTCCCATCATCTTTTTTGTGTCTGTCCGTCTCTCTCTGCCAGCTAATGAGCCGTGCAGGGCTGCCATCATTCTGTGTAGTCATGTAGGGAGTCAGAGAGAGGAGATGGGGAAAGAAAAAAAATTGAGCAGGAAAGACAGAAAACAGGTGAGACAGGGAGAGAAGAGAGTGGGGACATGATGTTTTCCCTCACCTCCTCCCTAATCAGGCCCGTCTTCCAACCAAACACCACACAGCAATTAGACCTGACAGTACTCCCATTCCCACAATCCCACGTTCAAACACTCAAATAAACACACAGAGGAGGGAGGGAATGCCTGGAAACCAGCTCAACTTCAAGAAAACAGAGAGCCTGCAAATGCCGAAGTAGAAATCTTAAAAACTATAAAGAGAGAAATCTCAGCATCCCATCATGCATAACCAGATGTTGAGCTGGAAAGTGGTCAGGACTGTGTGGGGTGTGCATATGCAGTCTGCAGTCCCCAGAGGATGCATTCTGAATGCTATCGTGAATACATTTCAGCTTGCTTGCATGAACGGTGAGCTAATTGAGATAATTAGTTTGTTACCTTACTCGTTATTGCATTTTAATGTGGATTCCAGTGATGAAGGGAGGAGCACAATGCTGCATTTTGTGTATGTTTTTATGCTTATGTGGGCTGCATGCATGTCAACATTTTCTCTTTTAGGTAATTAGCTCACACTTGAATCCACAAAGTTAGCAGAGGAACTCATGGACATTGCACAAAAACAAGGAAAACAAAGTTGATACAAAAAACAAGGGTTATGAAAAGTAATTAATCAATGAGTGCAAAAGGATTTTTATGCAAAAGCTTCCAAAGAAAGAACCCGTGCAACATTCGGATCGGGGTTTGTTACATGTGGAAAAGCAGCGATAGCAAAGCAGTCCCTGCATTTCTGCCAACATGCAAGAAGGATTTTAGCTGAATGGAAACAGAAATGATCAATAAATGTCTTTGCAATGTTTGACATCAGCAAGAAGATCAAGGTTTTATAGGATAACACTGACAATTAATCCCAAAATGAAAGTGGAGATCTAAATATAACGTTTTAAGAGCTGTAAAGTACAGTAGTAAAGCAGAACCTTGGCTTTTTAACATTAGAAGCAATCTGAATCTTGTAACTTGTGACAGATTACACTTACACTCTAAGTGCTAAGAGATCACAGAGAATACACAGAAGTATTCTTGAAATTTCACTGAATAACGGAGTGAGTCCTTTAAACAATGCTTGACAGTAAAACAGTCCTTCAGGGAGATGTTACAACACTGAATCCAAGAAACAGCCAGTAGGGATCCTACCCGGGCATTTAGAGGTATCTTATATATAGTCTCATAGTTGATGGCATATATTAGAGTAAGTATCTATTTTAGATCTACAATATGGGATTATGCTTAGGTGCAGATCAAGGGTGGAATATGGGAATATTTCTCCAATGTTTTAAGGCTTCAAAACAGCTTCCAGCTCTGCTCTAGTTGAGCATCTGTCAGTTTGAATAATGTCTCTTCCATCTTTTTTTGCGCATTTATGTTTGAGTTCAAATTTTTTTATCTTCAGTGAACAGGCAGAATATGCCCCATTCGCGCAAATAGGATGCTCCGTTTGCACCAGTAAGACGCTCTATTGGGGCTCTCTGCACTGCAGATTTGCGACAAACGCACCATCCCAAGCAAACAGGTTTCTATCTGTGTCTGTACATTGACTTAACATGTAATTTCAACATCTGAATAGTTTTACTTAGACCTGGTGTGAACACAGGGTAAGGACAGCTCAGCAGAGTAGACTGCATACTGCTTAACATAGTACGAAGGGTTTGAAATGTTTCATTTTTTTTAGCGAACTGTTTTTGTGGATTCAAGAATAAAATGCAAAATGTGGAAAATTTCAAGGGTCATATTTTGTAAAATTTTTATATTTCCGATTCAAGGGCATATTAGCTGTTAAAGAAATAAACTCCAAAATGCGTCCTCGTGGAAACAAGTGCATAGACAGCCGAGCCTGCCCGATGGTTAAGATACACATCACCACTGAAACTCTACGTCCCCTTTCTTGAAGAAGCCATTTCAACTACACACATCAATAGCCAACTCTCTAGACCAAAGCAAAGAAACAATTCCAGATAAATCATTTGCTCTCTGAGCCACTTGCTGTGTTCAAACGCACCCGTGACCTTCAGCTCCCCCACTTCCTACATCATATTGCCTGGGAATATAAAAGCTTATTAGCTCAGAACAGTGTTGATACGTTTGTTCGGAGGCAATGCTCTAATGAGGCGTTGCAGGACACGGGCAGCCGTCGACTTTTCTTTTGGAGATATTTCTTCCTTTCCAGGGGAGCATAATGCACTTCTAATGGCATCTCATCCACAAATGGGCAAATAAAAAGAAAAATAAAGTACAATATTCCCTTACCATATCAAAGAAAGTGGTATCATGCATTGTGCAACTGTCTGTTGGCATGTTGATGGGTGAGCAGGAGGGGATACTTTTATAGATGTAGAGAAAAGCTGTCAGAGTGAAAAAACAAAGAATAGGATTGTGAATTCAAATAGATGGTCAAATAAACATCAAAATTTAAAGAATGAGCTTGAGCAGACAGAATAAGCGCATCATATTTAATGTGAGCAGAGATGTTAAATAAATGCTTCTGTACAGTCCACAATATCATAACTTAGCAAGTTTTCATCGTTCCTATTACTTACATAACCTAAAATGCCCTAAATACACTAATTTAGTGTTCCCCAACTCAGATCCTCAGGACCCACTGCCCTGCATGTCTTGGAGGCAACCCTAACTTTTCACACCTGAATCAAATGAATAGCTCATTAAAAGGCTACCAAAGAACTTGATGAGGAAGTTCATAAGCCTGATGGTGTTGGGATAAGAACACATCAGAGGCATGCAGGCCAGTGGGTCATGAGGACTGGAGTTGGGAAACACTGCACAAATATGCGGACCCCTTGGAAGATTCAGTCAACCTGCCAAAAGTTAGAGGACCGATCTGTAAAAACATCAGGGCGCCTAAGTAACACCTTTGAGATCAACTTTTTTCTCCTCTTTGCTAATTCACTCACAGCTTTATGGCTTGTATATATCATATATTTATTAGGACTGTCAGTTTAACTATTATTTAGATTGATTAATTACACTGCAAATTAATGCATTAAAAAATAATCGCGATTAATTTAGAGTGCCAATTCAATGTATGAGCATTTTAAATTTGGCCCACTGAATGACCAAGGCAGTGGGTGACGGTAATGCACCTAAAGTTGCATTGCTGTATCAGAAGAAGAAGAAGAAAATGTGTCAATTGTGTATCTGAATGTACATCCTATCCCCCACATCGGGCCCGATATAGGGATCACGCCATTTTGTAGGAGTGTCCAAATGTCCAGAAAGATAAAAGGAGTGCACTCAAACTCTCCAACACATGCGGGTTTTTTACTTGAAAACTAGTCAAAATTGACCCTAGACAGGTCACTATAGACCACAATGCATTGCAGTCAGGAGTGCTGAATGGTGCGAGGTGTTGGACCCATCGAACCGTGGAAAATAGAAAAAAAAAAAACAACAGAATAGGGATTAAACATAATATATTTAAATGAAATATCTTTACTTAAAATTACGGATTTGATTTGGAATGACATCTTTTTGTATGTTGTGTGTGTGCTGCCATGGTTGCCATGGTGATAGCTGGTAATCATGTGATTTGCAGTGAGGAAAAAGAGTCCGAATCACAGCCAGAATGAGTGCACTAGATAACTTCATAGGCTGTGTTGGAGCAAGGCTGCATGGAAAACTAAAAACTGCGGCCCTTAAGGACCATTGTTCCCCACGACTGCTTTAGCAGATATGAGATTAAAATGCGATTAATTAGATTAATTAATCACAAATCCTGTAATTCATTAGATTCATTTTTTAATTGCCTGACAGTCCTAATATGTATATATACTTATACTGTATATATACTGTATATGTATATAAACAAGAAAAACTATTACAATATTGAATTTCCCTTTTGGGTTTAATGAAGTATTTTTCATCGCATTCATTTCATAACATACATAAATTGCAAATGCAACCTGAAACTCAAACAGAAGTCTAAGAAACATATTTTTCCAATTTCAGCTAAAGCATTTATAGCGTTTGTATTGATCTCAGGGTTGATTTAGTTTTTCATAAACATTCTCACAAGAAAATGTACTTCATTAAAGATGTACAGAGGTAAAAATTGTGAATTTATCTAACAATGTCATCAATTTGTCCTCTCAGTATATGGTAGATGACTTGTTATCCATTCTGTTCAGGAATAGAAAATAAGGCTTGCTGCTTATCTCTAAATTCCAACAAATTATTTTTTTCTGGTCCTAACTTGTGGTTTTTAACCATTTCAGCAGTCTGCAATACTGCCCCCTGGGTGGTTTATTTACAAGTCGTGTTCCTTCCTTCGTTACAATTTCCATTTAGTCAATTCCTCTCTTTTTACTGCTCTGCAGATTCTCCCTCCATCAACACTGTTCACATGCATGACTTATTTTTTCCCTACAGCCCCCAGTATCAGAGTTTTCGCCTCTCTGTGCACAGAGGCGTTAGGAGACTCTCACTGAAGGGCCTCCTCCAGGGGAGAAACAATTTCTACTTTGTTCTGGTGGCTCTTTGGGGAAAACTTTCTAAGAAGGCCACATAATTAAGGAAGTAAAAGCAATCCCTAGTTCTGGTGTGAAATAAAAATAGAAAATCAGCTCAGGCTTGTTTTATTTATTGTCGCTGATGATAGCACCCAATAAAATTTGACTAATTCTAGAATCATAAAGATCCTTTGGGTTGAGATTGGGACACGTGGGTAAATGGCTGAAATAAAAGGAAAATAAATATCTTTTAATTGTTCCTGAAATGGTTTTGTCTCTCTTGTGATTTTGTCAAGCATGCAAAAATGGAAACAGTGTCTGCAAATAAATACTTTAAAAGTGTTCCTGCCCTAGCCATGGATGTCTCAGAGGAATGCATTTTGAAGTAAACAGAGGCATAAGAACATTATAAATAGTACTAATATACCAGAATTAGTCCTTGAGTAAAGCCCTGCCTTGAAAGTCACACATTAACACTCTAAAGGACACAGTAAATTTGCAAATAGGTCATCATCAGTTTATGGAATTTGATTAATTTCTAATAGAATTAAGGCTGCAGGTTTCCATTTAAAGTAATCTCTTCCACTAACACTTTCTGTCATAGTTTTGCAGACACTTGTGAAATGTTATTCAAGATTCTGAAGTCCGACAAAGTGCCTTAGCTGTAGCTTCAACAAATCTAGTTATTTGGCTGTAGTTAATGGTGCTAACCATTTAAGCAATTCAGGGAGCATCTTTAGTTTTTTTTTTTTTGTTTAGTTTTTTTGTTATTTTAGCCCACTGCTTTAATATTTATGCTCAGTCCACCTATTTTAATCAGGCTTATTTTCAGGCACAAGGAGTAGCTAATTCTTTAAAACTTAGCATGAAACATCAAATCAGCAAACTGTATGAGGAAGGTGTGACAAAATACCAAAATGTCTTCCAAATGACTACATTTACAGTGGAAAATAATGATAATTTATATTCAATTAGCCAGACTATTTCTCCACAAATTGTTTGGTAATTCACATTAGCTAATAGCAAACTCAGTGTTCGCATGTGTGTGCTATGTTCCAACTACTGTATTTTGGCTTACAGTAAATCAACTACTAGGGATGCACAGAATAACCGCCCCCCTATCGGTATCGGCCTACATCGGCCTTAAAACTGAGTATCGGACATCGGCTACCCCACCTATATTTATCCGATATTTAACCGATCAACCCGCTGTTTTTAAAGTTTAAAAAAAAAAAAATTCTTCTTCATCTTCAAATCTTCTTTTTTAGACTTCAAAACTTCTAAAGACTAAGGGTGGGAAAAAAATAGCAATACACTGAAATATCACAATATGTTCATATGCTGATATCACATTGACATTTAAAACGCGGTATCAATCTATTTTACAAACGGAATCTCGTGATATTTCATTGTTCTGTTACAAAATCTCGCGAGAATTCACAAAAATGTTGCAATATTTTATTTCATATGCTGATACCATATTGACATTTAAAAATGCGGTATTGATCTATTTTACTAACGAAACCTCGCAATATTTCATCGTTCTATTACAAAATCTTGACAGAACGATGAAATATCACAAGATTCTAGTAAATAAATTAGACCAATATCATGTTTTTAAATGTTGACTTGATATTGGCATATGAAAATATTGTGATATTTCAGTGTATCAATGTTTTTTCCCACCCCTATATTTTAAAGTGTCAGAAATGGATAACAAAACTTCTATTTGCAATGAGTGCTTATTTTTTTCAGCTTTAGTATCGGTTATTGGCCACGAGTTTAAAAAAAATAAAATTGGCATATCGGATATCGGCCAAAATTACAATATTGAACATCTCTACTCTTCCACTAATTTTGTCACAATGAATTGTATGAGGACACTGTTCATGGTTATTTTAATTTGCGGTGGTTAAAGCTACAAACATTAAAAGGTTTGCTACAATACAAACAAGTTTAATCAATCAAATTATATCTAATATAATATAACTACAGCAGATTGCAACATAGCTATAGCTTCATGCTAACATCAGGTGAATACATAACATTAATAGCTGAACTTGGACGGGTACAAAATCTTCTCTAGGAACCTGCAGCCAAATGTAAATAATAAGCGCTTTCGGACTGTAGGAACTTTTTGGAGTTCCTTTAACCTTTTCAGGAACCAGGCTGTTTTTTTGCGCATTCGGACATATAGGAACTAGGAACCGCAGACCTCAGTTCCTATAACCTTTTTAGCTCCTACTCCAAGGCAGGGTCTTTTCGGGGTTCCATAGGAACTGAAATAAGTAGGTGTTTGGTGATTGGTAGAACTGGCAAGCCGCGCCTTGCGTGATCTCCGCTTCTTCCAGCCCCGCCATATTTAAAAAGTCTCACAGCTGTTTACCTGTTTACCGAGATCGTAATAACAACAAGAACTATTACAATAGGAGTGTACCAATTCATTAATAAATAGATCACAATGGTGCACGAACCGAATCGATAACTGTTTTGAAATGTCCAAAAGCAATTATTTTTATATAAATTTAATGACCAAACAAAGGTGAAGTATAGCAGTAGAATCTGCCGCTGCTGCAGATTCCTTAGTGGACGGACCATCCACTAAACAAGACGTTAGTAGGGCAGCTTTCCAATGGGGGGCTTTTCAGTAACATGATACATATGACCTTGATGAGGGAAAGCTGGCAAGTTAGCTTTTATAATAGCCTTGAATAAAAGAGATGAGAAACCTCAGTTTTTTATTAGATCTGCTGGGGCATAAATCTGTCACCGTTGCAACGATTGCATCACACATGGTCCCTAACAAGGTCCTCCCTCATGTGTGAATGCACACTGAAGGAAAAGGGTATCTCTTATAACTAAACTCGTGAGGCGTAGTTATAGGAACTGGGTTCTTAGAACCTCTCTGTCCGAATGTGCCTATTGTTAAAGTATGACTATATTGCTTTAAAATGTATTTCAAACCAATGCAACGATACTGGTGTTACAGCCGCCTGTACACGCTAGCCGAGCTGGGACGTAACACTGGTGATTCACGCAGGTCTGGAAACATGTTTCTGTCATCCTCCTTGACCTTTCAATTAATTTGGGTGTCCAATCAGCCTTCAGAGGTGGCCACTGCCACCCCTCTAGCTCTGCCCCTGTTTGTACTGTATCTATCTTTATGATGACACACAAAATTTTTACTGTGCTATCAAATCAGTTCTACAGACTTTTGTAACAGGTTCAGTGGTTTGACCAGGTCCTGGGATGTTGTGTTGATGTTGCACAGCTGTAGTGTGATATGCAGATCTGGAACATCTTTGTAATGCTTTCATGTCAACACGAAGAAAAATCTCTGAGGAATGTTTCCAAAACCTTGCTGAATCTATGCCACCACAAATTAAGGCAGTTTTAAAGGCAAAAAGGGTCCAACCATGTACTAGCAATGTTGACCTAATAAAGTGGCAAGTGAGTATATGTATGTAACTGGACCCATAAATGTCAGCATAACTGTGAACACGAATGAATATGCCATAATGAATAATTTTGACATACATATCTGAATTCATTTTACTTTGCCTTAAGTTATAGCAGGCATTAGTTACACACATGCACACACACCTCCTTCTGTGTTATGGACACAGTTCAGATAGAATATCTGCAGTTCATCCCAAACAGTGAAGCAAAGCATAAATTCCCTCGGTGACACCCTCCTGCATCCCACCTCCAACCTTCAGCTATGCCTACTCTCATAAACACAAACACTCTCACAAGCACACACCTTGTACTGTCTTCAGCTATGCTCAATTATTAATGTATAAACAAAGAGCCGTGAACTATGATGGGCTGTCGGCAGATATTTTCCCCTCTCATGTCTTGGAGGCCTCGGAAGCGTACACAAGATCTGGCACTGTAAAGAGGGAGGAGAAGCTTGAGGTCAAACTCACTCACCGCTTGGGATGTTTGCATGCACGCTCACACAACCAGATGTGCATGCATGTATTCCCAAAATCGGCACAAACAAACGCAATGTCTGCAAGGAGCAAAGAGTCTAAAAATGTCAGAGGGAGCGGTGTGTGTCGAAGAGAAGAGGAGCAGATAGCTCATTTCCTCTGCTGAGACGGTTAGCTGCCCTTCCCTCTCAGGAGGTTGGCTCAGCCATGTGAGAAGTGTGTGAATGTGTGAATCTAACAAACAGCAGACTTTGCTGGATGAGAAAGGATGATGTAAGGGCAGTTCAGTGGATTCACTTCATGTAGGAACAAAGAATTGCAGCTCTGACAGGTGACTGAAACATGAGCATAGTTCTTGAGTTATTTAATGAATACACAGGCATTCCTGCAGTTTAGTCAACCTGTTAAGACTTTCTATGTAAAAACAAATGTTTGTTTTGTTAATTAGCTGGAAATACAGAATTTTTTTTTTTTTTTGGGGGGGGGGGGGGGGGGGGTGCAACCTTGATTTGAATTTAATCTGAAAGTAGTTCTATAGATTTTTTCTGTCTCTGAATATAAAAAGGAAGAGGATTTTTCCTTTGGTGGTTGTGTGATGTGGCATAGAATGAAAAAAAACATTAACAATGGACACGCTGGGCCTAAATTTCTCACAAAAAAAGCTGTCAAAGTATTAAACAGTGTCACAAGGTTAGTATTTGTTGTAGTTGCTGCTGCGTTCACTGCCTACTCTGCCGATAATGCAAGCGTAGAAGAAGAAATTCACCATTAACATTGTGCTAAGAGCGCATTGGATTACATAGGACGAGCAGTATGGAGGAATATTGACAAGTTTTGGGGACTTTTATGGACCTTTTTGGTTCGGTCGCCAGTGAACTCCATCGTATGAAAGTTGGGGGAAAACGAAAACCTGTCCGATCTCCGGCTGCATTTGAGATATTAAAAAAGTGCTCCACAGTCTTGCTCAGCATGAGGGTGAGTAGAAAATCAATGCACATCATTCTGGGGGTGTACTATTCTTTTAAGAGGAAGCAGATATAAAAGGAAAGGATTGGGCCCAAGATGGAACCATGGGGTACACCACGGGTAAGCTGTGTTGATTTGGACTGAAACTGATAAACAAAAACACTAAAACTTCAATCAGTAATGTATGAGGAAACCATTTTAAAACCACTTCAGAAAGCCCAACCACATCTTCGAGTCTATTAATCAGAATCTTTTGATCAGCTGATCCCAGAAATATTTGGCAGAGCCATCAGTAGAGGTAGTCAAATATTACCCTTGCATGCATTTGTTTGTTGGACTCAAACTGGCAGACAGTTCCTGTTCTCAGCATTGACCCAGAACTACAGTGTAACATGCTGGAGACAGGGTTTCATCTCAGTGGTGCAAAGCAAAAAGTAAATGTAAGGTAAAAACCTGTGCTGAGGTGTAAAGTCTTTCCATTAATTAATCAGTCAACATGATATTGATTTGTGACAAATGAATGTTAGATTGTGGTGATGTAACACATCACTGCCATGAAAAACAAACAAAAAAACAACTAATAAGCTGAAACAGGGCCTGAGTCTGATGTGTTGCATTCAATGAGTCAACTCCCTTCCAGTTGTCCAATTAATAGAGTCAAGCCATTAATATAGTAGCTTAAATGTACTCTATATGTAAGCAAAGCTGTGAGACAGATGGAGAGGAAGGCATATTGATACCTTGGAGTCTATACTTCGATACCAGCCAGACAAAATACAGGAATCGATACTTTTTTGAGTATCGTGATACCACTGTACAGATACAAAACATGCAACATGTTTCTACTTCTGAGAGTTTTAGGTAATGAAATGATGAAAGCAGCCAGATTCTAGCTTCCATGTCACATGATGGTGGTAGCCTATCAGATGTCATGATGATGCTGCTCCTGTTGATGATGATGATGATTTGTTGTCTTTCAGTGGTCTAATGCAGATTATTGTATATTATGATTTGGTACATTTGTAATATTACTATTACATTTTCTATTTTAACATTTCCCACTTACAGGAAAAGTTTCTTTTTTTTTAACCTGGACCTTATTTCTAGGAGTTTATTTGTGCACTAACTCCCCAGTAACATTTCTGTATCATTCTGACGCCTACGTGAGATATTTAGATTTTTTCGCAATCAGCGTATGTCCGTATAATGCGAGTAAACGGGGCAGCCAGAGCAGGCCTCTATATAAGACATTATCTGCCGTATTATGGCGCGCGGCCATTAGTGTGTTAAACGACCCCAATAATAAACAAAAGAGCAAAACCTGACGTCACAGTTCAATGGTACTCGTTCATTTGATCATTCATTAGAAAGTATTGATGAAATTAAAAGGGTTATGGGGCAGATAATGTCTTATATAGAGTCCCACTCTGGCTGCCCCGTTTACTCCCATTACTGTATACGAACATACGCTGATCGCGAAAAATCTAAATATCTCACGTAGGAGTCAGAATGATACAGAAATGTTACTGGGGAATCAGTGCACATAAAAACTCCTAGAAATAAGGTCCAGGTTGAAAAAAAAAGAAACTTATCCTTTAATAAATTTGATAATTTTAGTTAGTATATATTATGTCATTTGATAATTGAAAGACGTTTTTAATCTATGTTTGTTTAATTTGATAATCACTATAATTTGTTATCGTTTTAAAAGTGTTTCTTTCCAGTACTTCTGTTCTCAGGTTTAACTTATATTTTTAGTATTGCCCTTGCATTCAAGATATTAATGCAAAATGTACAATCATGTGATTTTCTTTTAAAGGACAAAAAGTATCGTTATCAATATCTGTATCGCTAAAATCGCGATTACAGATATTGATATTTTCGTTATCGCTAAAAATTTCGGTATCGCCTATCCCTAGAAGGAGATTGTCGAAAGATGACATTTTTGGTAAATCCATTGCAGGCCAGTTTTAGCAACCATCCTGAGGCGTGTAGTCATTGTTGGCATGGAGCTTTTCTTACTAATGTGAGCAACTTGCCAATGAAAAATAATCATATAAATGAATGAATAATCTGTAAGTAAAGAATGGGGTCACACTGGTGTGCAATGTATGCTAATAAACTTACTGTCAATTTTAAGGGATCTTTTTGTGTTCAATGTCATAAATGTTGAAAGTTGAGGTAAATACCAAGGATGTCATTACAAGTGAATGTACAAATACTGTATAATCTCTTTACCTTTACAAATGAATTTCAACTCCCACCATGGACGTATGCGCTGTCTAAAGCTCCAAAAGCAGCTCAAGCTGAGAGGGATCAGGATGCTGCCACTGCTTAGCCAACACATAGAATGTGTACCACATGCATGCACCATGCACACCGAAAGCAACATACTCAGCTGTGCACACACAAATCCATCAAACTGAGGCGCACATCTCCAACTTGTTAAGGTACTATTTGTCAGCTGCTCCTGGAGTGGCTGTGTGACTCCACCACTAATTGCCACTGGTGCTAAATTTAGTAAGGGAGATATGAGTCCTTTTGATCAGAAGCACTGAATCCAAGAGAGAGAGAGAGAGAGAAAAAAAAATGTACTCAGCCTTGCAGGCAAGTTTACCCGCCTCTCCAGCACTCTCCCCCATCTTCCTGTCACTGGGGAATAGGTGAACTATTCCATATGTCAGCCTTGTCAATCAGCAGCAGAAATATGGGAAGTGCTCCCTCTCGCTCACTTTCTCTCCCCCTTCTCTCTGCGACTCTCCCACCAAAGATCCAGGGTAGATGTTGTTCGCCTCTCTGAGAATTCTGCCTGTGCTCCAGTGCATGTTTGTTTATTTCCATGTCATCATGGGTGGTTTGGAACCTCAAGACAGGATGAGAATATTAATCAAAACAACCTCGGCCAGGAATTTTAATTGTAATATTAATCAATCATTGTAAATGAGATGAGGGCTCGTCAACAATCCAAGTAAAGTTGATTTCTGTACAATAAAATCATGGTTGTAAAGTTGGACAGGTCTTTCAGCTTATGTGGCTTATTGGAGAGACCTTGTTTTAAAAAATGCTCATAAAGGTTTTAGCTTCTGTTGACACTTTCATTCCTGTTGCCTCTTTTTTTTATATATATAAAAGTACTGCATAAAATACTGACTCTTTATTACTCAGTAGCTACTCCTCAACTTCTCTACTATACTCCACGAGAACTTGAAATTCATCACCAAGAAAATTTCAGGGTTCATTTAAACCCAAATACAAATCATGATAGTTTAATGATTTTTCACAATATGGGTTTCAGTCATGATGGTTACAAATTTGTTGCTCCATTGTCCTTTTATGTTTACCTTAAGTCATCAACAGGTCAATGTCCTATGCTTCTCCCTTGTCGTATTGCAATTATGCTCCCTTCCTTTATTTCAGCACTTTGTAAGGAAGAAGGAAACAACAGAAGTTAAACTGCAGGTCTTTATGACACCAAACATTTGAGTTGTGAGTCCAATCCTCCACTATGTCTTGAATGGACACAGAAGCTTTCCTACTTTACTTTCCGATCTTTTATGAGTAATAACTACATCTGCAACCCTGCCAGGCCTTTAATATAAGACTGTTTAATGATTAAATTGATTTGTGCATTTTGTCACAGCTGTTTTAAGAAACAAAAATGGCCATAAGATAAAAGCTTAGTGTCTTCTAAATTCGAAAACACGATTTTGTTTTACCAGTTGGTTAATGTTTTCCTTAACTCCAATGGTGAAAAAGTTAAGGTGTAGCAACAAACTTAAAATTGTGATTAAAGGAAGTAAATGAGACAGATTTAAATCAAGCGGCAATCTCCGGTGGCCAAGAATGAGGCTACTCGGAAGAAGTCATTTTTTGTAGTTTTCCCTTGATCCGCTAGGGGCTGGCTGCAAAACAGAGCAAATCCCCATAGACTTTCATGTTAAAAGCGCCAACTTCACAGCAGAAATAAACATGTTTACAGCCTGGTTCAAAAAATCATTTCAGGTTTAATAGGTCAAGTTTATTTTCATGTCAACTGTGAGGGGGTTGTATTTTTTTATAGCTCATCTGTTTAGATGTTATTTAATCTTGAAATTACACATAATTAGGGCGTGTCCTTTTGATTGACATGCAGCAGACCGGAAACACGGCCTGCCAACTGGTGACTCCAAGTTAGCTCCTTGTTTGCCCTCGGTAAGGTCTCAGTTTGTAGCAAAGTAGCAGAATGGCGGTTTTCAGTCAGCCAATAGCAAGTCTACCTTTACCCCACCGCTTAGGGGGATAATCTTTGTTAGCTCCTGTTAGTTTTGAGTTAGCTCAGTTGGTGTATAGCCCAGAGTACATCAGCTGTCAATCATTTGCCAAGCCGCTTGGAGTAACCTTGCCTTTGCCCATTTCAGTATTTTCCAGGAGTGACGTCGCACGCAACACAGCAAGATGGCAACGGTGGGACACGCCCAACTGGCTTCACTTTTAGCTCTTCAGAAGCCAACGGGTGACGTAGCGGAAGGTTTGTCCCTCTCTGTGAACAGTATTTTTCTGATAGATTACTGTTTTTTTTTTGTTTGTTTGTTTTCATATAAAAGAACGAGTTTTTCAGGGTTTTGTGCTTGGACCAATAATTTTCATGTTGCACATGCTTCCATGGGTTAATATCAGAAAGCATGGCTTAAATGACCATTGCTATAAATACGCTGCTATACTTTGAGCCCCCACAGGATGACCAAGCTTCTCACCTTATCTCTAAGGGAGAGCCCAGCAAACCCTGCAGAGGAAGCTCATTTCGGCTGCTTGTACCCACAATCTCACATTTCAATCACGAGCCACAGCTCATCACCATAGGTGAGTGCAGGAATCTAGATGGACCGGTAAATCAAAAGGTTCGCCCTGTGGCTCAGGTCATTCTTTACAAACAACAGAACGATGCAGATTCAGCATCACTGCAGATGCTGGACTGATCCATCGGTCAATCTCCCGCTCCATTTTTCCCTTAATTGTGAAAAACACCCCAAGATACTTGAACTCCTCCACCTGCGGCAGGACCTCGCCCCCGACCTGGAGAGGACACTCCACCCTTTTCCAGATGAGAATGGTCTAGGATTTGGAGGTGCAGATTCTCATCCCAGCCACTTCACACTCGGCTGTGAATCACTTCAGCAAGAGTTGAAGCCAACAGAAGCCAACAGAAACATATCATCTGCAAAAAGCAGAGACCCCACTTCCCAGGGCGGAGAGGGGTAATACCTCAGGACCCCACTAGATGAGCTGGAGACTGTGGCCGGAAAGAGGGATGTCTGGGTTTCCTGTTTAGGCAGCTGCCCCCGCTACCTGATCTCAGAGAAGCGGAAGAAAACGGTACGGTACAACTTGTATTAGGGCTGGGGGATATGGCCTAACATCAATATCTCAATATATTGAGCAGTTCACCCTGGTTACAATAGATCGACGATAACTCGTTACACACTGGATGGGGTGGACGGTACATGTAGCTTAGTATCTTAAATGGACATGAGCACAGCCTACCTATAAACAGACAAAAACAACTTTTCTGTTAATTTTATGAAAACTGCGAATGAACAGACATGGGCAAAATGATGTCAGTTATCACTATAAATTTCATTGCCAGTAAATTTTTGGTTTATCACCCAGCTCTAACTTGCATAAAAAAAGTTTCAAGACCTGCTGTTTTCAACTATATAATATTGCCGTACATAAATATTATTAGTGAAATGTTGAATATTTCCTCAGATATTTTAATCAAAAGTGCTAACCATAAACCACTACAACTAAAAGTTATGACTATAGTCTATGTTATGACAGTGATATAACCAAGTCCAAAGACCCCTTTCTCATACCAAAATTTGATTTTGCCATTAATTGCCACTAATGTCACCATCTGGTACACCTCTTAGGCATCTGAGACTAACAGGGCGTGTGCTGCAAACAGAGCTGCACCAAAAACATCAGTCTAAGCTGTTACTGCCGTCAGGTCAATTGCCAAGTCAAAGCAAAGAGATTACCTAAAAGCCAATACGTCATCATCTCATCATATGGCTGCTTTCCTTGCTTCCAGCCAAGTGACAAAAAGCAATGTTGTCCAGTTGCTGATTGATGCTACAAACACCATCATTACTCAGAAACTTTAGCTGTTTGTTGGAAGTTTGGTCAGCGATCAGGGTTATGGCAGAACAACTTCATCTTCAGCAAAATGCTCAATTTTTTAAAACAAGCGTGACCAATAAATATTCTGTTTTAGTGACGTGATCCCATCGAGAAGGCTTTTATTCTAATTAATACATTTTTCATAATGTGGGTGAACGGTTAATAAGGAACTTTGTGAGGAGATTGATCTACTTGAAAAGAACATCCATACAGGACACAAATCATGCTAAAAGCATTGTCTAAATAAGACACACAAAAGCCAAGGGCATACTGTGATGGTACAACAGCTTTTAAAAGTTTATACTGTTTACTTCATTATATATTCATCCAAACTGACACATATATTTTAAAAGTTTAACAGCAATGAATAAGAAAACATCTTTTGCATTTCTTGAGGCAATCAGATCAAAAGTAATCATAGTATTGCAACATAAAAATATGATGTCTTACGTGAGTAACATATTGGTGACAACTGTTTACTTTGATTGTGAGGAGTGAGAACATAGCAAAGTCCTCCTTTTCCTGTAAAATTTTATGAGATGACCATTGTCTTTACAGGAAAAAATTGCTAGCAGTTTCCATCTCTCTTTGTTTTCACCCTGTCTGCTCAATTAGGACAAACACAGGTCAGGATTGTCTGACATGCACCATACTACTTGTCAAAATTCTCTGTCAAATCATACTCACAATTATCGTCTCTCACAGACAGACTTTTGATTTTCTTTAATGAGGTGCCCAAGGAATATGTGAGCAGTGAGTGAAATTAAAGATCCATCCATTAATAATTTTATTATGGTGTCTGTGGTTGTTTTATTTGATAGAAGATATTTGCAGGTGAATTCATCAATCTGTTTGCATCACTCTTACATTAGTTAGAGGCATGTCATTTAAGCAGCAAGATTTTTTTTGTGGTCTGAGAGAAAGTGATGATGGTTACAACATGGACTTTCTATCTAAACAAATTAAGGCTCAATGTCTGAGTTTGTAAAAAAATAAATAAATAAGAGGCTGTCGGATAAAGTAGTGTAGGCTAATGTCCAAAAAAAAATTTTTTTTTTTTAAAATTTTTTTAAATTTTTTTATTTTTTATTTTTTTTATAAATTTTTTTTTTATAATAAAAAAAAAAAGCTTTTTCATCTCTAAAAATTCTGGTCTGCAGATACAGCTAACTGAACATGATGAAACTTTAACACACAGAGCTGCAGTCACTTCTGCTGCATTGTTCTTCCTTCATCAGTGTTTGCTTCACAAAGCTTTGATGTCCAGCTGTGAACAGAGACAGTGTCTCCTCGGGTCTACACGGAACTTTTCAGACATCACAGGACTTTTCTGGCTGCTTCCAAAGATGCATCCTTCCCTCCATCCTCATCTTTATAGACAGGAACTATTTAAAACTCGACTGGAACCATTTAAGTTATCTTCTTGTTTTTAAACGCTAGTTATTTTATCGTGAGTTAGCCTGCTAGTGGCTAGCGTTAGCTGCAAGCTAATAGCCATGCTACAGTACCTCTCCACACTTAATCCTGACTCTGTCTCGTACCGTACTCGTCCTGGTCCACTCTGTGCCAGTCTAAGCAGCTCTTCAACAGTTGTGGGTCCACTAGGTGCTGGTCTCGGTCGCTCCTTACAGTTCTCAGCCCGCTCTGCGGGGGTCTCTTGCATGCTGGAGCTGAACCAGTGGACCGGGCTCTGTGAGAAGGTCTTGGTCCAGTTCTAACCTGTTGTTCCCATCTTCGTCTGCATCATCACACTCTTCTGAACTGGCTGATGATCCCACCACACAAACCAGTTCCAGTCTAGCTGTTCTGGAACCATCTTTTATGTTTTCCACTGTTTGATTTTACATGTAAATAAGTGAGCCAACCGCGACCGTCTCATCTGGTGACGTGCTGTCATGGAGAGGCTAAAATGCTAGCAGCTAGTGTGTTTTGGCTTTTTTTAACATCTGATATTTACGTGAATATAAGTCTGACTGACTTCTAACTGCACAGATTTTGTTTTGCTGTATCTTTCTTTTCCAAAATTACTTGACGTTAAGGTTGTGTCATCAGCACTTTAAGGGTTACAGTTGTGCATACAAGCCAAATTTAGAGCCCTTTTCACACTGGAAAAACCCCTGACATCAAGCTTTTGGGTGCAATGAGAAAGTGTAATAAGGCCCAGTCTCATTGCCCTCATACTTCTTGAGAGCATTGTGTCGTATGGTTGTAAGGAAATACATCCACTATAGAGCGCCATGCAGAGTTCAGAGTTCACTTCTGAGTTCCAACATCACCCAAATACCAGGATAGCAAGTATAGCGATGGCGGGGAAGATTGTGTTAACAAATTCTCAGAAAGCTGTTGGTGGTCTTTGAGGCCATAAAATACATTCCTGTTTCTTTGTCTGCTTTGTTCTTTCCACTAGTTGTACATAAGCTATACTGTGCAACTCCACCCCCTGGTTTCTGGTGGTACCGATCTATTTGCATGATCTGGATACGCATCAGCAAGCTGTCTGAAAACAAAGCAATTAGGGGTGGAACTCAAACAAAAAATTAATCTAATTAGGGGTGGTGTTTAGCTCAGTTAGTTGAGCAGCCACCCCATGAACAGAGGCTACAGCTCCTCAGCGCAGTCGGCCCCGGTTCGATTCCCGCTCCAGGTCCCTTTGCTGCATGTCACTCCCCACTCTCTCTGCCCCTTTCCTGTCACTATACACTGTCATATAAAGGCCACTAGAGCCCAAAAAATCCTTAAAAAAAAAAAATAAATAATCTAATTAATTAGAGGCTTTGTAATTAATTAATCTCAATTAATCGCATTACAAAAGTTGTCCCAAAAAGTAAAGTTTTCTTTATTTAAATTGATTCATCCTTTAAAGTACTTTATGTGTAACCACTGATGACAAAATTGTTGTGGTGCAAATTATGCTGTGACAGATTTGGGTTTTTCAACAATGTGGACGAGTGCTAGTTTGCATTTAGGAATAGTCATAGTTTCTTTAACAACAGTCTGTAAAACTAACTGCAATGACACAGTTTGATTAAGTTTGATTAAGTACCATGATAGGAAATTAAGTGGAAAGTCCCACTGAAATAGAAATTTCTGCTTGTAAGGAAGCCATACTATATAATTGCTGTTTAAATAGACACAAAAATCTTTTCTCTAACACAACTGGCTAATCGTATCCATAAACAAAGGCATGTTTCCTGTCAGAATGCAGCACTCAAACACAGCTCACACCCAGAAACAAAGAGAAAAAGAAAAGAAGTGCCAGATGAGACAACAATATAAAAAATCATAGGGACAATCATGATGGTGTCATTACTAAGAGGTGGATGAACAGACTGTTAACAACAAGAACGGGTAGTGGAAAAAATTTCCTGTTGTATGCCATTAAACAGAATCCATATCCTGCTTATAACTTTGACAAAATGTTGAATGTTGATGAGCTGCTCCAATGATTATGATACCTGACATATGCAATAACTTACAGAGGGATGAAAGACTCAAAGACTGACTGATCAGATTTTGTATTTGCAATTTAATGCAAAGTAGGGTACGGACACTGAAAATGACAGAATGCTTCAGCATAACAGCCATATGAAGAGTGTTTTCTTTTAGTTCTGCAGTATATGTGACAATTTTGAAGTAGCGCAGACTCCACACTGCTGCAAAATCTCCATGTCCTGCCTAATGAAGTCGAGCATCCCTCAGTTCAAATAAAAGCCCCAGCTTTGAACCTCCAGGTGCTTGCGATTCTTTACATCTACTGTACCTCTCTCAGACAGAAATGCAAAGAGAGAGCAGGGGAGCTCAGTGTGAGAGAGGATCTCTGTGTTGACCTTGCTGCTGGCGATGACCCTCACCCCCACCCCCACCTCTCCGAAAACACATTTACTCAGTCGTTGGTTCATCCCAGGTAGGCCGCCACTGCTGCCCTCTTCCCACTGGTTGCACTTCACCTCATCCCCATCGCCGCCTCCTGTTCCAGGAACCACAGACAGCTCGCGGGCAAAACCACCTTCAAAAGGTGCAGCGCTCCGAACAGACACCGCTCACTTCTACACACAAGCTCCTTTTAACCTTTCTTTATCCTGAGAATGGCAAACTGAACTTTACCATAACACACTTCGTGTTCCCATCTGGAAGCATTGCTCTAAAAAATCTCAGCAAATTTGGAACTAACAGCTTTCCATTCAACACCCCCCCTCCCCCGCCCCTCATTCTCTCCATTTTACAAGTCATTTAATGCAGCAGAACAGAAGACTCATAGCAAGTCCGGGAAGGAAAAGCAATGAGCTAGGAAATGTGCACAGCCAGACACGCTTAGTGGAATGTATACAAACATGGTTTTGATTATTCTCTTTGGACAGATGATCTCATCCCCGACTAAGAAAATAGAAGAGTGAAAATGGAGAGCAAATAAACGTACCAAAAAGAGTATGAGGAGTGCAGCTAACTGCCACTAGGATTGAGGAGAGTTGAAAACAGTGACTAGCTCTGGATGGAAGTCTTTCCCCACTTTTTGATAGATTCATTGAATTTTTCTGTGGCACACAATTTTTTCATATTGGCTTTCAAAATCAGCATAGGGTTAAAACAGGGTTGAATGCTGCCTGGTGAGTGTGTTCTTTACAAATGGTTAGAGTTTGATGGCCAGGAACAAGCTTCTTGCAGAGTTTTGGAGGGAAACCAGGAAGTAAAACTGTGTTTTTAACCTTGTGATAAATATTCGTGACTTCCGTTTTATGTCCTGACTCAGTTTTGGCTTTATTTTTCCTTTCTTTACTATACATTAAAAGCACTTGGTTAAAGCTTCTCTTTTCTTGTCCTTTTTTTAAATACCATGTAACTTGTGGCCCAAATATTAGCCTACTGTAATTAATAAATGATTTTTGGGATCAATACAAAGTACGTGATGTATGTGCTCCAATGGGACTGCCCTCCCCGTTAAACTAGACACTGTAACTTGAGCAGATCCATCTCATCATGTGGTACTTTGGTTTACAGCTCGATGACTTCGCTATCAGCTGATTGAAGTGGCTGCAAACACGATTCTAAAACATGGATACGAACTGTTTAATTTTGTGACAGTTGTGTGACCTGTGGGAAGTTACAGGTTTAGTGCCCCTAGTGGCCAAAAGATACACAGTATCCTTTTAAGGTCAGGCCAACGTGACAATCAGGTGTCAAAACCAATCCAGTGGGATTGGATAGCACCATCATTGTTTACAGGTACTTCAGGATTTGATCATCAAAGTATTAGATTTATGAGGTTGAAGGTAAAAAAAAATAATGTGTGTAGAATTGTAATGTTTGTGCACTTTTGTTATTGGTGGAAATTTGTACATGCATTTGAACATACATTTGCAAGTATCTCAGGTTACAAACAAAATGGTTTATGGTTTACAAACCATGCATTACACACAAACAACATGAGGCAATTTTCCCTCCATACTGTATAATGTTCTTTAACTACACCCCAGATCAAGTAAACCTTGAATCAGTAAAATCATTCTTATATGGTAACATTGACTACAATGTATCACTAATGATTTGACCATTTCCTACTTTTCCACTTGATGACAGGTCCGTGCCGAAACATCAATAGTCTCAGGTAAGGGCGACAGTTTGGATCTTTGTAAAACGGCTGAATACAAGTATTTGGAAGACATTAGGCAAACTACAAGCTGTGAATCATAATTACGAACAGGAAACCAGGAAAGAGTGGACGTTACAGAACTTGCAGCATAACTGACCTATTGAATAATTAAATGGCTGTAAATTTGTCATTCTTGTGTCTTTATCATTTCTACCTGAAACTAACATGATCAAAAAAAGAGGAGAAGCAGTCCATGTTAAGCAACAGCTCAACAAACAATAGTTCTCTCATTACAGCTGTCATGGAACTGAAACTGAGTGAATGTGTAGTTGCAGGATGGATTTTGCTCTGAGATTTTAAGGGCTCATACCTGCACACCAAGGCACACAATCTGTTACTGTGTATCATTGCAGAGGGAGTGATGTAACACTTTGAGGGACCCAGAAATCCTCCACTGATGAAACCCTTCACGATGTCTAGAAATTCTCTGTTGACTTCTATCACGGCTGTGGATCTACCTGGCTGTCTGTTCTCATCAGCTGCAGCCCTGGCAGACTCGTCTGCAGGGAAGGCCGGGCTCGAACACATGTCGGCCTAACTCTGCCTGTCACCAAGTGATAACTGACACTGGCCCTGGCCGAGGCCGTCTGCACAGAGAGAAAATATCCCAGGTTTCCAGAGATCCGGCAGAGGGATAAATACCTCTTGGACTTGTCACAGAAAATGTTTAACTCTGAGTGAAGGAAACATTGTTTGCCAGGGGTCTATGTGTATGTGTTATCTCAGCATCTCACACACTGGACTACCGGTGGAGGCCCGCTGTGGGCTCATATGGCCGAGGGATGTGGGTATGTTACAGCCACATGGGGATCTGCAACCTCAAACTGGAATCGTACTGGGAGCAAGTGTACAGAGGCCCCCATCCTCATCAACACAACATGCCTCCGCCAGACAGAACAAATTACATGGCTTGCACCCCCGCCCACCACCACCCCATCCGTCAAACAAGCTTGCATTAACTCTTAACCAGACTTGTGCCTGACTCTACCCTTAGACCAATGGCTCTTCTGTTGTAAGAGAGATTTAGGGGGAAGTTGAGTGCCTAATTACTCATTTGGTTCTATTTGTTTTCATCTGTCGGCCATATTTTATCATATAATCTAAGGCCAAACCCTTGCCACCTCTCAGCCCAAAAAGCCTTGAACAGAATAAAACCAATTCATCTGCTTTACATTGATGGATGGATGACCACTGTTGACATTCAGCTTCTGGTTTTCAGAGGAGGAACCTTCCATGCCCAAAAGAAAGTGATCATTGAGTGCCAGTGCAGACATTGGGCAAGACTTTCACACTTTGCTTCGTACGAAGGTTTATTTACTGCAGCAGCAAACAGACATATGAAGTGATAATTCACCAGTGCTGAGCAGAAGATGAGTGTTGTTTAAATGATGTGCTTGACTATAATTCATCAGTAAACTGAGTGATAGTGAAAGTATTGTTGACTTAATGATGGTAAAACTGAGAAAAGGCATGGTCAATCAAGTATTCAAAGCCACTAAATAAATGGAATACAATTTTAAGGGTATTGTGATCCCAGTCAATAAAGTTGGTATGCTGCAGAAGATGGAAATTATGTATGTATGTTGTATGTATGTATGTGTACGACCCCAAAAAATTTGAATATCCTGAAAAAGTTCATGTATTTCCATAATTCAACTTAAAAGGTGTAATTTACATATTGTTTAGACAAAAATATATGTAAATCAATATATTTCAGGCTTTTATTTGTTTGGATGTTGCTGATTAGAAGTTGCAGCTTAAGAAAACATCAAATTCAAAAACTCAAAAAATTAGAATACTGCATAAAATCAATCAGAGAAGGGTTTTAAATACAAAAATATCAGGCCTCCTAAAGTAAAAATCATGCAGTGTGATTGTACTTAGTACTTGGTGGGGGCCCCTTTTGCATGAATGACTGCCTTAACCCGGCGTGGCAAGGATGCTACCAGCTTGTGGCATAACTCAGGTGTTATGGAAGACCAGCATGCTTCAATCACAGCCCTGAGCTCTTCTCTATTGTTTGGTCTCTTCCTGTTTAGCTTTTTCTTTACAATACCCCACAGATATTCAATGGGGTTCAGGTCAGGTGAGTTTGTGGGCCAATCAAGCATGGTGATCCCATGGTTGTTGAACCAGGATTTTGTAGTTTTGGCAGTGTGGGCAGGTGCCAAGTCCTGCTGGAAGATGAAGTCAGCATCCTCATACAGCTGGTCTGCTGAAGCAAGCATGAAGTGCTCCAAAATGTCCTGGTAGATGGCTGCATTTATGCTGGACTTGATGAAGCACAGAGGACCAACACCAGCAGCTGACATGGACCCCAGGTCATCACAGACTGGGGAAACTTAACACTGGACTTCATGCATCTTCTATCTAGCGCCTCTCCGGTCTTCCTCCAGACTCTGGGACCTTTGTTTCCAAATGAGATGCAAAACTTGCTCTCATCAGAAAAGAGGACTTTTGACCACTGGGCAGCAGACCAGTCCTTCTTTTCTCTAAGCCCAGCTAAGGCACTTCTGCCGTTGTTTGCTGTTGAGGAGTGGCTTGACAACAGGAATTCGACATTTGAAGCCCATGTCCAGCATCCGCCTGTGTGTTGTTTCTCTTGAAGCAGTAACTCCAGCCTCAGTCCATATGAAGTTCCCCCACACTTTTGAAAGGCCCTTTCCCGACCATCTTCTCCAGGCTGTGATCAGCCCTCCGGCTTGTACACCATTTTCTTCTACACTTCTTCTTCTTTCCACTTCCTTCCACAACTTCTAAGTCCACTGTCCATTAATGTGCTTTGAGACAGCACTCTGAGAACATCCAGCTTCTTTTGCTATCACTTTTTGTGTCTTTCCCACCCTGTGCAGGGAGTCAATAATGGTTTTCTACACAACAGTCAGATCAGCAGTCTTCCCCATGGTTCTGAATTCTTCTAAACCAAGACAGAGACTTTTTAAAGGCTCAGGGCACTTTTGCAGGTGTTTTGGATTACTTATCTGATTAGACTGTGACACTCTGAGCCTACAATACTGGAGCTTTTCACAGTATTCTAATTTTTTGAGTTTTTGATTGAGAGGTTTTCTTAAGCTGCAACTTCTTATCAGCAACATCCAAACAAATAAAAGCTTGAAATATTTTGATTCACATATCATTGGTCTATACAATTTGTAAATTGCACCTTATTAGTTGAATTACAGAAATACATGAATTTTTCGGGGATATTCTAATTTTTGGGGTAGTACCTGTGTGTGTGTGTGTATATATATATATATATATATATATATATATATATATATATATATATATATATATATATATATATATATATATATACACAAGGGTTCACTCAGGAAGGATTATGGATCTACTAAATTTGTTAGCAAATCATCCAATAGTGTGATTGTAATGTCAAAAAAGAAGACATCCTCCTCTGGGGACAATTTGTCATGCCAATCCAGCCAATTGTTGCTGAGATCTGACCTTTTACAAAAGTTTTGGACCATTCAACTGACTTATCGGCCAAATGAAAATGTCATGTCAAGAGCACTGCCAGTTGTGTGGTTAAATTTAAAGAAAAATAAAAGAGAAAACACTAACAGTGAAAAAAAAAAGAATACAGGGATATAAATTATCCCAAATTGCTAAAAATGAGCGATAAAGTAGGACAACTGATGCCTATTTTGTTGTTGACATGTTTTTCTCTTGCTTCAATCAGATGTTTTTATCAGTTAAAAATATGTGTACTGAAAGGAAAATGTTTTGTCTTTTTAAAGATGAATTGAATAAATAGTTTCTCAACTAGATAATCAACAAAAAAAGAATGCTATCTTTTTTAAAAGAGCAGATAACAAAGCAAAAATTTCAAAGTGCTGCTTTGGCTGCAGTTTGAAGTATCATGCGCCAGTTCATTTGCAGTTAATTACATTTCCACCCAATGAATCTCATACAATAGTTGTTTTCTTCCAACTTTCTCACATCTTCAGCTTTTTGATGGTCAGATGGTGTTAAAAATATATCCTTTAATAAATAACACCTTTTTAATCTTCAGTTTAAACAGAAGCTGCAGCAGCGCTGAAATAACGTACATCTGTACAGCAGATTGTAATTGTGCCAAGTGTGAAATTACGTTCATTAAAAGTGACAAATACCTTATTTGTAAAGAAGGCATTGAATGCAACATGTGCTGGGAATGACATGTGGGATGTGATCCGTGAAAGAGAGACTTGTGAAAATAGAGATGCTTTGCTTAGAAACAAAGTGTTGTCAAGTGTGACAAAGATACCACACAGATTCTTCCTCACATCTGCACATTCTAAATCCAAGAAATTAAGCTTTACTTTTGAGTTTTGTGCAGAAAGAATGCAGAAAACGCAAGTTTTGAGACAAATTTGTAACTCAAATCTAACTTAGTAGCTAGATTAGTGGCTGAACAACAGATACGAAACCATTTCTTATGATGCAAGAGGGATGATTAGATTGGCTCAGATGTACAACTGGATACAGCAATTCCTCCTCTTCCCCACACCCCTCCATTGAGTGCCTCTTTTCTTCAGGGATCAAAGAGCAGTTGCCATCGTTAAATGGGAAGTAAGGAACCAAGATAGCTAGGTCATCACTTAATTCATAAAAGAAAACAGACAGTTTACCTTTTGCAAGGCATAAGGAAAAAGAAAGGGAGAAGAACTGGGACCAGGCCCCAAGCTGGTTTATACTAGAGTCTGCTTACAATAGACGTAGGGGATCTGATGCAAACATGATCAACAGAGAAGCCATATTCTATACACTGAAGTGGCAGGTGTTGGACTTCATTTACACTCTCCTGACTACATTAAGTGCGAGCATTCTGAAGGACACTTTTATCTCTGCATGTAGATAAATCATCTCTGCTGTTTCTCAAAGTAGGGAAACACATTCTCCTGATTTTACCAGACAAAATCAAGGTTTTACATGTTTTAAATGTAACAAATCTATATTTAAAGGTTTTAATATGGTGTTTGGGTGTGCTCAAGACACTTAGTGGTTCTTTATTTCCTATCAATTCCATTCTATTTTAGGAAAGGCAAGGCAAGTTTATTTGTATAGCACATTTCATGTACAAGAAAATTTAAAGTACTTTAACGTAAAACATTATAGGCATTACAGCAGGGTGCAAAAGGGAAAAAAATTACGAACAAAAAATTAGAAGCATGATCTAAACTTATAAATAGGCTTTCCACCGATCAGATCGGTTTGATCGGATCGGCCGATATTTCACATTTTTTTCATATTTTCTGATCGGTCCTTAACGCTTCATTCACCGATCCGATCAATGACGTCATTGTCATTTTGAATCTGCTCCGGTAAAACTCTCATTTACACCAATTAAACTTAGAAAACAAGCAAACAAACAAAGCAGAATAGACAAATACTCACTAGTATGTGTTTTATGTCTACGTGGCGTTTTTGTCGTGAGTTCTGTCACTATGTGCTGGACAATAAAGTTTTTACAATCCCAAATACGCCACACGTAAAGGATGGGGACGTCGGTTGCAAACATGTCAGCTCTTAGACTGAAAGGACACAGCACATTTCCTGCATTTCCGCAAACAGCAGTTTACCTTAAACTGTTGCAGCACAAGTGTTTGTCTCCGTGTCTCCATCAGAGACTGTAAATGACAGGACTCCAGACCGCGGAGACCCCCAGTGTCGAGCGCTTCGGCCGCCGCGTGCTCCTCGCGTGCTCCAGCAGGTATGTACACAAACGCTCCTGACGCTGACGCATGTGTCCACAGCAAATATATTCCAGCTCTACTGTAGCGAGACCGGACTACTTGAGCTAAAGCGGGTTGTTCGTTCTCACGTTGAGGTTCTTCTGAGGAAACAGTCACTCGATTAGTTTGACCACTGATATGACATCATCAGATGTGAGCCCCAACTTCTAAAGTAGCATTACTGCCATCATTTACGCTGTGACAGTAAATAATTTCAGTTATGACTGTTTAATTTGGGCTGTTATTTGTGCCACTGGCTCAAATTATTTTGTTTGTCCTGATTAAACCTGAATGCACGTTAGTGGTTACTGATGTTTAACCTTTTCATCTCAGTCAGTTCAGGACAAAAAATGGAAACAAAAATCCTTTTTATGATACACAGTAAACTGTATAAATACAGGTAAACGAGCTATTTAAATAGATATATTTGTTTTCTCACTTGATCAGATCGGTGATCGGTGATCGGTTTTTAAAAACTCTCTGATCGGTGGTCGGTGATCGGCCCCAAAAATCCTGATCGTGTAAAGCCTAATTATAAACATCAAAAACAAATGAAAAACATCAAAAACATTTAAGATTAAAAAGAGAGAATATAGAGACGTGCGGATTTTAACTTTTGAGTAAAATCTACGTAAATGCAGCTGAGAACAGGTGGGTCTTTAACCTTGATTTAAATTAAGTGTTTCAGCTGATTTGAGACTTTCTGGGAGTTTGTTCCAGACATGTGGAGCATAGAAGCTGAACGCAGCTTCTCCATGTCTGGTTCTGACTCTGGGAACTGATAAAGACCGGATCCAGATGACCTGAGGGGTCTCGTAGGTTCATACTGGGTCAAGAGGTCACTGATGTATTTTGGGCCTAAACCATTCAGAGCTTTATGGACCAGCAGCGGAACTTTAAAGTCTATTCTCTGACAAACTGGCAGCCAGTGTAAAGACCTCAGAACTGGACTGATGTGGTCCACTTTTCTGGTCTTTGTGAGAACTCGGGCAGCAGAGTTCTGAATGAGCTACAGCTGTTTAATTGATTTTTTAGGTAGACCAGTAAAGACGCTGTTACAGTAGTCAAGCCAACTGAAGATGAATGCATGGAATAGTTTTTCCAGAATTTCCTGAGACATCAGATCTTTTATCCTTGAGATGTTTTTCAGGTGATAGTAGGCTGATTTAGTCATCGTCTTGATGTGTTTTTCAAAGTTTTTAAAGCCTCACTTTAAAGTTGGTGGTCTACTTTTACCTTTTGCTTCTGTCCTGTCCACTGTCTGTTTAAGACCTCAAAACTGCTCAGTTACTGTATCTTTATGAAAAGTTGACTTGGCTCAACATAGATTTCACATTGTGTACTATGTCCTCGTGGGAACAAGTATGTACCGAGGCAGCCATTTCCAACTGCCCCAAGCCATTTTATATCATTGCACTGATGAAAACCAGAGCCAGTTCGGACCTCCAAGGGGCAGGGCAGAATTTTGCAAGGGGCCCTCCTAATAGAACTGTAAAAACTTTCAACAGTTGCACATGACACCCAGTGCTTTAGACATAAAAAACATATTGCACATCTTTGGATGCGTCTGTATTGGATGATAAAGCTGGCTCATCTGTGCCTGTCCTAGATTAACCTGGCTCTGTCCCTCCACTGGCTGCTTGTAGTAGAAAGCTTAAGCACAGCACTTGTTATATGGATATGGCTAATATTAATTCATCTCCATCAAATTGGCTGTGCTTGTTTTACTTATGGCAATTATCTATATTATCATTTATCATACAAATGATTTATTTAGCACCATTGTCAGAATATTTTATGAGTTTCAATTCTTATTTTCTTATAAGATATCTGCATCTACGGTTGTCCTCAAGATTAACCCTCCAATTAAAGAAGGGAAAAAAAAATCAGCTGTCAATGAAATAAGTTGAAACTGACAAAAGTGATAAATAAAAATTCTATGAAAATCATATTGATTTCGAATTGTGGTTCGACAGAAATATTAAAAACAAACACACACAAAATAAAACAAGTAAACAAGCACGATGGTGCTCCGAAGCTAAAATGTTATCGAGTAACACTTTGAGACAATCACTGCAATCAGGTTTAAGCTCTCCCTGGGTGCTTCATGGGAAAGGTGCTCTAATGCGTCTGGGACAGTTTTGTTTGTTTGTTTTAAATATTTTCAACCATAATTCAAAATCATTATTTTACTTCACTAAATAGGGGATTATCACGCTTACCGGAACTTCCTGGTATTTGGGCACTTCCTCTTCCGGGCCATTTTAACGACAGCCGTTCCTGCTCTGTTATACTGTTCAAATCGGATAAACTCCAAACATACTTAAGTTTTCATTCTAGACTGAAGTGATACTAAGGAAGAAGTGGATCAAGGCGATCGATTCGCCGCGGTGAAGGGCCGAACTTTATAATAAAACACACGTTTGTTTGTCGCCGATGGGGCACAACACCGGCACTTCCCAGCATGCTAGCATTAGCCAGCTAGCGTTTACTGACGTGCTTAACATTGTGCGTCTTAAAACACACAAACATCTGAAAATCGGGTCTGTACCTCCCTTTTTCCAGTGGAACAATTGGGGGCTGCCAAGAAAGGAGACACTTTCAGATGCTTGTGTGTTTTCAGCCGCACAAAGTTAGACACGTCATCAAGCTGGCTAATGCTAGCCTGCAAACACGACTGCGCAGTCTGCCGGCCACAAACAAACGTGTGTCGTTTTATTATAAAGTTCGGTCCTTCACCGCGGCGAATCGGTCGTTTTGATCCACTTCTTCCTTAGCATCACTTCAGTCTGGAATGAAAACTTGGCATTGGCGTTTATCCGATTTACAAAGTTTAACAGAGTAGTAGCTGGCGGACTACGGTTAGCAGGCTAGCATTAGCCAGCTTGATGAGGTGCCTAACTTTGTGCGGCTGAAAACACACAAGCATCTGAAAGCGTCTCTTTCTTGGCAGTCCCCAGTTGTTCCACTGGAAACGGGGGGGGTACAGACCCGATTTTCAGATGTTTGTGTGTTTTAGGACGCACAATGTTAAGCACGTCAGTAAACGCTAGATGGCTAATGCTAGCATGCTGTGAAGTGCCGGTGTTGTGCCCCACCGGCGACAAACAAACGTGTGTTTTATTATAAAGTTCGGCCCTTCACCGCGGCAAATCGATCGCTTTGATCCACTTCTTCCTTAGTATCACTTCAGTCTGGAATGAAAACTTAAGTATGTTTGGAGTTTATCCGATTTAAACAGTATAACAGAGCAGGAACGGCCGTTATTAACATGGCCCGGAAGAGGAAGTGCCCAAATACCGGGAAGTTCCGGTAAGCGTGATAATCCCCTATTATATTTTTTCTAAAATTCATAATTAGTTTCTTTAGTTTCCTGTTATTTGAATTACTATTGTGAATTTAACGTTTTCTTTAATTGTAGGCTATGAATAATTTGAGGATGACTGTATATGTGCCTGTCAGTGATCCAAGCAAGCAAAATTAAATCTTAGTCAAAATTTATCCATTACTTTCTAGATTTTTTGGAAGTACAGTTGTATCTTCAAAACTACAACTAAACCGATAGAAGCTAGCAAGATGCACAGGGACACCGAAGCTGCCCCCCTGCTAATGTAGGTCAAACATGGACGAGCCCCACCCACCGAGTGGAGAGAGTTACCTGACTTCTTTTCCAGCGGTTCATTCTAATGTTCTTTCCTTCTCCTTTTCTTATATCCCTTAACTCCGCTTCATCTCCCACTTCTCCTCTCCAGCCTGATGTGCTGGGAATGCGAGACACATGCGCTTCAGGAGAAGCAAGAATAAGCAGCATAGTCCTGTCTACATCCTGGGAGAGGAGGTGGAGGTGGTGGAGAACTACAAATACCTTGGAGTTCAGCTGGACAACAGACTCGACTGGAAATGCAACACTGACTACATCTACAAGGGAGGTCAGAGCAGACTCTACTTCTTAAGGAAGCTGAGATCATTTAACATCTGCACCAAGATGTTGCAGATCTTCTACAAGTTTGTTGTGGAAAGTGCAATCAGCTTTGCAGCATCTGCTGGGGCAGCAGCATCAGAACCAGAGACTTGAAGAAACTAAACAAGCTGATCAAGAAAGCTGGCTCTGTGCTTGGAATAACTCTGGAGCCGCTGGAGATGATCGTTAAGAAAAGAATGCTGCACAAGCTGATGAAGATGATGGAGGATTCTTCCCATCCTCTCTACAACACGGTGAAGAATCAACAGTGTGTTCAATGGGAGGCTGCGTCAGGTTCGCTGTAGGACGGAGCGATACAGAAATTCATTCCTGCCAGCAGCATCACCCTAAAGAACAAGACTGACTGACCGACTGACTTATTATTATTATTATCAATGTTATATTGTTAAAAAAAAAAAGAGAGAGAGAGAGAGAGAGCTTTTTACATTGTGGAACTTCCCTTCTGGGATAAATAAAGTATTTTTCATTTCATTCATTTCATCATGATAAGAATTCTAAAGAATGGCTTATAAAGAATTCATGTAGATCTTCTTGTTGCAGAGTTATAACTTAATTATGAGCAGGGTTAGGGGGTTAAAAATAGGAAAAGGGCTTAAAGGGTTAAAGTGACTGGCAGTGGTAGTCAAGAAAAACTTTAAGGTACTAAGAAAGGTCTCTACTGCTCACTGGCACTGCTGCCTACCCTCTACCTTCAGCTTCGCTGCAGAAAATCTACAAGACGGCAAACTAAACTGTTTCAAGTCGCTCAACAAAACCAGTAAAAGTTTAACAATGTGATAGATTATGACATTAATCTAATAATTATGAATAATACATCCGAGTCCGGTGTATTTTCAAAGTGCACTCTGGATCCAATTTGTATTACATGTGAGTAACATACTCATTCATCTTTTAATTATATATCATTACTGAGTCATTCTGATACCGCCGGATTATCCACTGTAGAGTGTAACTAATTGCTAGACACACTACAAGTTAATCAAAAGGTTTCCCTCTAAGGAATCATCACGCTGTAATCTAATATACAGGAATGTTCTATTCTGGAGTTGGCTACTTCCCTCTGCCTCCTCTCCTTCACATGCAATATTCATGGCAGCCAGTTCTTCCCTTAAACCCTCTCCTGTCTTCAGCAGGTGAAAAAGCATGCGCGCATCTCCCGACAAAAACCTCAGCCACTCTGTGCTTTTTATAGACTCCTCTCTTAACGGTTAAGCTGTCCCTGGGTTCCTCTTAGCTATTGTAATCCATACACAATACGCGCACATTTAATGGGAGAGTTGCCTGCAATAAAGAGGAGGGTGCGTTTTGTAGAGAGCAATTTCACCTTCAAACAATATACACAGGTTTGCCTTCTTGGGACAATATGGCTTCTGGGTAGTTACAAAGCAGGAAAAAAAGGGATAAAGTCATTGCAGTTTAAAGTTAATGATGGCAGAATAAAGAAGGGGTGAATCACATGCTGATGTCCTAAGTTATGATGAGTTTGTAAAGGTAAGAACAAGAGGTGTGAGTGGAGTGAATTGCAGAACGATTTTTTCTTCTTATTTATTTATTTTTTTAGTGAAAGCAGATTTCTCTCATCTCAGCCAGCTCTCAGGCTAAACCCACCTGTGCTAAAGGAGACCCCCTCCCCTGCTTCTGAAAGCTTCCCTCTCTAACATGAGGATACACAATGCCTTCCACGCTCTAACCTGCGGGGACAATGGACAATAAAAAGCAATCATTCTCACTTCGCCAGGACAATTTACTGTACAGCTTAGCTCCCCTGAGTTCCAGAAGAAAAGTGTGAGGAGAAGAGTGTTGCTTTTTTGTTTGCTGAAGCGAACATGTCCCTTTTTTTCTGACGTTTGCTCCTCTTCCCTTCATTTCCTTTAGCAATAAGACACACAAGACTGAGCGCAGTAGCACATTGCATGCTGGGATGATGCGGCCGCATGGTGCTAAGCGCTTCCTCTCCTCAGCTTGAGCAGGAGTTGGAGCATTGCAGCATTTTCCTATAATAATAAGGATCCTTCACTTCTCAAACTCAAAAGATTAAAAACACCAAAACCTCCATAGAAGAGGCTCTGCGCATCCCATAATCCTGTCTGTATTTCATTAAGATCAGGCAGATATCACTATCTGAGCCTGTCATTAATAATGACAAGGCCCACCACTAAATACATGTCCACCGTTAATTACCAGAGGCCATGTCTGTTAAATATCAGATTCCTCCCTCTAAATAGTGGGCAGCTCTTCCTTGCAGTCTCATCTGTCACTGTAAATGTCATCACTTTATTCTCTCTTTGGCGACCGTGACAGGCCCCACTTTGAGCCCCGCTTTATCTCCTTTGCAGTCCATTCTCCCCGCCACAAAGATTCCCCTCCACCATTCTCCCACCCCTCCGCCACTCACTGCTGTATCCGCTTTCCACACGTGGCAAATGATTGCCCCGGTAAAGGTATTTTCTGTTTCAATCTTACATTTTCCCAAGAGGGAACAAAAAAAAAAAGGGGGGGGGGGGGGGGGGACAGGGACAAGCTTTCTGCAGCTGGTTTCACTGAGAAAATTGTTCAGAATTGCCTCATTCCAGGGCAGATTAGCAAATGCATACAATCCCAGGCTAAGTGCTATTGTGTACTACAATTTGGCCATTATACTTTGTCTTTTCCATTTAGAGAACCCCTACCCAATTAAAGTAATACAGCCCTTCCAATACCTGCTCCCAATTAAATCTGGGCGGTATTACCTGCCTTGATAGAGCTGGCTGTGGCTCCTCAACACTCACTCGCATTCATTAGGCCTATTCAACGTGATGGAGCTGATGACAACGATTCAAGTTGTTCTCCCTCTATCCCTCCCCCTTGCCACTCTCCTCTCGCTTATTCTCCCTCTCTTTCGGACGGGCTCTCACTTTCTTTCCGTCTTCCCCTTTTTGTTCCTGCCTTTCTCTCCTTTCAGTCCTCTCAAGACCAGAAATGCCTGCCGCTCGGTGCGAGGGGCTCAGAATTGGCTGGGGAATAGAGAGGAGGGAGGGTCACTCTGTGACACTTTTTCTTTTCCCTTCTCGCGCCCCCCTCTTCTCTCACCCGCCCCCCCTTTTTCTCTTTCTTCAACATTTTCTCGCCTGCCCCTGGTTTTGTTTCCCAGGTAGCTAGGATTTTTTTCCAGTTCATTGTGCCTTTTTCAAATCCTTGGTCCATGCTGCTCGGTTGGCACTATTTTAAAGCCCCACCGTCACAAAGAAAGAGCTTGTCCAGGCCACTGACTCGATTGACAATTTCAGAGTGTTAAAAAAGTCCACAAAAGCCTTCGCTTGGGGTGCTGCTTAAGTGGGGGAAGCCGTCAGAATGACATGTCTGCTGTCTAAACCCATAACCACCAGGTGTTTGTAGCCTTTGAGGAAAGATCTGTCATATCAAACTGTTCCAAGTGAACTCACAGCTCATGCAAAAAACTTTCCTCCTTCCACTATTCACTGTGTCACTTTTTATAAAGCTGCAGCTATAACAAGCCAAAAGCAAACGGAGAAAGTACACTGACAGTATGTGGTGCTAGAGAGACCCCTCAGATGAGCACATATTCTGTGTTTAACTGACAAAATGGACCTGAGGAACTAACTCATTTCCTAAAAGAGTTGATGTGAAACATGCTTTGTTGTTTTCATGATCTTCACCACCACAAGAAGAAGCAAAGCATGGCAATCCTACGGTGAAAAACTCTTCAGGTAATAAATAAAAATAGTAACAAAAGAAAGAAGAAACAAAATGTTTCACAAAAACAACTTGGTTTTGTTGTTTTGTGTGATTGATGTTTTGTGAAATGTTGTTTACCGCATTATTCAAGGAAAATTGTTTTCTTCAACAGAAGTGTGTTTTCAGGTGTCTCCGGCGTTCTTGGTGTTTTAATGTTGTTTTCTTAACTTTTTAAATGTTTGTTTTGTCCTGTGATGGTTTACGTTTTGATCAATTTTGTAAAGGTTTAAAGGATCTAGAGGCAGGACGAGTCTCGAGTCGTGGGTGACGCAACTGGCGCTGCCAGTAACAGCAGCCATCAGCCAAGCCGGCACAGGAGCGTGCACAAACTGAAGCTGTAACGTTGTTTACAACGCTGATGAAGTCGTTTTCTTCTTAGTGACACTTTTTAGTGGTCTTTCAGTAGATCTGGGTCGGCAGAAGAATCCATAACACCTCCCGTCCATTGCTTCCCCTCTGTCCTGCTCCGCTCCGCTGTGCTCCAATCCGTCTTTCCGGCAGGCTGCAAAAATCACTGTACACTGACTCTGTATGAGTCCACCAGATCCCTTTCCTTTCAGCTGCAAATCAGGCAAAAGAGCATGCACGAGATTTCCAAGTTCAAGTGGATAGATATGTGGCAGTTGATGGTCCTGTCACTATGCCTCCGAGTATTCATGTTCCCTGGCTACTTGGCCAAGGGGATGTCCCTTTGGCTGACTGGTTAGCGCGCATGCTCTCACCCGGGAGTCTGTGGTTCAAATCCCGCCCGGGCCCTCCTTCGTCCTGCCACAATAGTGTAGATAAACAGCGGTGACAACAAACTTTCCATTCATTGCAACTTCAAAGGAAACATCACGTTGTTCCAGGCAGGTTTTGATACGTATGTTTGTCGTCAGTTATGGGTGAGCACATTGGCCACAAGTTATACACATCAATCAACTATTTCTGTAGTAGATGTAAAACAAACAAACAAACAAAAAAATGACATCCCACACGTTTCCATCATTGAGCTTTGCAACTTCCTCCAAACAGACCAGAAAAAAGAGGTGATCCGTATGTTTGGCGGAGGCCGACTGACCTGAGTGGACGTGCCGGAGCGGAACGAAGGGTTAGGGTTAGGATAGTGGACTGCTTCTCATTGACTAAAATAGCAACGAATTTGCTGTGTTGTGCGGACCGGAACGGAACGGAGGCAGTGGACAGACGGGGTAACTATCCCTTACAGTGTTTGAACCCACGGCAACCATCTTTTTCCTGTATCCAGCGGCGCCGCCAGGAATTTAGGGCCCCATGAAAGACACTCACATTGGGCCCTCCTCCCTTTAAAAAAAATTGATGCAAGATTTAAAACTGTTATAAAGACTATTATTTACGGTTTCAATGTAGTTTTTGTAGGGCTGTCAAAAAATTAATCCTGATTAATTGCTTTTATTACTTCTAGAACACATTTAGGATTAAAGGTGTCTCAGCAGAAATTATGCATTTATCTTTAGTAGACTAGACTACTGAAACCCTGTCCTTACATGTCTCCCTAAAGTCCTTCAGATGGTGGCAGTTTAGTCCAGAATGTTGCTGATCCGCACTCGTTTGTGCTCGATCAGAATGTGCGGATCAAGAAACATATTTGGAAAAAATCTTGAGTTTATTAGTTCACTTTCAGCAAGTGATGCTATTTGAAACCACCCGATTACAGCAACTACGCTAAGCTAATAAGCTAAGCTAAGCTAAAGTCAGTGCTGCGAGATTCAGAGAATGACTGGGTCGGCTAGAAAATGCTTCTGCCCACTTGTCCAACTCAGGGGACCGGAGGTGGCATTTGCCTTTAACCACTGGCCATATTTTCAGGAATGCCGAAAAAGACGTACTCAATGTAAATGAAGAAATGCGCTTTCTGGCAATAATAAGGTTCATATGTGTGTTCCTGATGTACAGCCAGGGACATACAGGAACCTCAGAGAAAGTGTTCCCAGGGTCAATTATTTTGTGTCTATTACTATTCCTGAGTAAATTCCAGTAAAACAGAAGAGAGATGGAAAATTTTCCTTGCCTGTTTTTTTTTTTTTTTTTTTTTCATATTTTACAGGGGTTTACACAAAATGATTCCATTCAAACAGATGCCACTGATAACCTTCAGCAGCAAAACCATTTTAACCTTCTGAATACCAAAGTAAGAAAACCTCTATGGAATGGGCCATGTCTCCAGATAGCAAACCAAAACATGTTACCATTTTATAGATGACAGACACATCTTCAACCCTAACACTTTTTGGGATGGAAACACACACCTGATCTTTCTCATTTACAGTATATCTCTCATAGTACACATCAAACAGCATTAAAAGTGCATCTGTATGAGGGATCTGGATTTGGCGGTTTTTTTGCAGAAAATACTACATGTGGATGAGACTCCCCCTTCAGACGGCCGACCCAGAGCAGCACAAAACACTCATGCCTTTGTAGTCTGGACATGAGCTAAGCCTTACAGTTGGAATTTCAAAGATCAGACATCCAAAAGGGAAGTTACAAGCCCCTTAACGAGCATCTCTGTCCGGTGTTCTATTGAAACGTGGTACTTTGTCGACACGTGCTACCACAGACTGAAATGACAGGCCGGTCTGTCCATCTGTACTACCCTGTTATAATATAATCCCGTACATGCGTCTTGGTGGGTAGGATGAAATGTCAGAACTCCGGCCAACAGCGGCAGGTGGAGCTACTGCACGTAAGCTTGGCATCAGTGTCCAATGGTGAGACACTGGAGACCGCAGCATGACGATTTTTTTTTTTTACCAGCCCTGTTCAGAAAAATCAAGCATTTAGGTCGGTACATAGCCTATATCTCATGCTACATTATGGACCTGCTGGATATTTACAAATGTGTAGCGGCCTGTATAAATACAAATCTCATTTTCTAGTGGGTGTGCTTTGTATTCAGGTGCACTCAATAGTCTGGAAAGTATGTTAAAAGTTAAATACAAATGTTTGTGCCAAATACACAAAATGTTTAGCAGCAGTGGAAAATAAAAACCACTGGGGCTTAAGAATCAGCACATCATCATGTTTATTCAGTAGGGCTGAGTATTGTTAAGAAACTCATGATTCAATTCAATATTAAATTCTTTGGATTGTGATTCAGTACAAAATTGATTCGATTTGATTTGATATAAATTTAAATGCTTCTGTTTTGATTCAGTAAAAAGTAGAAGTGCTCTAATAATAGGAGTTTCTGTTGTCAATTTCTGAATATTTATTTTCATGCCAATGTGAACATATGTGGTACTGTATGTCACCTCATATTGTTGAGAAATAAAGCATATGAAGATGAAAAATGGTTGCCAATTTGATGTTGTATGATCAAACATGGCCTCCGTCCATACAACTTAAATAACACGCACAGTGCCCCCTATGGGTCAGGAGGTGAATTGATTTAGGGGATTTGCAGAATCAATGTTGGATTGCTCAGGAAAATATTGTGATGCATTGATTAAACATTTTTGCCTAACCCCATTATCCAGTGAGTTAAAACATTATTGCAATTCATACATCTCATTAACAGAAGAGAGAAAAATAGTTTCGGCATATGTTACACATTTAGATCAAATCTGGAGAAGAAGCTTCAAGCTCAAATCACTGGTCCTGGTGAACATGCTTCCATAAAGCAAGCGGGACCCAAAAGAGCATAATACCTCCTTGATGAACTCCCCCTGTCCTATTGGTTTTACTCTCAGTGACATTTGGAGATAATGTAGGTGAATATAATAGCAGAAGGAGGTGGAAGTGGAGGCGGAGAAGGGGTTTCCAGTATGAGAGTGACATTCTCAGGACCCCCCATGAGGGGGAACCTCGTGGTCACTGCTCAGCAGCCGGTGGGAATGATATCAACTTTCCCTTTTTAGTCGGCCAGGATCAGCAGCTCCTTCCCTCCGCCCTGCACGGCTCTCATCCAGATGAGACTGAGCAGCTCTGATAAAGCAGCCAGCTGAAAGTAATGTGAGCTTTCAGTCCTACAAACCGCATGTGAGCAATATTTTTTATGTAACGATCCCACTTGTGTTTGTGCAGTCAAGCTTGGAAAAACTCATTCTTTGATCATTTTTAACAGCCCTCCTTAAAATGTTTTTGTTTCTTTAAAAAAAAAAATGTCCATTTCATCTTTATTGGTGTACTGATTTCATGAGTCCTTGATGGAAGTCTAATTTACAGCCGTGTGATACACAAATCAAAGTTGTTAAATAGATTGCGTGCCATTTCATCATAATTTACCTCCAAAGCACATTAATTTAAATTCTTCATTTTAATTAAGTGTAATATACAATCTCCATTTGTGCTCTAATGGAGCCTTTTTCAGTGAGGCGAATGTACAGCAGCACTGAGAAGACAGCCAATCAGATTCAGGCGAAGTAGGTCTTAATGTTCCGACCTTGGGAGTCACGGCAACCCCGGCATCGCACTCCCCTTTGATATGCCAAATCAAAGATCCCGCTCCAGCAACTGAAGGCTGTTTTGTTGCTCTACTTGTTATTTTTCCCCATGTCCATGTTAAAGGGGAAATTGGCCCTGACTTTCATTCTTGCCGCTCAGATTAAAAAAAAAAAAAGAAGAAGAAAAATCATCAACCTTTCATACCTTGGGGGAGGTTTTAAAGGGAACGCCGGAAGGATGTTTGACATGCTATAGTGTAGCTGCAGAAATAATGAGGCATTGGGAAGAAGTATTTAAATAAGTAAATAAAATATCTGCGATTCCCGCTCTGTCTTCCTCCCTTTGCTCTGCAGTTTTGCTGCTTTGATAGCCAGTGGACTCTGAAGACACATGCATGCATGCAACCACTTAGCAAACACTGAAAGTAAGGAAAGGAAGCCGGATGGGAGAGGAAGATAAAGGATGGATAAATTCAGACCACATGGTTGTACAAATGGAGACACCAGGGGCTACTTCTAGTCACGGTACCTTTATGTAACTGGGGGAAGAGAAAGAAGGGGTCAGAGGATGAAGATGAATGACATTTATACACATCATTCTATGTTGTAAAGTTTCATAGAAAAACGTTTGTGACTCCTGAAGGGGTTGGTTTGTTTGGAGGCAGCTTTTATAATATTAACCACCGGACATACAGTTTGTTCTGATGTTTTTTTCTACTAAGGACTCAAATGCAGATTACTACCCTTGATCAATGAAAAATGGTAATGAATGGCAAAAATAACCAACTGAGTTTCTGGGAAAACCATAAAAAACAATCAAACAAAAGTCACTGTGACCACCAATATGCGTTTAAAGCAAAACATTTCAGTAAGAGAGCCCCCCCCCCCCCCCCCCCCCTTTTTAGCCAAGTAGTATTTAAATTGTCAGGTTTAATTATGTGGTTTGCATGCCTTACTTTATTTCAACAGGGAGGAAAAACTGAAAGTTTCATTTTAAATGAAGTACAGAAAGTTTTGTGTCAACTAGGATAATAACTCACATCTCTGAATGTGTGTGTGTGTAACTTTGCTAGATTAGCCAGCCTCTATCTTTTTTAAAAAAATTATTTTTAAAAACTTAATTTTATAACTTTTTTTGAGACTAGCAAACAGATTATTTTTATCAATGCTTTTGCAAACTGTCATAGAGAGAAATAATAAAAAAAAACTTTACAAAAAAAATAATCACAAATTACATTTTCAGAATGTTTATTGGGGTTCAAACAAACTAAAATGTGCACACAAGTTCCAGTTCTTGTGATAAATGTGGAAAATGTCCCTAACCTTTGGTGATAAAATAAAACAACTTCCTAGAAAAAGGAAGTTAAGGAATTTGGTCCTCCCCTTAAAAGAGGCAGGCTGCTCTGATTGGTCAGTTTCAGCAGTCAGATTAGATACAGCTGATTGGTCTGCAACAGCTCTGCTGATATTCAAAGAAAAAGGCTGTTTAAAAAAAATAAAAATACTGGTAGTACATATATTTTGCCACATTTCCATATGTAGTGTAAACTATTTAAAATCTTCAGCATGTATCCAATCAGTATTCATTGCATACTGTATACTGTACTATTTATACTGTACCCCATAATGCAATGCATCACATCAATCTCATATTCGAAAAATGTTATTAGTGTTTTTTCAACGTCATTTTCTAAGGTTTCAAAAGTAAATGTAAAAGTAGTCTGAGAGTAGAAATCCTACCATGTCTTTGGATCTGCCAGTACATTTAAAACAGGTGTTTTCACTAACTCACTCATCTACCTGGCAGATGAGCTGATTAAACCCAGCTGGATCAGTGATTGGTTGGAAGAAATACTGGAGAGGATTTCTTCTTTCTATTTCTCACCTATTTGATCATTATCATAATTGTACTACAGCTAAATGACAATAAATTTTGACAACTTCAGGTTTTTTTGTGTATTTATTTCTCTAACAACAGTACTCTTTTTCTTTTACGTTTACGCAGGTGTCATCCTTCTGTTCGGCTAAATTCAGCTGTTGTGTATTTTTATTTCTGATTCTTTTACAGCTGGAAACTTGTGGAAAGGGCTGTAGCATGGTATGAATTTAATTGCAGTAGGCGTTCGACATGCTCATGATGAACTACGAAGTATATGTAAAATTTCATAGGGTGATTTGAAAACAGCAGGTTCTGAAAAAAGATAGTAAAAAGAGCCAACTTTCCTTTTTAGTGTTAAGGTATTACTGGATAAAATGATGTTTTTAAGTGATTTCATCTGTAAAGATGAATTTCAAACAGTCAGAATGATTAAGAACTGATAAATAAATGGAATATTTGGTTGTTTTCTAGGAATTGAAAAATTAAAAAAAAATACGAAGAACATATAAATATTTGAATGTTTTTGTAATCTTAGTTTGACTTGATAATGGCAAGTAATCAATTTACACATCACATAAGATTTCATTTGAAATGCTGAGAAGTTCTGCCCCTTGTTAATCTTTACTTTCCTCATTTTGTCAAAAAATAAATAAACCAAAACACACATTTGCATATTTCAGTCAAACTCCATGGTTTTATCCACCCTGATGCAGGGATTTGCTCATTTTCCTCCTCAGCAGATGTTAGGGACGAGCTGGAATTAGCACAGAAACTAACCCCAGCCAGGTTTTAATTAATTTTACACAGACAGTAGCTCAGTGACCCCGTGAAAAAGGACGAGGCACACCCGACTAATCAGCCTGAGCCCCATGACATCACTCCTGGACCTGCCAAGCCGGCCAAAACAGAGGGAGCATAGGTAGTTTACTGTGGATACAAAGCGCCAATTTATCACTATAAGCAAATGCTAACCTAGGAGCGTTGCCCCCGGCAGAATTAATTGGCCCTCTCCCTGTCTGTGAAGTGTCTGGCCTTGTTTAAAAAGACAGGCTGCCCCAGAGACCCTCGCTCTCAACACTCTGCTTCCAGGAGCCTCGTCGCTATTGGCTGATTGATATCCATGGAAACGCCTGCTCTGCATAACCAGGAAGTACTTGTTCATAATGTAACGGGGAAAAAAACATAGACACCATCACACTTTAGATTCGAAACGAGAGGCAAAAAAACGCCTCATCCTCCAGGGTGCGTGACCTTAACTGCTACAACAATACAGCAGAGTTGTTTTCAGAGGGGACGAAGGGCATCCTGCATGCTTTTCAGTGTCTTACTTGATAGTGGAGGGGAAAGAGCAAATGAAGAAGTAGTGACATACCAGCTCTTTTGACCCAGTCTGCAGTGGGTGCTTTGTAAGAGCAACTTTCTAGTACATTAGACACTGAAGATTGAAGGCTACTGTAGGCTGAGAGGAAAAAAGAGGGAGAGGAAACAGAGCTCTCCTCTTCATCCTCCACCCCTCCACCCCACCACTCACTCTCTTTATCTGCCTTCTCTCGTTCGGTTGAGAGTGCAGCCCTATCTTGCTGGCCCATCCATGGTATCCCCTTTCCCTGGCTCCTGTACTTGGGGGAATAATTAATCGGGCTAACAGGTAAGAGATACCGAGACGTGGCATAAGAGCAGCTTTCAGAGCTTTGTGTGTGTGGGGTTTCCACGCTGAAATAGATCCGCTGGCCACTCAGGGCCCTTTTCACCGGAGGAGCCGTTGAGAAGGGGAGTCGGCCGTGAGCAGATCTCACCGGACAGCCAAAGCAACGCCCCCGTCTCCTCCTCACATCCCTTATTTTCTTATTACCCCTCATTTTTCTCATGCGCGTACAAAGCACCTCGAGGCCTCTGGTCCCTTTTCCTGATCTGTCCTTTGCTATCACTGCTTTTATCGAAGCAACCAACCCTGAATCAGCTCCACTCAAATCCTCTTTAAGCTCCACATCTAGGCTTGAAATTTAGCCTAAACGTAGCTGCCGTCCTGTCTAACAAAGGCTTTCTAAATAAAAAGGACCTGGGATGTGACAGTACAGTTTGTTAAAGCAGCATGTTTCTGAAGGAGACTTCCGTTTCTTCCTGCAGGTTTCAGGTGATTGACAGCAAGCAGGATGTAAAGCAAGTTTTACAAAGCCAAAATAAGAGATGATGTAAAACAAAACCGGACAGGGTTTGTTTTAAAGAAGACAGGAGGCTTGTTTGGAGTGTTTGCACAAGAAATCTAACTTTAGACGAGGTCTGAACTGAAGAAGACGGAACTAAAATCCCATTTTCAAGTCTGATAATAAATTCTGGACCTTCCAAAACACATGCACACACAGAAAACCTTGCAAATAATCAGTAACATACAGGAGCTCATGAACAGAGGCAGAATATGCTAATGTTTTCTCCTGGTGAGCAGCAGCTCAGTTTAACAGCACCTGAGTGAGACTTATGCAAAGCAAAAAAGACTTCACACCCTCTACCTGTGTCACACCCCGAAAATAGACCGTGAACTTCGGCTCTGAGAAACTAAAAATTAACTAAGTGATATATTAACAGCCAACAAAGCACACTGAGGTGAGCACAGCTGTCCTTTGGAGGGTTTTGTCGCTAAATGCATTCAATAAAAAAATAATAATGGTCAGCTGTTTAATGCATTTAAATTCAAAAGCTTTTTAAATGAAAAAAACTACCTGTGTATCTGCACAACTTTATGAACAGAAAGGAAAATACTGAAAGCATCTCTTCATGAAATTTCATTAGAGGCTGTCCTGAGGCTAAGATGTCATGTTCGCAGATCAAATTTCCCATGTTTGAAGTGTTTCCAACTGGATGTTTTTTTTTTCTATGTAACATCAAGAGTAATGCATGTTAGCTTTAATCTCCTTTAATGGCAACACTGTAAAACACATAAATGTCTCCCTTCTTTCTCCTTCACAAAGGTCAGTTGTGTTAAAGTACGGTTGTAGGATCCGTCCCTGCTGACAAGCTCAAAAATATAGTATGATACTCCCTGTGGGGCGCACAGCTGGACACAGGAAAGGCCACAGCTCCGCCACCGCCGCGCTCCACCCGCCAGGCCACTGAAAAGGGAGGTCCAGCTCTGCTGCCACTCAACTGGGGGTGTGCTTGATGCGTGGCCAAAAGCCAATGGGAATGGATAGGAGCCCTGGCAGAGCGCATCCCTGCCCCTTCTCCTGTCCTGGCTTTCCTCCGTCTACCCTCCTCTAACTTACTTTTCCTTTTGTCTTACCTCCCCCTGCTGGCTGCCTCTCTTTTTCCTCCTCCCTCCGAGGACCCTGGATGCTTTACAAGCTTGAGAGGAGCTTAACATAAGGAAAAAAGCTGTGCAATGCTTTTAATGCAGATTTGCATTTTGCCAAGTGCTGCGTCATGACTTTGGGAAATGCAGAAATCCCTCAGCGCTGCTGCAATTACCATTATTTTTACATTTTACGCGGTGAAGAAATGCTGCTTCACAGCCTGCATATCTGAATACTGAAAGAGTGGCAGTCAGGCTGCCACAGGGCCGCTTTTTTCTCTCTGCTGTAATCACTTCAGATTAAAGTAAAATGCCACCAGTTAGCGATTAATCAAAGATATTGATAACACCTCATCAGAGATGAAATCAATCTTGTAATGTCAGCTCTGATGCTTAATCATCTCACTCAGGTTCATCAACAACAGTGATTGACAAGCTGAAAAAAAGGAGGAAGAGTGTAATGAAGGAGTTCAGATATTCCTGTTCGTGATCCCCTTCATCATCAGAATATGACTGTGGCTTCTGCGGTTGAAAAGGATACTGCTGACAAATTCAATTATTGAAAGATGACGGGCTAATGGTCCGTGGTAATGATTTATTTTCATAAGTATTTCTGCTCCGTGTTTTAATGAAAGCTTACATTGTCACTGGTGGCAAAGGCAGCGGATGCCTTGCACCAATTACTATACTGTCACTGAGGGTGCATGTTGCAGCGGTAATCCTCCCCCTCATTCCACAGCCTGGAGACTACACATATACACAGCAAGTGTATGTGCACAACAACCACAAACATGCTCAGTGGCACACATATTTTTCTATTTTTTCCCCTTGGTTGCCCCAGCCTTCTTCCCCTTTTTTATGAAAACACAAAGAAAAGGGATCCTCTGTCTTATGCTTTATTTTAGTCCACTTTGAACTGGGACTGAATTCAGGGGTTTGGGTGCAGCCTCTGCCCCACCACGCCTCACCATCCCTGGGCATGAGAGGTAGAGGCCTGAGAGTGTGGAGGTCTGCAGGTCTTAGGAGAAGGTGGGCGGAGTTGAGGGGTGGTGGTGGTGGTGGCTGGAGGCTGACACACACATCTGTAGCCCAGAGAGAACGACGGGCTCAAAGGATCGGGGAGAAAGAGAAAGGGGCTGCAAGGGTCAGTGACAAGTGGCACACACAGGGTGGGTGTGCGGGTGAAGTGGGGTGGAACAAGTGCTATAGAGGGGCCAGGGATTGTGTTTTTCCCATGGTCCACTACCCCCTACCTCCCTCCCCTCCCTTATGGACCCCTATCCAACCCCCTCTAGACCCCCCACCCCAACCCCCCGCACCATCCTGTGGTACTCACTCTCTCGCTGCCCTGTCAAGAAAGGAGCGGGCAGGCTCGGTTTCACTCCACAGGGCCAGTGTGTTTTCAATGAATTGATACAGATGAAGAAGTTCAACACAATGGATGGATTACCTCAGCCAAAATAGAGTGACCCCCGTACCCCACCCCAACCATGACCCACCTCCTCCCCTCCACCACCCCTCACAACCCCCATCTACCCACTGCCTTATTCTCCTCAGCCACTGACACAAACTGACATTAGGTGATATAACCCAGCCTTCAAACACACACTTGTGGGCATAAATTGGCAAAACATGTGAAAAAAAAGTTTGTAGAAGATTTACACATATAAAATGAGCCACTATTAAATATACTTTAAAAAACGAAGCGACTTTCAGACTGATACACAACTACAAATAAAGTTGAAGTATAATTATAAGTTACAAGATTTTTTTTAAAAATTAGAAATTAAAAGTGAAGGAAAAACCTACACAATTGTTCACTTGTTCAATTTGCTAATACGCAATTTAGTTTGGGAAAGAAGTGACCTCTAGTGGCCAAGTTGTAAAGTACAGCCACAAGTTGGCTAACCACAAAAGCAACCAAGAAAGCTAATCTTTCTACAGGTGCATCCGCACACAATTTGTTGGGTTTTGGTCTAAAATTTTTAATCAGCGCTAAAATTAAAAGGTTTCTGAGGTTTCCCAGACCACAGTTCAAATTAAACAGCCAAAATTTTATCCAAAGACAGAAATCAAATTAAGCAACAATATTTCTAGAGGCCATGCTTCTATGACAGTATGGATGATAGGAGAATCAAGGTGCTGCTGGTAGAAATTCCATAATAATTCTATCATATTGGCAGCAGAACGAATCTGCTCTGATGTTTTTTGCTTTCATACACCAACCAGCACATCAACTGACTAAACATCTGTCACTTAACCAATCAATATTAAGTTAAGAGTGACACAGATTTTGTAAGTCCAGGTATATTGCATATAGCTTTCAGGTGTGCTTGGACAAAGTTCAGCACAAAATCTCATTGCATCAGTGAAAAGAACATAAGAGGAACATGAACCATTATTCCAACCTTGGGGCAGAATTTAAAGTGTGATGTTGCCCTAAAATGCAATGGACTTTGTGGGAAGTAAGCCTTTTCCTAAGCCTAATCATGTATTATTGTTGCCTAAACCTTACCAAGCTTTTAGGATGATAGAAAACTATAACAAGACACAACCATTGCAGTTTCTGTCTTTAGTAAACATTTGGGGATTCTTATTATTGGACAGTGGTAGCATTCATCAATCCATATGTAATGAAGCTTTTGGTGGTGCTATTTTGGGCCTTTTCTACCATGTGGATGACATTTTGTCACATAACATCGGCCTCAACATTGTTGCCAACAAAGATTACAACATCTTTAAAACAATATATTGGATTGGCAGTGGTAGCAGGATAACACATTGTGCCACTAAACAAAAATATATCTACAAGGATTTAAAGTTTTGGGACATTTGCTCAGCCTCCACCTTGCTCTGCACCTTGCTACAATATAATGTTCTTTACTGTATGTTTTATGTTAAGCTATTTGAATGGTCTTGTACATGCAATATGCTGCACAAATAAATTCCCTTTGCTTTGCCAGATTTCTAATCTAGCAGAGCAGCCATTGGATATGTTGGACAAAAGTTGAATCCATAGAGGCCCAACCTAGCAAATTCCAGGACATAAAGTATCTTTTTTTTTCTTTTTCTTCTTTACCAGTTTTGTGGCAGATACCAAACTGTATCTTCAAGGTCCAGTGGACACTATGGATCAATGTTTGAATATGAAGTGAGTGGTGATAATGTCATGATGGATCGTGTACATCTTTTAACATTGGTCCTTGGTCCACTTATCCTGACTGCCAATGCCAAACTTCTAAATTTTGCATTGTATTTTTGCACTCCAAATGACTCCAAGTTAATTTATGTATTCCTTCATATTACCATTTTAAAAAAACAAAACCAATTTTACAACAAAATGTTGCACTTATTAAAGGACATTTTTGAGTATATTAAGCAAAAGTCCAAATTGAGAGTCATGATACCTTTGTCTTGTTTTGCTTTTTTTTTAAATATTATCTTTTACAGGGAATAATTACAATTTCTTTTTTTCATCCTTGCAGATTGCTAAATGCATGACTCTGCTTTTCCAAAATTAAACATATTTTCTAAATCTGCAACAGACTGGCAACTTGTCCAAGGTGCGCCCTGCCTCTCACCTGATAAGTGCTGGGATAGGCTCTAGCAGCCCTGTGACCCTGAACTGGACAAGCGGTAAAGAAAATGAATGTATAAATGAATACTTTCTAAGTGCTAGGTTGTTAAGTTTTCACTTCTTGAATTATCAGGACAAATAAATTAAATTGTTGGCATTTCATGAGTTTCAGGAATCTTGAACACTTCTTGTTTGGTTCCATGGAGCATGGAGAATGACTTCAAAATGGACATCAGCGTTGACAATGACATATACTAAAAGTAAAATGTATGAGGATACATATTTTACTTTTTTTTTCTTTTTTCAAATGACATAAACATGCCGTTTCACTAACTGATCATGTCCAAGACATTCAGCCATGAGGACTGCTGCAATGACATGACAAGCTGCAAAGTTCCCCTCAATCACTCCTTATTGACTCACCACTTGCTGCTGTTCTCATATCCTGGACAAAATGTCCTGAGTCTTGTGCTGTAAACCCGAGGCCCCGCCCACTGTCTGTAGCTGTAGTAGGAGGTGGAGGCGTCCTTAGCTGTCCAGGCTAATGGCTACGAATGGGCCCTAATGCACATTTCTACCAATAAATCACATGCACAGGGCCCTGCTTAGACATTCAGCAGCTTGGCCGACCACTCTGCTCCATCACATACTCTGAGATTAATGAGCACACACCCATTTACCTTGTACCAACGGACAGCCGGGTACACAAAAGCACACACAAAGAAGAGGACAAAAAACACACACGGGATTTATATAAGGACTTTTCTATTGACGCAATTATTTTCCAGTACTGTTCTTAAGCCAAAACCAAAGTACTGACAGTTGGAAGAGGCAGAGTTTAATTCTTTCTATCCACTCTCAGATGCGAACAAAAAAAGTGCATATCACATCCAGAGAATGCACACAAAGAAATGACTTTTTAAAACTGTCTACAAGGTTTTGGCGATGCTTACTTCAATCTAAGCGACAAAATCTCTTGGAACAAATATCGGTCAGGAAAAAACAACTCATTGAAGGGAAGAGCTGAATGATTAATAGGCTTCACACATGAGACACAACTCTTCTTTTTCCTAGTTTGTGTAAACTTCCTCCCTTGGGACGCTGCTGCGTCTTTCTGATCTTTCATTTGTAGTTATTACAATCACACTCCAGTATTCAATGTGCCGAACCAAATGAGTTCTCCAAATGTTTATCTTAGTAAGAAATAATGCACTCAACTAACCATATCTCTCCTGTTATCATCATAGCCCAGGCTATTTACAAACTGTATCTATTAATCATTTCTGAACATGTACAGCAATTAAATTAGGCCGGGTCACACTCGAGCAATAATACGATTTTAATTGCGTGGGGCAAGACTCTAATTCAACTATCTGTGGATCGCTTGGTGAGGGCAAATGAAGCACTCATCAGGGGACAAAGGAGAGGGGGTAGGGGAAAGAGGGGGTGGTATGCAGTCTTGTGAAATAGTAAGAGTACACTTTTATAAGTCAAAACAATATAGGAAAAAAAGATCTGGTCCTCCCCCAACTCACAACCTGGGATGAACAGTATCATTGCCTATTTAATATGAAAAAAAAAAGCTAAAATGCAAAAGTAATGTGTGCAAAACTAACTCACTGACTGCTTCTTTAGGATTTAAGAGGGTCAGAAGCAGCTTGTCAATGCATTTGATGCATTGATCATCACCAGTACAAACACCTCTGTAAAAGTAGAAGTTTTGGCAGTTTGCTCCTCTGCAACAGTCAGCAGTGATCTTCAAAAAGCAATTGTTGTTGGTCATCTATATGGAAAGGGTCATAAGGCCATTCACAAACTATCTGAAGTCTTATCATTTTACAGTGAAAAAAATATTCATGAGTGGAAAACATTTAAGACAACTGAAATCTTCCCAGGAGTGGACGTTCATGCAAGTTCAGGCCAAGGTCAGACTGTGCAATGCTCAGAGCAACTGCAGCAGATCCCGAGAACTGAATTCCACAGGCCTCAGTTGGCATGTTAAGTGTTAAGTTCATGACAGTGCAATGAGAAAAAGACTCAACAAGCATGGCTTTTTTTCTCTCTAAAAAAAATAACATTTAAAGGGACTAGAGGCAGGAATTTAAAAAAAAAGGTCCATTTTTTAAAATAGTAATGGGTGATAAAGCACTAAATACCAAAAATAATGTTTCCACCCACGTTTCTCTCCGTTGCCTTGAACAGGCTGTGTGCTGCAAAATGCGCTGCAATTTGGTGTCCGAATTTCCCGCGCTGCCCTGCAGACGTGACGTCAAATGACGCTGCATCCGCAGTTTTGATACAGGAAGAAGACGGTCGCGGTAAATTCAAACACTGTAAGCGATAGTTATGGATTCTTTTGCTGTCAGCAAACGATTCAGATCAACTAAAAGACACTAAAAAGTGGAACTACGAAGAAAAAGCGTAGTAAACAACATCATAGCTTCATTTTGTGCACGCTCCCGTGACGGCTTGGCTCGTGGCTGCAGCTACCTGAAGAATCAGTCGCGGCAGTTGCGAGTTTCGTTTCTTAATCTTGCCTTAAGGCCCTGCCTCAACAGTTTAGGTTAGCAAAGCTGCAACTCGACAAACCACCAGCCTTCTGGAACAATGTTATTGGGACAAACCAGATCAAAGTGGATATTTTAAAGGTCATAACACACAGCAGCATGTTTGGAGAAAACCAAACCCATAATATCCGCACAAACACCTCATGATAAAGCACAGTGGTGCAGGACTGATGATTTGAGCTTGTTTTGCATCCACGGGACCTTGACACCTTGCAGGCACTGGGTGAACCAAAAACTCAAATATATACCAAAGTATTCCAGAGTCAAACATGAGAGATGGTTTGGCAAGTTTTTGAATCATGTGGTGGACTTTTGGTTTTGGTTTTTGTTAAATAAATAATGACCCAGGGTAATAAATCATGTATTTTTCTCATTTTAAGACCTGTTAAGAACCTAATTATTTTTTTATTACCCACTTAAATGTAAACCGTAGAATTCAAGGAGGGTATCTTCTCTTTTCAACTTGGCTGTACAGTAGATAGTTTGGATTTCAGATGATGTGTAAATTAAGCGGAGTGATAAAGGTGAAATCGAAGACATCTTTTCTGTTATTCACCTTGGTCTTGCAGTAAAAAAAAAGTACATCAACAATTATAAATGAGGCAGACATGTTGATTTGCTCATCTAAGCCAAACATTTCGGGTCCCAGGTCAAAGCTTCTGTTTGCATCTGACAAGCAAAACAAACCCTGCATAGTTAAAGAACATGCAAACAAAATTTAAGTGTGTGAACAGACATACACAAAAAACGAAAAAAAGAGTAAAACCCTGAGCAGAACATGAAATGTGCTGCAGCAATATGAATGTTTACTTGTTGAATCTTTTATCAGTTTTGTTTTTATCTCGCTCCTCTTCTCCCTGCGTTATCTATGCAGCAGGTACTGAGCTGTGCATCGGGGCTGCGTGGAGCTGATTAGAACAGTGATAGATGGGAGGGTGGATGACCTTAGCTTCCGACTAAACACAAGGTTGGACATTTGTCTCCTTGCCGCATTTGCATGCTTACCGCCTGTTTATGGCAATTTGTCACCATACTCGCGTTGCCATTGAGGAGACACAGTTTTTGAAGAAAAAGAAAGGCAAAGCAAGGCTAGATTCCCAGGAATAAAAATTTAAAACAGCTTTTGATGAAGCACTTATCCAGGTGATTGCACAAATGCACACACGGAGTTGTCCACATGCCTACCCTGTTTATGGGAAAAAAATAAAGTAACATGGGTGCAGATTCATTGCGGGAGGAAAGTAAGAATTATGTGCACGCACTTCCAAGACCTCCGTGTTAACCTTCCACCCACCCACACGCCATAAACACATGCACACACAGCATGACACATGCTGATGAATGGCCTGTCATGCCGTTTGGTGATCAGTGAATTATTTACACTCATATGCCTTCAATAATTCAGGGGCCCAAGTCTTAACAAATTACTGCGCTACTCCCCAAACCAACAGGGTTCATTCAGCCAGAGCACAACCCCATTTACCCACCCAAACATGGAGAATGACGAGGAGTTTTACAGCCGAGCCAGTATTAAAAAGTGTCTCAAAAGATACATGGGGTCTAAAGTTGAGTTTGATAACTTAAGGTCATCTGGAAGTTGAATTGTTAAGCTTTGTCACCACTTCAAGGCTGTGGAAAGTTCCATCATTATACTGAAATCATTGTTTCATGGCTTCATCTCATTCAGTTTGATGTTTTCGAACTATTTACAATTTGACTGATGTGCCATGATGACAGCTATCAGCAATGGCTAGTCTTCATTCAGAACTTTATGTGTGCATGTGTTACTTACATAGACTTCAGAATACAAACAGTAAATAAAGTAGCAGAATACAAGTTTTAGCCACTTTTGCAGTTGTGTGTATCGGGTAAAACATCCATTTTTCTTTGCTAGGGATTATTTTTGTTGGTGTCTGAGGTGATTAGCAACTTAAAATGCCTGAGACTTTGTCTAAGGCGGCCTGAGTCTGAAAATGTGTCATTCAGTGGGCTGTTCATATAAGTGGTGGACTTTATTACCCCGCCTACTAATCGAGGCAAATTTAGGATACGTTCACGCTGCAGGTCTTTTTTTTTTTTTTTTTGCGAAATCCAATTTGCTTGCATGTCATTCATACTAGCATTTCCGTGCAACCTCCATTCGACACAGCTATGAAGTGACCCGCAAGCGCAGAAGAAGATGTGACATCATAAAAAGCACGCTGTGTTTACGGAGGTAAACGTGGATGCTACACTTGCTAGCATGAATGCATTGATTTTGAAGTTGATGAGCAATCAAAGCCAGGGGAAAAAAAAAAAAAAAAAAAAAAAAAACGTTGCTCCATTGATTGTTTACATTCGATCATACGTATATGAATGTGGCCAGGGTCAGATATGAAATAATCAAATTTGCGCCATTCAGACTGTCATTAGAAAATCTGAAATGAGTCACAATTGGGCAAAAAATCAGAGTCGAGCTGCAGTGTGAACTTAGCCCTATTTATTCTGCTCATTTCATCCATAAAACAATTCAACATGGTTGATGAAAAGAAACAATCAAAAGAAATAATCATCGTGAGAGTTACATATTTTAAACACATGTAGACTAAGTACTTAAGAAAACTTGTACTTAACTCATTGACTGCCAGACCTTTTCCAAGCAGAGCGCTCCTAGCCTGGTACACCAGCCTGACCAACGCCATGTATGAGATACACGGCAAGTCAGTCTGGGTTCCCTCCATTGGGAAGGGATTTCCACTTCTGTAATATATTGACCAATCACAGCACAGCAGTAGAATTATTAACAGAACGTAAAACTCCTCTGACGTCTCCACCCTTGCTGTTTCTGCTCTGTTTTGGTGCTTAACTAACGGCTTCCGGGTCATAGTCACATGACGTGTGACACAAACGCTTTCTCATATCAATAGTTCAGCAATAAACAATGCGGACATGTAACAGAGTATTTATAATAATAAAACTAAACATTCTATGTTAATATACACAAGAAAATTATATTTAATAGAGAGGGCAAAACAATGTGCAAACGCTGACTTCCGGCGTCGCCATAGCAACAGAGTGCTGAACTACGCCAGCTACAGTCACTTCCGTGTTTTTCTGATTGGTTGTCTCCGGTTCACTTTTCTCCTCTTAGTTCCGCATCTCATCTCGCTTTGGAAATCACTTCCCAATGGACGGAACCCAAACTGACTCGCCGTGTATCTCATACATGCCGTTAGTCAGGCTGGTGTACCAGGCTAGAGCGCTCCATATTGCAAAGCTATTTAAGCATTTTCACTGATTTTTGGAGAGCCACAGAATATTGTGTACTATGTCTATACAAACATTCTCAAAAGACTCTCTTCTTTTGTCAGAAAAAAAAACATGTTTCTAGCTTTTTCCATTCTTTAGTAATCTGCAGTAGAATATGGGTTTGTTGCATCAAAACGTGTAAACGTGTTGCAATTAACGTGTAAACACGTGATTGGCAGTTAACGTTCGGATTTGAATTAACGTGTTTACGAGTGAATGGCAGCCAGTGAGTTAAGTTTGGTTTGCAGGTTTGGAGCATACTTTGGGTTTTCTTGTAGTTTTTTTTTTCCAAACATTAGGGGCATAACAGAAAAAAAGTGGATTTTCTTTTAGTTTTAAGTCTTGCAATTGAGTTAGCTTCCTTTTCTCTGGCTAGCTGTATCTCCCCTAGCTGTGCTGACGCCGTGCACGCCCAATGAAACGCGCAGCCAGTAGACATGAAGAATGCCCTCAATGACTACCGGAAAGCTAAATCTGAATTCACAGGACAATAGTAATCGTTCATTCGTCTTAAGGTATGGGTGAAATTAAGGAGTTTTGCTGCCAGGTCCCACTGCCCCCTTCACTCGCAATGTATGGACATGCGCTGACAGCGAGAAATGTAAATATTGTCCGAAGGAGTCAGAGTGACGCAGAAATTTTACATGTAAGTAAAAGCACATATAAATTCCTAGAAAAAGGGTCCAGGTTGAAAAAAAAAGAAAGTTATCCTTTAATCCACTTCCTGATCAACATCATGATATAATAGCAACCTGAAATACCATCTACAATGTACCAGGAGATAAACACATATCAACCACTTGGCTCACAGTGTGAGCATTGCATCAGTCACTCAGGTTAAGCTGGTCATGTATACAACAGAAGATTATGTCGTTGCTGCACACCTTCTCGGATTTCCTCACCGCACATACACACAGACATACAGACAAAGACAGCTCACAGAGACACATACATACATTTGGAAACAGACACACAAACACACAGTGAGGCCCCAGCAGACACTTCCAGGTCCCTAACGAGGTCGCTAATTAACTCTCCCACTTGCGCTCGCTCGTTTTCATCCGAGGTGCACATTGGTTTTTTGACAGGAGAAAATTGCCGGGCAATTAAATCATCTGAAGACGAACACTCCAGCAGCTGGTATTAACAGCTAAATGTTACATCCATTTTGAAACATGTGATTGTGGAGAAACTGTACAGTAAGTGACTGACTGCTACAATACTCTCTGTTAACACAGCTGAGGTTTTAAGACATGGTCCTGTACAGATGCAGAACTGTGTGCTAATGATATGTAGCTCTGTATTTTCATTTCTCTTTGTAACATTATTTATGCTATAAAACACAAGCATTTTAAATCTCATTTCTGTCATAGAATATTGGTTTTGTAATAGTGTTGCCACATTGGTAAGGTTAAACATGATGCAACTACTATAGATTACAGTAAATCTTTGTTTTTCTTTAAAGAATTGTCTGACACTAGGACGCTGTCCCCTGAACATTTGCTGTTGTCAAATCTTCTGTTTTGTTGAAAAACGTGGGATGCAATCTTATTTACTTAAAAGCAGATGATTTTTTTAGTCCTAAAATGCGACCACTACTGTATGTCACAGTCTGAAGCCCTGCAGCCACACTCTTTCTTAGACCAACTTGCCATTCCTACAGATCGCTCTTGTAGCTACAAATGTAAATTTCTCTGGTTGTTAGTACAAACACAAACAGTGCAGCATGTTCCCAAACCATGCAAGTACATTTGTCGAGGGAAAATTGTATAAAAATATTATTATACCCTTGCTGAAATGTTTGACTAAACCCCTATAGAAATGAGAACTTACACTGTGAGCCAATGGCTAAGCGCTATTTCCATTATGTCGCAGGAAGTTGATTGCACAATCGTTTCTACATTCAAGTGTATCTGCAGCTTGCAACCAAGGGGCGTGTCTTATAATGGGCGTGTCGTAAAGTAGTCGTGTCGCACAGTGGGTGGGTCTTGTTAGGTTTAGGGGAAGGGTCAGGGGTAGGGTTAGATTTTACCGTGCTCTCATAGGTCTTTACGACACTCCTCTGTCTTGCAAGCCGCAGATAGACCCTACTTTCTAGATTCGCTAGCTCAAGAATAAGGGGGATACATGAATGTGCAGAGCCAAAAGAAAGCAAAAAAGTGAACTTGTAGTATTTCTGCTTGAATTAAAGTTGTGCCAAGAAATATTGTTCTATTTCCACTTGTTTTCACCGATCAAAACAACTTTATTTCTATCAGTGGTGACTTGGCAAGTGTTTAGTGCCATAGTTAGATAACTAGATAAGCAAATGCAAACTGCAAACAACTATATTGCATAACCATAATGTAGGAGTAAGAAAACCTGAAGTGGCTGCTATAATTGCGAAGAAAAGACATTGTAAAAGGACTCAAGTCGACTTAGAAGTTTATTGTAAGGTAATAAGAGTGCAGCACTTTTAATTTCTGGTTCCAGTTGTTTTGAATTATTGGTAATATTGTCTATGTGCTCCCCATACCCTATACTCCTACACACGCAAACTTTCATTTGAAAATTTAGGTTGGATACCCCCCCTCCTTTACATTGTTGGCCATTACAATCATACAAAATCCAATTTAGCTTTACACTCTGTAAGACACCAAAATACTGTGTTAGTGAAATCAAAACCAAACTTGTAAAGCACATGTGAGAGTAAGGAGTCCTCCGTACATTCATTTAGTTTGTTCATGACATTTTCAGAGAGCTTGAGAACGTGTAGCAAAACAGAGCAATACCACAGGAAGTGGTGGGGGGCAGTGTTGCATAGTAAAGCTGCTGTGTGACCAAAAAAAAAGGCACAAAGTAAAAGAAACTATTAAATGGCTGTACAAACTTACGCTGTTTTCTGTGCTGCCTCTCTTCATGACTCTTTCTGAGAATGTGCATTATGATCTCTAAATCCCCATGTTTACTAAAGAGAGGTGCTTGGAACTTGGAAGCAAACCCATGTGTACTGCCCTCTAGTGGATGTTTTGCCAAACAACCATGCCAACACAAAGCAGACATGGGAGTATGTGGGCACTGAAATTTGACATTTGAACTGGGTGTAACTTTTTTCATCCTTAAAAAGAGTATTAATCAGTTATTTGTCTGATATTGTAAAGATGTCAAAGCTGTACAGACACACCCAGATAATGCAGTTGAGGATCAACAGGACAAACATATTCAACTAAATTGAAACTTAAAAAAAAGCAAAAACTCAATCTTAACAACTCATAATTGTGTTTTGTGTCCCTCATTCTTTTGTCAGATAATGAAACGTGTCCAAAAATATGACCTAGAAGCAGTTTAGTTAGCCCATGTTTCAAAGGCATTACCAGACTGTGGCTTTGCCATAATAAAACCAGATTTTTTTTAAATCTGTGATATCTGACAAGGTAAATATATATAAGTAACTTAAAGACATTTGTCTGAATTTGGCTTTATGCTCCAGCTCCAACTAAGACAGTTCGAAGTGGCAGATTTTCTTGAGTCTCTTTAACTCATCCTCTTTTTCCAATTTAAATGGGCTTTTACTTATTTACTTTTTAACGAGTAACTTTTTACCCATTAAAGGCGACGATGGAACTCAATATCTTTGCTTAGTCCAAAAAAAGAAAAAAAAAGAAAAGAAAGAAAAATAGATTCTGCTAAGAGACCTTTGACCCTTTGACTTGAGGAGGCTAAACAGGTAATTATACTGTAGGAATCTGATGTCATATTAATGTTACCCCGATGGCCAGCTCTGGCAGCCTCCCTTTGTTACACACTGCGGTTTAATATCGGAAAAGCTTTAAGTTAGGGTCTTCAAGAAGATCAAGCCTAGCCTTTTTAGTAAATTTAATACAATATCACTTTACCCAAACATTACTCTTGTGGTAAACGTCAGTGATTATTTGGAATTAATGTTTGACCCAGGCTTATCACACACACTCACACATACACACATGCACATTGTTGTTCAGGTTCCACTTCATCTCAGTTCAGCCTCCTGGGTCCCGGGCCTCCTCTGAAACTGATTTTTGTCTCCTATTTTGTTAACCTCGCTCGCAATTAACCCCACGCTGCGAGCCAACCACACATGGGCCAATAGAGGCAGCCTACAGTGTCTGAGTGTGAGTCTCTGCATTGTGTCATCTGTCCTGTAAAGAAAAGAGTGGGGAGAAAGGGGAATGAGACACAGAGTGCTGTTTTTGGGGTTCCGCTAGTTTTTGCAGGGTACCCCTGGGGGCAATGACAGCAGCGTAGGGCGGAGGGTTTGTTTTTGTCTGTGTGTATGTGCAACAAGAAAGACGAAGTGAGGGGGGGGTCCCATCCTGACAGGTTCTTTTGTAAGTGGGTGGGTTTGGGTCAGCGAGGAGAGGGAGGTGAGGGCTGGTTTTGAGGTGGCGTCAGCAGCGGTGGAGATGGCGTGAGTCGCCACCAACAGGGGGTCATTGTACCCTCTCCATTCTGTCTCCACACTCCATGGGCGGATTAAAGAATACGCCTCAGTCTTAATCTTTGAACTGCACAGACACAGATGCACAAACACTCACAGTCACAGCTGAATCGGGGCTGTCAAGGTCGAGTCTCACGCAGCTTGTGTGCATATGTTTCGCTAAATGTTCACGTTGGCGGGCTACACTGCAATCCATAGGTCTCATTTGCATTGTTGAATGTAATGATGTACGTGCTCAGGCACATACTGTAAGGCTTCTTTTTATAGATCCCTCTGTGGTTTTTTTCTCTCATAATGAGAGAAAAAGGTCAGCGTCTGGTGAGGGGGAGGAGGGTATTACGCCAGGATTCTTGGTTTCTTTACAGATCTCCAAGTCCTCCAATTCCAACAAATGAGCATGTACAACAAGCCAAGGGGGCTTTTATTGCAAATCTAATTCATTTCTCTAGACAACTGTGAAATTTGCCATTGACATTAGTCATTACCCCAAGGCTAACGAAAAGATGATCTCAGTTAATAAATGATCCCTAACAAGGAGTGCTCCTCTTTCTTACTCCCATTGTGTTAATGGCAGGGGCAGCTGTTAATGCCATGCAGTTACAGAACAACACTGCTAACACTGACTGGGGCTCCACTTCCCTCTCAGTCCTCCTGCTCTCATTTGGCTGCTGGGTACTCCCTCTTTCCTCCACCCTGGCGCCTTTTGCCCCCCCTCCCTGCATTATCACCATCATCATCACCCTGCAGACTCTGCATTATGCAGTGGCATCATTAGAGCCTTGATTTCGGTTGCCTCCAGCGCCATTTCTGGATTACAGCCCGGACGCTTCCGGGTGTTGGCCCACTCGAGACTCTGGGGCGGGCCATTGGGAGGACATGAGTGACAGCAGTGCTGAGAAATGGTAAGGAAGGCAATAAAACAAAAAGAAAGAAGAAAAAGATGAATCGTCTGGAAGTTCTGATCAAGCTGTTCAAAGCGGGACTAGTGAGGGTCAAGCCAGAGCTAAAGAGTGGCCACAATTTGTAAAGAAGGAAGGTCTGAAAGAAAAACAAGAAGTCTCAAACTGTAATCCAGCACTTTTGTTCTCGTTAGTTTGGATAATGTGAAAATACAACCAATCAGTAAAATGCTGCTTTATTTCTAGCTCCTAATAATTGTTTCCTGAAAAGAGAAATCCATTATTAGACTACCGAGGCATCCGTATTTGTCTATCTTTGAAATGAAAAGTCACTCTCTCTCATCGGAGGAAAATGGAATTGCTCAAATTGTGTTTGCAAGAGGGGCCCCTGCACGTCTAGTGTGGGAAGCACATAATACGATTTTCCCGTTATTCCCTTCTCGGAGTTCCAATTTATTGAAGTAACCGAGCAGAAAATGCACTGACAGCTGTAGCACTTTATTGCGAATTAGTATATACATTCTACACCCCGCGAGAAAAACCCAAGCCTCATTGTATTTCTGTAATTGCTGGAGCCCGGGAGAACGGAGGGGCGACAGAGAGTCGAGCAATTACAAGCTAAAGATGACAGGGTATACTTTCAGCTTCAGTTCCTGTTTGAGGCTGGGGATGGAAGCTGGGAGGAGACGGCATCAGCGAGGTCTGACAGTGGCATGAGTGGGAGAGGACGTGTTAAATGAAATACCTGGTCATTTTTAGAGCTGTACCCATTATTGTCATTGCAGAACAGTTTCAAAGGTTGGGTTTAACAGCATAATACTGCTCAGATGAATGCAGATTGATTATAGTTTCAAGATTAATACAATGAGAGACATTTTAAACAGAATTTAATACATTGAGTTTGATGTATCAAAAATGTTTCTTCAATGGATGTCAATTCTTTAAGTCAAACATATATCTTATGCTTTTTACTATTTTTTTCTCTTTGAAAGCTACAATATACAGGAGTCTGAGGAAAGCCAGGCACCAGGTTGGACTCAGACATGGCTTAACTTTTCATGGCAAAGATTCAAACACACTGAGTTTTGTGACATGGTGGATTACAAGTGGTAGTAAAGGGCACAGAGTGTGCCAGGAAAAGTATCCCCTACACTATTAGACAACTAGTAGTCTGAACCGAGGATACAAGTCAGGGTGGTTTCATGCTTTCACGTTGGTTACACAAAATTTTGATCAAACCATCTGAATTTTGTTGCTGAGATAAAGACTCATCAGACTAAGGGACTTTTTTTTTTTTTTTTAATTTTTGATTACCCAATTTTGATTACCCAAAGTGAGTCCTGTTCTGAACTAACAGGAGTTGCACCCAGTGTGGACTTCTGTTGCTGTAACCCGTCTGCTTCAAGGTTGGCAAGTTTTGTGTCCAGAAATGGTACTTTGCACACCTTGTTGGAACCAGTGGCTCACTGCTATTGCTTGTCAACCATCTCCAACAGTCTGCCCATTCTCCTCTGACCTCTGACATCAATGCATTTTGGTCCAGATACCTGATCAGGATACTTTCTCTATTTTAGACCATTCTCTGTAAACCCTAGAGATGGTTGTGTGTGAAAATTCCAGAAGAAGAGCTGTTCCTGAAATACTCAGACCAACAAGTCAGTCACATTCAAAGTCACTTAAATCCCCCTTCTTCCTAATTCTTAAGCTCAGTTTGAACTTCAAGTCATGCATGTCTACATGACTAAATGTATTGAAATGTTGCCATATGGTAAGTTATTTATGTTAACAAGCTTTTAAAAAATAATTTGTCTATTATGCATTATAAATAAAACGATTGGGGAAATAATCAGCAGTAGGCTACACTGATACTGATACTGAAAACTCATAAAGAAGAATTTGCACCGTTGTGTCTTTGTGCTTTCACCTTCACAGTTGGCAAAGTGAGATTTAGCAGTATGAGGAAAGTTTGCCCGGCTTGTCACTGACTGGTCTTTTCAATGAGGCTGTTTACTCCCCCATGTGGATTTGGGGATCCCATGAACCACTTTCATGTATGCTGAAAAGTGACAATTAATCTTGTAATATTTTCTTGGTGAGGTGTGTTCCCTCCTACTAGCCATTACCACATGAATGGAGACAGACAGAATTTGGACAAAGGGCTTTAAAAGCAGAGACAAAAGTTCAGATGACTACTGACAAAAACTGATCAGATCGGACGTGCCTCAGGTCATATCACTTTCACTTCACATGATCAGGAGGTGTTGCTGTTTGAGCAGTTTGATAAGTCCTGAAAAAAGAAAAAAATCTGAAAATTTGAATCCTTATGTAACATCTTTAGCTCTTTAACAGCTTCATTTTTTTTCAAAACAGATACTTGAGGAGTTAGCTTTGTGGAAAGCCTTATTTGATTGTAATCTTTATTAGCATGAACATAAACAAGAACTATGAGCTATCACCTTGAAATTGTTTCTTTGCTATACCACAAAGGTATGCTCGGTGCATAAAGATGTACTGTCAATATAACAAGAATGCAGTAATACTATTAGTAGTACTAGTCTCAACCCCAACGCCATGTTTAATGGCACAAAAATCTGAGAGAGCACACATGGAAATCTACATCATAGCCATGTGCACAGTCACACAACCAAAAGAAACCGATTGTTTCCAGCTGTTTTCTCTATTATCCTTGCCTTTACAAAGAAGCAGCAAAGCAGAGAAGTCTGTGGCCTGATCTGATCCCACACCTCCAAGCGTGCAGCCTTCAAGCTCCAGCGAAGCCTCCTTTCATGATTTCAGGTGACTCCTTCGTGCCGTCTTACAGTTCTGTTGTTCGCTAGTGTGCGAAGAGGCGCTGGGTTTTATCAGTCTTGTGTACTTCTGAAGCCGGTGGGCCATTCGGTGCGCAGAGCTGCTGAACTGTGAAGCGCTCAGGGCATTGAGAGTAAAGCGGGTGTACGAGCAGGCCGGGCCCGTCCTGCGTGCAGGTGAATCGCCCAAGGCTTTTGTTGGCTGCGCAGAGAATTGATGTCAAATGAGAGTGACTGGAGAGGTTGGTCAGGTGCATAAAATATGTATTGAGATGTATTCCAGCTTGAGTCAAAGTGTGCTTGAAATACTTTTCTTGTGTGATTGATGGATTGATTCAGACTCTCAGACTGAGAGTAGCCCACAAGGGAAAACCACACCCAGCAGACAACCCCTGCACAGAACCAACAGTCAAAATAACGAGAATAAAGCTTTTGAATTTGCTGTTTTGTTTCATCAGATCACACAGCGTGGGTTTTTATTTGCTACATTCTCACGGAGAGCTGGAACTGCAGCCCTGGGGATGCTCGCAAAGACACAGAGAGTACTTAGGATGTAAAACGCACAAAGCCGCAATGTAAACACTTGTCTTCCTTCATATTAGATTTTCCATCATCTTCATTGCTCCTTCTTTTGGCGAGGAGCGCATCTCACACTCCGGCGTTTCAATTTGCAACGCCGCCGTTCCAAAGTACATGTTCATTTATTGCCGTTATTACTTTGTCATGTCGGATAAATTGATAACATGACATAACTTGTTTGCTGCCTTGTTGCGCCGGCAGTCTGATTATGAGGTCAAGTGCGTTAACAGATGACAAATGCAGGAGATGGGAGAGACACCATCCATTCTCTTCAAGCCAGTGCTTTTCCTCTCCTAAAATTAAGACCGTTACTCCGCCAGGAGTCAGGCTGAGACACTCTGCTCTTTTCAAAACTAATTCACTCCTACAAATGAAACCGAGGAGAAAGTCAAGCAGTCAAGAAAGTCTGAAGGAGTTTTGCAGGCATGGTTATTAAAGATTTGCCTCCAGGATTCCTCCTAATGATGGTAAAAATTGAAATGACCTGGCAGTGATTAAGAGGAGGATCAAGCAGAAGGTAAATCCCTGCCAAAGCTCATGACAGAGGTTGCTACGCTACAATCTGTGACATGCAGAAAAACCAGAGTAGGACAGGAGGAACTGTATATGTGAGAGACCCTGGAAAACTGCAAAGCACCTCCAGGTCTTAATTTACAACGAAAGCTGTGCCAGTTTGGTTTTTGCAGGCTCCTTGAAGGGTTAAGTTAAACTCCAAATTAGCTCTCAGAGCATCCGCTGCACGGCTCAAGACCAAAGAACATCAGTAGATAACCAACATCTGGTTGGAAATGTCAGTCCAAGACGCCTTGGGCTACATATTCTGCGTGCTTATTTATTAGAAGCCCCTCATATTTCATTTGGATTCCATTTACAACAAAGAGGTGCACAATTTAAAGTGACCTCTTACATATTTGCCAGCAAATAGGGCTGGAAACACTTAATAAAGCTGAAAAAGCATCACTCGATAAGGCACTTAACTGACTGTGAATGATGCACTGACAATGCAGACCATACCTTCAGGGTGCAAACATATCTACCATCCTCAGGGGACGACTAAACTGTCAGAGAATCCCCATTATGTATTATCACAAAGTCAGACAGCGAAATCTTCAAAACCAATGTCTGTGATGGGCTAAGAAAGAGCTGACAAGAGAGTGTGAACCTTCCCTCTCCTTCCCCCATTTGAGTCACTTTGAAAACTTAGCAGATCCACCTTTTAACAATCCTGTGGGGATGAATCAACCTTGTGCTCCTATCTAAGACGGTACAACCAGCACACCTAGAATTACAATGGAAGCACATCAAGGGACGGCCAAGCCTGACTGACAAGCGCTTCCCCCTTCATAAAAGCGCCGGGCTGCCTTCATTTGCATGACGGGGTTCGGACTGGTGGAGAGAGTTAATCAGGGCTTTCCATGGTGCCGTAGCAGGGGCTCCAATTTTTCCCCACCAGCCGAAGCACCCTTCCCCATGAGGGCCGCCGGTGAAATCCTCTTAGTGGGAGAAGGCTGAAAGAGGAGTTTGTGCCCACCTTGTCTCATGGGACGGGGGCAAGGAGAGGAGGGGATGGGAAGGGGTCGTTTCTGGGGCTGGTTTCCGTCGGGACTGACCTCCCTTCCACCGCCTGGCACCTCCCATTAAAACAGCTTTAATTACACAGAGATGACTCCTCCAGCCCCCCCGACCCGATTCACACTCCCCCTCTGTCTATCTCTCCCTCTCCACAGGGGAGCACTCCTCGTCTCCTCTCCATCAAGACTGAGGGAGTGAGGGGAGAGGAGCCTGCAGAGTTTACCACTTCCACTCGTTCAGCAGGGAGCAAATACCATTTTCAGCTTCCGATGCCTGTTCACAGATTTTTTTTTTTTCCTTTGGAAGATCATGATGAAAGTCTTGACCCAAAGAGCAAATTATAAAATCAGATCATTTCTACATTAAATAGAATGAATATTACAAATATTAAACATAGAATTAAAAAAAGAATTTGTTTGGATGTTGCTGATCAGAAGTTGCAGCTTAAGAAAACCTCAAATTCTAAAACTTAAAAAAAAATAGAATACTGCATAAAATCAATCAGAGAAGGGTTTTAAATACAAAAATATCTGGTCTCCTAAAGTAAAATCTTTCATTTGTACATAATACTTGGTGGGGGCCCCTTTAATGACTGCCTTAACCTGGCGTTGCATGGATGCTACCAGCTTGTGGCATATCTCAGGTGTTATGGAAGACCAGCATGCTTCAATCACAGCCCTGGGCTCTTCTCTATTGTTTGGTCTCTTCCTGTTTAGCTTTTTCTTTGACAATACCCCACAGATTTTCAATGGGGTTCAGGTCAGGTGAGTTTGTAGGCCAATCAAGGTAATTCCATGGTTGTTGAACCAGGATTTTGTAGTTTTGGCAGTGTGGGCAGGTGCCAAGTCCTGCTGGAAGATGAAGTCTGCATCCCCATACAGCTGGTCCACTGAAGTAAGCATGAGGAACTCCAAAATGTCCTGGTAGACGGCTGGATTTATGCTGGACTTGATGAAGCACAGAGGACCAACACCAGCAGCTGACATGGACCCCCAGGTCATCAGAGACTGGGAAAACTTAACACTGGACTTCATGCATCTTCTATCTAGCGCCTCTCCGGTCTTCCTCCAGACTCTGGGACCTTTGTTTCCATATGAGATGCAAAACTTTCTCTCATCAGAAAAGAGGACTTTTGACCTCTGGGCAACAGACCAGTCCTTCTTTTCTCTAAGCCCAGCTAAGGTGCTTCTGGCGTTGCTTGCTGTTGAGGAGTGGCTTGACAACAGGAATTCGACATTTGAAGCCCATGTCCAGCATCCGCCTGTGTGTTGTTTCTCTTTGAAGCAGTAACTCCAGCCTCAGTCCATTCCTTATGAAGTTCCTCCACACTTTTGAAAGGCCCTTTCCTGACCATCTTCTCCAGGCTGCGATCAGCCCTTCGGCTTGTACACTGTTTTCTTTCACACTTCCTTTTTCCACTTAACTGTCCATTAATGTGCTTTGAGACAGCACTCTGAGAACATCCAGCTTCTTTTTCTATCACTTTTTGTGTCTTTCCCACCTTGTGCAGGGAGTCAATGATGGTTTTCTGCACAACGGTCAGATCAGCAGTCTTCCCCATGGTTGTGAATTCTTCTTAACCAAGACAGAGGCTTTTTAAAGGCTCAGGGCACTTTTGCAGATGTTTTGGATTACTTATCTGATTAGACTGTGACAGTCTGAACCTACAATACTGGAGCTTTTCACAGTATTCTAATTTTTTGAGTTTTGGATTTAGAGGTTTTCTTAAGCTGCAACTTCTAATCAGCAACATCCAAACAAATAAAAGCTTGAAATATATTGATCCACATATTATTTGTCTATACAATATGTAAATTGCACCTTATTAGTTGAATTAGGGAAACACGTGAATTTTTTTCAGGATATTCTAATTTTGAGGGTAGTACCTATATAAATTTGCCAATTATAATACAATTTTCATTCAGGGGTAAATTAAGTATTTTTCATTTCATTCAACTGCAAATAAACAAATTGCCTACATAAACAATGAAATTACACTAAAAGCAAAGAATGTCATAAATAGTTGGATATTATGCTTCAGACTGGATGCTCTAATGCTACATTTTCTCCTACATATTGTGGTAGCCCTGCATGGCCTCTAGATTTCTACCACACTATTAACAGAGCCTGACTTAGATCAGACAGAGCTTTGAAGAACTTGGTTTAAGTTGAAATAAAATAACTACAACAGAGGAAGAAACAACACACAACATCTTGTCCTCATGCAGATGCTCCTCGTGATTGCGTGCTTTGTTTTCATGCAGAAGCTGAAGGGTTTTTTTTTTTCTGTTTTTGTGGGGTTGTCACATTTTTTTTTTTTTACTTTGGGATTTTATTATTTTTCTTTCTGTTTTCTGTTTGAGTTTTCTGAATGGCACTTTCCTGCCGTGTGGATTTTAACTTTTGAACAGTTACAGTTACGATGATGTCATTTGTTCTTGCCTGCTTTTCTACCTGCTGAAGCTTTTGTAGCTCTGATTTGCTATACACTAGAGCAACACAACAAAAATCAACAATAGTCTTGGGAAAATAGCAAAACTGATCAACATTGACATTCAATTCCATGTAAAACTCATAGAAAATGAAAATAAAACCTTTTCTTCTCTTTATTTTTCAGTATCTTTCATTAAACTGTCATGTTTTTTCTTAACCATTGTGACATTCCACCAAATATTTCCCATTTTGTGGTTCAATCTTGTGTTTTTGCATCTTTTACCTCAGGGCCACTATAAAAGCCAAACTGCAGTGACACCTGAGTGCAGGAGTAATGCAGCCTACATTCCCATTATTTCCACAAACCACCAACTGTTATCTGGAAATTCCACTGAGGGGCGCATGATTTATGTTTCCTTGGATAATAAAGTACAGTATCACTAACATGTGTAAAGTGCTCCCCAAGTGGCACCTCTGTCTCTTTGATTAATGCCGATTTAATTAGGCGACGTGCCCATTAAGCAATAAATGATGACAGAAAGGTGTGCATTTCTGCATAGATAAACAGTAAACCTTAGGTGAAGTGACACCACAGAGAAAATCCCCAATCAGATCATTTCTTTAGACAACAATGAGATTAAATGCATCCAGTGGACGTTTGACCATTGCTATGCAGTGCATGAAAAGTGTGATAGTCATCATTATGTTTATTTACCCTGAAAATATTTAGAATAATTAAAAGATTAATAAGAACCAAGCTGTTGTGATATGCACAAAAGATTGTAAGGCTGTGTTTCTGCTGACTTCCTGCAATCATGACTTAGATATTAAATATATCAATATCTTAGAAAGCAACATCCTCAACTCAAGGACGTCCGATAGAGCCATTAATCAAATCACACCCTACTGTCCCAAACTCCACAACCTGAGCCGTGCAGCGAAAACACCAATTTCCTCTTGGTTTGCGTCAGCAGCAAAGGCAGCATTCCTCGCTGATCAGCCAGTCACACGCCTATTTGCTGAGAATATGCTTAGCCGCCGTTCCCCTATGTCAAATGTCTCCACGTACGGACTCCTGATGTGTGTATAAGAAGAGCGTTATTTACACTGATTAATGGTCCCCAGCTTCAGCGGGTTGCAAGCTACTCGAGTCCAGACAGCAGTGACAAATAAATCTATCAATCATAAGAGGGATTTTCTAATCCCCGAGCCATCAGACAGAGCTGCAACCTAAACACTTTGTCATGGAGCGAGCTGCCCCCGCTTGCTGTAAACACACGCTTGGTGTACAGTTAACACAGCGCTTTAAGGGACAGAACGGCCTCCAGGTTGCAACACAAGGCAGCGCAGTCACAAGCTGTTCAACTGGCTGTATTTAATCAACTTTCAGTTACAGACAAACTTTAGCTTTAGACAGATGGCCTCACATTTGACTCTGGGATACTTTTACCTACAGAGTTCATGATCCACTCCGAGTCAGCCAGGTACTGTAGCAGCAAAACAAGGCCAGGGGTCTCATTTAGAAATGTTGCGTACGCACAAAACCGGTCCTGAAACTGGTGTACGCCAGTTACCACGCAAAAGCTGTGATTTATAAAAAGCAAACTTGACCCAAACTCTGACCCATGTAGTTTTGGAGACAGGGGAAAGTGACACTGCTGCACCACGCCACGAAGTTGTTCTGTGTTCTGACAGTGCAACTTCTGGAACAGACCTCCGTCACATCCTTCACCGCCACAACAACGTGCTGTACTCAGGAGACTTTCCTTTATCTGTGATTCCACTGTGATGCCCAAATAAAATGTTTCTGTGAGGCTCCACCTCATTAACAAGCACCTCCGCTTCAGCCTCCATGAAATTACATTTTATTGTCTTTTCAGTCGCCATGATTAAGCTTTAAATGTCACAGATCAGCTGGCTCATTTATATGCAGAAACATCAATAGGGTGCTTTGCATTGACCATCTATGGTAGAATGTGGGTGTGTAAGGGGAAGAATATGAGCCAAATTCACCTGCACAAACTTCCAGGAAGAGTGTGATTAATAAAGGGGAAACTGCTTGAATCTGTGCTACGCATGATTTTTTTAATACTGTATATCTGACTCTTTTTTCATATGCAAACTTTTGGTTTTGGTCGTACGTACAGTTTTAATAAGAATCCTACACACAGTTTTATAAATGATACCCCAGATCATCATCCCTCCACCACCGTGCTGGACAGTTGAAATGAGCTTTTTGTGCTGCGGTGTTCACTCCCATCTGCCCAGAGAGACATTGTTCTAGAAATCTTGAACGTTTAGATGCAGCTAAACTTTGCTTTCATGGCTTTTTCCTGCAACCCTTCCAAACCAGCCACATTTGAGCCTTCTTAAACTGTATTCTCATGAACATTAAACATGCTGCTGTGGCCTGTGGAGTCTGAAATGTAGCTGTTGGGGATTTTTATTTATTTTTTTCAATTTCTTTGGGATGATCTTATTGTTACATCCACTCCTAGGAAGATCGTTAGCCGACACAAATGTTTCCCACTTGTGAATAAGATGTGTCTCTGTAGATTGATGGACTCCAGATAGTTTAAAAATGACCTTATAACCTGACATACACACCTTCAACATTGAAATCCCTATTTAGTTGATAGCTCCAAGATTTTCTCTCGATGGTACCTAATATTCTTACTAAGAATTTGATTAAGAACTGTCCTTACACATTTAATAATGATTACTACACTAGTTTGCCAGTTTGCTGATGTCTTTCCTCCTTGAAATTATGTTAATACATACTTACTGTAAATGGCCCAGACCAGTAAACTCCCCAAATTTCTGTTTTGATAGAGGTGATCACACTTAATTGATGATTATCAGTTAATCAAGTGCAATTGATTACCACTACTGACCCTCTTTCTTGATGGGAGCAGCAAAAGACTTCTTGACACCCTGTTTCTGTATTTGGTTTTATTTATTTTCTAAATAAATAAATGACAAATATTGACACTATCATATATTGTTGCTAATCTAAAACATATTTACCTCATTTTAGTTTTGATAAGAACCAGATAATCTTCTGTTATGTCTCATTATATTTTGATTTTCAAGTTAGAATCACATGAGAATAATTATAAAAACAGCTGAGAATAACGTATTCAGGAGGAATTATGTCATCATAGAGCTCTGCTTAACCCAAAAGAGAGTTCAGGTACAGTAGAGACGTCAATCGGCATCGTGAGTCCTCATGGGTCTGTGAGCTACAGCCTAACAGTGGCAGCCTCATGCAGAACAAGCCCCTGGTTGCTCTCGACCATCTGTGACTGAAAAACAAAGACTGTGATCACATTAAAGCATCATAAATAGAAGGGAAGATGTCTCAAACCCCAGCCTTCTCCACAAGCTGCTCACAGGTCTCAGCCATTAAACAAACACAGGGTGAATTCAATAAAACTACAACTGATATTTAATTAAACATTTGGCAGACAAAATTCAATTAGGCAATAATAGCTCATTTCCTGAGATGGTGAATATGTTAGCGACAGATATCAGGTTGATACTTGCTGTCAATTCCCATTATTCAGAATCAGAGCTCTCCTTTAAAGCTGCCTCTCTTGGCAGATTATGCAACAGCTATTTACAAAACAGTGCAACTGTGAAACAGTGTCCCTCAGGTGGCACAAGCCAATGTTTCTTTTTTTTTTTTCTTCTTCTTTTCCATCTAAGAATGTAAATTAATAGTTGTCATCTACTTGTGGTTGTTGTGGGGACGACCAAGCTGCCATTCAGTCCCACACAGAAGTCAGAGTAAGTAATGCTAAGGGAAACCTAATAAGATCTTGCAGGAGGGGGAAAAAATGATGATTATCTTTAATCACTAACCTGCCTCAAGTGGCGCCATCGCATTATCCAGCACCTTCATTCCTTATAAAAATATCTATCACACACAATACCGGGGCGATGAAAAGAAGCAGCAGTGATGATGGGAGTGGAATGCCAATGGCCTCATTACTTGTCATAGCACATTGTAACTGGAAATTGCTTCTTTCAGGTTTTGTTTGCTCAGGCAATTACAATAAACTCTCGGCTTGACACGTTGTTTGCACAGATGTAGGACATTAATAAACATGAGCTCTAATCTGAATTATTGAACTGCTCGCCATAATTCTGACAATGGATTTGGAACCCCTGACGGATGGAAGGACAGGAGCAGCCGGGATCCCTGGGATATTTGCACCCGCTGGCTGGTCTTATCACCTGAGAAATCCTCTAATTGAATGTAGGAGCGTGACGCGCAGCTCTGCAGGTATTCACAAACTTTATTTAGCCAGACGCCATGGACTGAGAGATGCTGGGGCCTGGCGTTCACTCTGAAAACCAACAATGCAAGAAGTGTTTTTAGATGCCACTTTCTCTCGTTACATCTTTTTAAAATATAAATGAAAATGAAAATGATGCAAATATGATAACATTTACATGCCATTTTGTAAAACCGTCATAAAGTGTTTACCAGTTTAACAAGTGGCAAAGTTTGAATTTAGAACTGGAGGGTGTGATGTTGGGGGTCAACATAAATAGGATGATATCAGTTTGTCTCCTAGAAGCAATACTTTCATACTTTTATACTTTCATTTTAAAGCTCCAAAGGAAAGTTTATATATATAGCATATTTCATGTACAAGACAATTCAAAGTGCTTTCCATGAAGCAAAAAAGGCATTTTAGTAGAGTGCAGGGGAAGCAATGAAAAGTATAAAAAGACAAAGAAATAAAAAAGATTTTAATAAGAGGCATGAAATTTAAAAGAGGAAGAAAACTGATAAAAAACTTACTGCTTTAAAGAGACAGCACAGATCTGAACTTCTTACAGAAAATGCAGCTGAGAACAGGTGGGTCTCTAACCTGGATTTCAGTTGAACTGAGACTTTCTGGGAGTTTATTCAAGACATGTGGAGCATAAAAGCTGAACGCAACTCCTCCATGTCTGGTTCTGTCTCTGGGAACTGATAAAAGACGGGATCCAGATGACCTAAGGGGTCTAGTAGGTTCATACTGGGTCAGGAGGTCACAGATGTATTCCGGTCCTATCACTCAGCACTTTATAGTGTGGGGGCAAGGGTAGGGCTGCACAATATATAGAAAATTTACCTTTATCGCGATATTAGGGCTGGCTGATATGGACCAAAAGTCATATCCCAATATATTTGGGCTGAATATCGATAAACAATATTAATCCCAATATTTTTATCGCAAAGTGAAAGCAAATGTTTAGTCACAATCATCACAAGTACTTCTATATAAACCGGCCGGATGAAATGATTAGGGATGCACTGTAGTTATCGGGCCGATAACAGGAAATTATAACGTCATTCCGATAAGTCCGATATCATGAGGACTTACCCCGATAACTTATGTCCCATAAAGTTTGAATTTTCATGATCGGACATGCAGAAGTTGAAAATCCCACTTTTATGCTTTTTCTCGCTGAGATATTGCGATTGGGGAAAGAAAGCTGCTGCTTCATAGGGGGGGGTCCCAAGCTGCTTCCTAACCACTATCCCTTCTTATTTTAGACACAAACTACCCCATAAAGTTCAAATTTTTTATTTGGTATAAGTAGTTATGTATATGTGTTATCGGTATTGGTATCTGCCTTTAGGAGCTGAAATATATCAGTTATTGGTATCGGTTTTAAAAAATGGTTATCGTGCATCCTAGAAAGAACACCTAACTGTTCAAAGAACAATAAAATGTAAACATAAATACTGTACAACTGTACAAGAAACTCATAGATGCAAATAAAAAAACATTATAAAGGAATTAAACATGATAAACCCAAGTACGGTTATATAAAAAGACAAAACAAACAAACACTGAACTACATATATCGATATATGTAATATGGTCCTATTCCAAATCTCATTTAAAGATATATCGATATATTTTTCGTATCGATATATTTTTCATAACGATATATCGCCCAGCACTACGCGATATTGGCTCGTACAATGTACACATCGCAAAGACAGCCTAAACAGTGATATCTAGAAGCGTCTGTGTTTACATACTGTATATGTAATAATGTTAATATACCATGACGCAGTATGGAACTGTAGAGGCCTTATTAAAAGTGGGTATCAGTGAAAGGATTGTACAGAAGCTCAGACTTCTCAATAAGACATAAATATCGTCTTTGATATCGTCATCTAGGTGTTTTGGAAAATATATCGTCATGTCATTTTTTAGCAATATCGCCCACCCCTACTGGCTGGTCTCCGTGTCCTCAGAGCAGAAATGTTTCGGCTCGTCATTTTGGTTGAACACACAAGAAAATGTTCCGGATGGAGTTGCAGGGAGGGAGAGCGTGGCTGTGTTGGCTTATCTGCAACACTTCCTTACGTATGAACGTGACCGGGGCGCAATAAGTCCGTGAGGAAGCGACTTATTTGAAAATGCGAGTCTGGTTAAAGAGCAGCTAGAATTTACCTGCATGTACCGCAACACAAGCCTGAAAGCAGCTAATGATTATTTTATTTATTTTTTGTGTTACTGTATGTACAGTTGTGCTTGAAAGTTTACACTCTCTCAATAATAATTCAAATACCAAGAACTTGAAAAAGAGTAGTAAATAAAAAAATTACTCAATTGTGATTTAGTAAAATAAAGTATTGATTTTGTATTTTTGTTTAAAAAATAATTTAAAAAACAACAAAACTGTCCCAGACAAATGAAAGCACCTTGTTCATGAACAGTGGGCCAAAATACCTGTTAACAAGTGCAGAAGTCTGATTGAATATTACAGAAAACACTTAATTTCAGTGATTGCCTCAAAGGGTCACTCAACAAAATTTTAACTCAGAAGCCCCATCTTGCATGCATACTTATTATACTTTTGTTTGTTTTTAAAGGTGTCTTTACCTGAAAATCCCACTTTTTCACGTTAAAACGTGTGTATTGGAACGGGACCTCAGTTATAACGTGCCAGAAACTCCGGAAAGTTAAAGTAACTTCGTCTTTGAGTGCGGACTCTCTCCTCTCACAAGAACCGGCCACAAGCACGTGCTCTCTCCACAGTACGCGAATTGGATTTCTTTCTCCCATTGACGTGAACGAGAGAGGCTGCTAGCTGCTAAGCTAGTCTCTTTAGCGCCACCTAAAAGCAGCTGATTACCTGCCGTGGAGTCGTTATGATCAGCTGTTCTGACATGAACTAGAGAGGCTGCGAGCGAGCTGTTAAGCTAGCGTCTTTAGCGCCACCTAAAAGCATCTGATTACCTGCCGTGGAGTCGTTATGATCAGCTGTTCTGACATGAACTAGAGAGGCTGCGAGCGAGCTGTTAAGCTAGCTTCTTTAGCGCCACCTAAAAGCATCTGATTACCTGCCGTGGAGTCGTTATGATCAGCTGTTCTGACATGAACTAGAGAGGCTGCGAGCGAGCTGTTAAGCTAGCGTCTTTAGCGCCACCTAAAAGCATCTGATTACCTACCACGGAGTAAACCAGCTTTGTCAGAAAGAACGCCGGCGACAAGGAGGAGGAGGAGGGGGGAGATTGCCATGCTGAGTTGCCTTGGCAGAAATTCAGCAGTTTTCAGTGCTCTAACAGGAGGGACAGCTTATCCAGGGAGCAGTGGATTATATTTATCAGTGAAGATATGCAGTCGGTAAGTGTTGCTGCTGTGTAACTTATTATCTTTTGTGTAAGAGACCAGTAAACGGTGGTTGACGAACGGACAAGCTGATAATGTAGCTACAGAAGCTAACACTGTTTGGTGCGTATTCTCGTGCGTATTCTCGCGACAAACAATAGTTGGGGATTAAAAGAGGTTAAAATGAGCTCATTAAATTTTCCTCCCACCCAACTAGAATTAAAAATTCATTTGAAGATAATTTAAGAAGGATTGTGTATGTAAAACAGCAGGTTATGACACTTTTAATATTTCTGTTGAACCACAACACAAAATCAATGTCATGATATGCATACAGTTTTTATTATTGCTTTTCAATTTCAACTTATTTCACATGCAGCTATTTTTTTTCTGTCTTTAACAGGAGGGTATGTAAACTTTCAAGCACAACTGTAGTTGTACTCCCAGATTTTGAATGTATAGCAGAGGGCCCTTAAAACATACAGGATCTAAAGTTTTGGATTTTTATAAAAAATAAAATAAAATAAAAAAAATTCTTCAAGTCCAAAAAAAGTTTATTCCTCTTTCCACTGTTGTGCAGGCTGCAGTTACACAGATGTGCAGGTAAAACATGAGTTTCATCCCTCCAAAGCTGCATGTGCATCTCTTCAAAGTTTCCCCACAAAAAAAAAAAAAAAAAAACAGGGAGCCAGCTTCCCATGCAGGAGTGCAGTGGGAATATCTACAAGAAGAATGCAGGAGTAGCATTTTTTTCCTTACTTTTTTTTTTTTTTTTTCTGAAGTCATCTTAAATAGTTCAAAAGGCATGGCAGAGGGAGGTTCTGGCCATCCCACAGAATCAAAAAGACTATACGGACTTTGATCACCTGTATCTCATTCACTGCAAAATTACTGCACTGGGGTCCTTGGCTTCTCAACATGTGAGCAAGATGGAGGCTTATTATACTGTACACAGAAGCAGACAGTGAAATGAAAGAGGTCTTTTGTCAGTTCTTTGATTACGGTAAGGCATTGTGGCTGTTAAGCAGACTACCAGCAATTATGAGAGCCTGAGCGGGAGTTGATGGAGAGTTTAAGAAGATGGGGAATACAGACAGACAAAGAGATGCTAGAAAGAGAAAGGTGGAGAGAAAAAAAAGAGAGAAAATGGACTGACAAAGCTGCACCTGACTGAGAACATAGCTGCTCTTCTTGCAAATACAGCTGTAATCAACTGTAAGTGATGATAGATGCGAGCACAGGGCATGAAAACGTCAATGAAAATAGCATCAGCAACACTGTTATAGAGTTCTGTTTTGCCTGTTTGAATAAAATAAGCATCTGAAAGCACAGCTCAGATGTTTGCTATGGGTAAACTCGTCTGTTTTGTACCCTTTGATTCAATACAACAGGCGGTATTAGATGAGAAGTGCCAGGCTGTGCGTTTCCATGTTGAGCCCTCCCATCGCAATAAATATTGACAAAGAAGGTGAGCCATCGTCCCGTCACAGGTTGTTAAAAGCAAAGTTTATTGTGTGTTTACCGTCTGAGAGCATACACCAAGTGCGTGTGGGTATGTGTGTGTATTTGCATGCACATTAGCATATCAGTGTTTACTCCAGAAGTTACTGTGAAGCGCCCGTTTCTCCTTGGGGAGAGCTGCTTGGCAAACACCTCGGAGTAAACAAGACAACCAGTGACAATATGCTAATGGGCCGATTCATTATTCCCCTCCAACAAGCTCCGAGAAGACACCTCAGATCTCCAACATCTCCATCAGGAGCCGCGCGCTCCAGCGCTGCTCCACCCCTCCCGCCACCGCTTGATTAATATCTCATCAAGCGCTCCACTTTTCCTCCGAGCAGACCATCAGTCATATGGCTCTACAGTGTTTCACTTCTTGACGGTGTCAATCTTCTGAGATTGCAAAGAGGTGATGGTGTTTAAAGCAGTGCGAGAAAAAAACACTGCTCCCCTTTAAATGTTGCAGAGATGGATGCCCAACTTGTCAGAGGTGCCCTCAGAGAGATGAATTGCTCCAGAAAGCTGTACGATCTGTCGTTTCCTGATGAAGATGTTAAGCTGCGACCTCAAACTGCACTGTTCCAGTTAATAAACAGCTGGATAAACCAGCTGGAAGAACAGAATTGCAACAAGGTTCTGCCTTAATTGAATCGGACAATGGATTGGATTTATTAACTCTGCAAATATTTACTTTGTTGCCGGTGGCCTAAACTCATTAGTCTCCTATGGATTTCTCCTCCTACACATTTACTGTTGTTATTCACTAGGCTGCTTTGCATTGCTCAGAATCATTTCCACAAGCTACTTAACATCAAAGGAAGACCTCTTAATGATGCATGGCAAGGACCAGCCAATATATTGTAGAGGCAACACAAGCTTGTATTGATTTGCCAACAGAAAAATATAGACACAGAACTGATGTGTAAACATGGAAGTGTGACTAAGCTACTAAGCAATATTTGTACTGTACACGCAAATTACCTCTAAATTGTCAATATATGAACCACTACTATAAATAGGGTTTTTTTAGTCTACTTTGAGATTTAAATAACGACTCAAAGTATCATTTTAACATCACACACCTCTAAAACGTTGGAGATAAAATGTATGAAAGCATTCATCACAAGGTTAAAGAGATGATACACTTTATTGATGGTGCATCATTCTTTAAATGTTTCAAGAAACTAGTCAGTAATGTGTGATGGACATGCCTTTTTCTTTCAACAAAAAATATGCTAAACTAGATTGTATGTGCAACTCTGTATTTATGCAGAGACCACTTAAAATAAAACACTGCTTTCTGATTCGACTCAAGGAGCGAGGGAAAGTTAGTGTGCAAAGTGAACATAAAGTTGTTTATTCCCACAACAACAAAAAGTGGAAATGTCCACAATGGAATCGATAATAAAAAAAAAAAAACAGTTAATTGTCTGTCAGCTTGCTCTGATACCGAAGTTCAGATAGTCCAGTCCAAAGTTTGGATTAAATCCGTGTCAGTCCAAGTCTATTCAGTATGTGTGCGCTACCTGGGTAGTGTGTGTGTAATGAATAGTTACTGCGCGCTGTTCAGGCTTTTCTCCTCCAGGTGCGACTCTCCTTGAAGATGAAGAAGGTGGAGGACTTGGTATTCCCTTCGATCCCGCCAAGCCTCGGACGTAACTCGACGTAGATCCAGCACTTGGCATAAAACAAAAAAAACAAAAAACAATCTGCATACTGTAGCAGAGCGTAAAGTTAACTAGCAGTCATGAATTTCTGTATAGAATTGTATCTTTCTCTTTTACTCAAATGTAACTTATAATGCTGCCCACAAAATAATAAGCAGCTGTACCATGAGATATTAAAACCTTAAGTCGCCATCAATGTGTCTTTTTAGCAGTACTTTATAAATCATGTTAAATCAATACATTTTTAACTCCTTCCAATCTTGTTTCTCTTTTACATTCACAAAACACATCTTTCGTCATCTCAAAAATGAAATTAAACCATTTGCATTAGAAAAAATCTGGTAAAATCTGTGTGTGCACTCATCATGCTGCACCCTTTTTTGGTTAAAACTCACTAACACTGAACATGACGTCTGGAAAATCAACATTCATGTGAAATAAAAGTACTTTTCCATGGAAAACTCAGCATATTACTCATTTCTCAAGTGTTCAACAGCCCGTATTCATTAACAAACTGAGAATTCACGTCTCCATTAGCCGTTAGCAACTTAGCACAGCACAGTCCTCGGTTGAAAAAAACAAAACAAAGCGTCTGTTCCGGCTACAGCTGTTCGAGCACTCACTCTCCGGGTAAAGCTGCATATCATTACCACACCCAACTGTATTACTGAGGAAGCGAGGTCTAGCGTGCTGAAGCAATCCCCCGCTGTAAAAAGTGCCGTTTTTTTCTTTGGAGTATTTACATATGCAGTAATTTCAACTACATGTGCCAGTTTTTACTGCTATGTCAGATCAATAGCTGCTAAAAACAAAGGATTATGTTGGTTTTCTGTATATACTACAATTAGTGTCTATTAATGTTTTGTTTCACAAGTAGACAATAGTTGAATTAGTTGATTTTGAACTCCTGATGACACACAGCAAAGGCAGATATCACCGTAACAATGAGGCATCCCAAAATCACAATCGTTTAAAATAACTTAATGCATAATTTAATGTAGCATTATATTATGGCTTAATAAATTAACTTGTTGGTAGACCTTGTTACTACTGGATTGGATTTGCTTTTGCTTTGAGAACTGCCTTAATTGTCATAGATTAAACAGCCCTACATCTTGCATTAAAAAAAATAATATAAACATTATCACACCCCACTCCTTAAAACCCCCTGTCCTATCCTCCAATCACAAAATCGACAGCAGGTCTCTCAATCCTGTGCACCCAGATTATTTTAATATTTAGTTGGAATAATATTTTGTTTTGATTAATGGTGGGTCTGTCTTGTATTTCAGAGTTCCATTACCTCATCCACAGCATTTACCTATTAAAAATAACAATCAACATTATATTCTTTAAACAAGGTTTTGGAAACCTTCCTCATGGATTTTGCTCCATATTGACAGGATAGGATCACACAGTTGCTGCATATCTATGATTAGAATAACCTGCTCCACCACATCCCAAAGCTGCTCTGTTGGATTGAGATCTGGGGACTAAGACCATTGAGTACAGTAAACTCACAGAGAAACCAGTTTGAGATAATTTGAGCTGTTAGACATGGTGCATTATCCTGCTGGAAGTAGACATCAGAAGATGCTACACTGTGGTGATGAAGGGATAAACATGGTCCGCATGCGATATTCAAAGTTAAGTAATTTGATTTCTTTCCCCACACTGTAAAATAAGCATAATTTACGGTTAAAAACTGGCAGCTGTCTTTGCCATTTTCACCGTAAAATTTACAGTGAGAATGTAGAGGATGTAACTGTAAATTTTGCAGTACACAACTGCTATTTATTCATGGTGTTTTTGTGCAATAATTACAGTTAAAACAGTAGAAAATATATTTATTTTTACAAAAAATATTCATAAAATTTACAGTGGAAAGCTAACAGTTTATCACCATACAAATTACGGTGGCAATGTAAAAATTATTATAGTAACCGTTACTTTAGCAGTACACAGCTGTTATTTATTCATGGTAGTTTGCTTCAAAAATAACAGTCAAATACTGAAAAATTGGCAGCTGTTGTTGACACCTTTTTACTATCCACACCTTTGTACTGTCAAGTGCAGCTGCCAGTTTTTCACTGTAAAATTTACATTTACAATGTAAAGGACATTATGCTATCTAGACAAAGCAACTGTAATTTTTACAGTGCATCCTGATACTCAGTTTGATCTTGACCATGTCTATGTTATTGGCTGATTATTTTGTCTTAACAAGCAACTGAACAGGTGTACCTAATAAAGTGGCATTGGGGTGTATGGTGGGGTTTGTATTATAATTCCCCGAGGTAAGAACCACACAGGCAGTCTGCAGTTTGATTCAGCATAATTTTATTCCTAAAATGTAATTAGAATATTTTCAGTCTGAGGAGGAGAAATGTGAAGTCAATTTCTAAGAGCAGTATAACAGTGTTTGGAACAAAGAGAGTGTAGTAATTAACTACAATATGAAGACTCCAAATGAAGGTGGGGGGTTTATATAAAACTCGTGATGCTCGCCGTATTCCAAAGAAGATTTTCAAGTTATGAAGCGTTTTGAGCTCCTGAGACACAACTCATAATTCATCAGAGCACCGGGTAATTTATTTCCCTTGGTTTTAATATGTTACAGACGAGTGCTCGTGTGTCTTTCTGCCGTCGGAGCTTTGCAGCACAGACGCTAGGCATGTAGCGGAGCTGCCGCTGCACACTCCACAGCCAATACCTGTGGTGCCTTTCATGGTTCAGGGCCCTCTAATTTCAATGGGAAGTTGCACATATTTCATGGACACATCCCCGCTAGAGAGATGAGGGTGCCGGGGAGGGAGGGCTAAGCATGGGGGAGGCGGGGGGTAGTGCACAGGAGGAGGCTGATGATGGACCGTACCTTATCCTCCTGTGCATTGCAGGCTGTCCACTTTACAACAGAAGGTTCTGGATCATTTGGTCCAGACGCTGGCTGCTCTAAAGCTGTTTCAGGTTACCTGAATGAGACTGGTTGATTGGCTGGAGGGTAAGAAGGCAGTGTGTGGGTCACATTGTTCAAAACTGGGAAGACACAGGGTCACCATTTCTCAATCAGAAAATTCTTAGTTTATATCCATCTGAGTAAACCTTTATGATTCCTTATCAAACCATTATTTTCCAGTAAATTATCCCCAAGTGTAAGTACAGTTGCTGTAACTTTAGTTCCACCGTAAAGCAAAGTGTTTGACAGCCAACATGACATAGCAACCAGCAACAAAACTCCATTGAAAATCTGAGTATTTGAAGACCTTGTTTTGCTCGGATGAACAAACCCTCTCCTGTTTCACACTGTTAAAAAGTGAAATTCTGTAACACCAAACACAACTTTCAAGCTAATACTTCCCAGTTGGAGCTGTTTTGTTCAATCTGCACTGTATTTGGTGTGGTTTGTAGTTGATTCTCTGGTTGTACTTTTTAAAAACTGAGCTTTCTAACATATGGTAGAGGGATTTGAAGTTGAACTGTGACTTTGTCAATGTTTTTTGGTTTTGTATTGGAGACAGACCCACTCCCCCCTGCAGATTCCTAAGGCTCAACATGCTTCCCGTTGGTTTTCCCACTTCGTTTTACATTTTGGGCAAATATAGCTCCAAATAAGCTTTTAAATACCCCCCAACATTCCTGCTAAATATCCCATCAAGCATTGATTGATACCATTGTAATGACATCCATACTTGGATTTCAGTTTCTCTCCTTTAAGCTGTACACACTGCAGGAGATAGAGATAACATATATATATATATATATATATATATATATATATATATATATATATATATATATATCAGGGATGCACAATATAATTGCCCCCCTATCGGTATCGGCCTATATAGGCCTTAAAACTGAAAATCGAACATTGGCCACCCCACCAATTGACCGATATTTAAATGATCAGCCTGCTGTTTCCAAAGTCTAAAAAAACCCCGAAACTGTTAAACATCTAAAGACTAGGGGTGGGAAAAAATATTGAGACACTGGAATATCACGATATTTTCATATGCTGATATCATGTTGACATTTAAAAACACAGTATTAATCTATCTTACCGAAAAAATCTTGCAATATTTCATTGTTCTGTTACGATATCTCACAAGAATTCACAAAAATTTCGCAACATGTTCATATGCTGATATCATGTTGACATTTAAGAACGTGGCATCAATCTATTTTACTAACTAAATCTTGCGAGAATTTACTAAATATCGTGAGAGTTTGTAACAGAATGATGAAATCTTACAAGATTTTTAAATTTTTAAATATTAATTTGATAACGGCATATGAAAATATCGCAATATTTCAGTGTATCAATATTTTTTTCCACCCCTATTTTTCAAAGTTTCGGAAACAGATAACAAAACTGCTTTTTGCAATGATTGCTTATTTTTTTTAGCTTTTATTATATTGGTTATTGGCCACATGAGTTTTAAAATATCGGCATATCGGATATCAGCCTAAATTCCAATATTGTGCATCCCTAATATATAAATACATATATACATATATATATGTTATATATATATATATATATATATATACATATATATATACAGTGATTTAGTGATTGACGGACAAATAGACAAATGAAGAATTTAAGGAATGCAGAGATGATTGGCGGATGTTTTTCCAGCCCCATTACTTTCACAGCTGTTGTACAATAATAGTTGTAGATTTAAAGTTTTCAATTACTCATAGTGTATGGGGTGTATGAACCCAATTTCATGGAATATTGCAAAAAATGTTGAAAGAAACATCTGCTATAATACATTTAATGCTCAATTTTGAAGAGCAGGTGATCAGTTGTTAGTTTAACCAACTGAAAAAATAAATAATGCTAAGATTTAACAAAAAAAAACCCAATATGACGTTTAGCCCATTGAAGTGTGTTATTCAGATCAAAAAGATTTAATGATATCAAAAGGAGTATCCTGATTATATTAGATTTGATTGAATACAATGTCTTTTTGCATTTAATGTGAAATAAATTTAGATTTAGGGTTGTTTTTCACTGTTCTATTCTTTCTTAAAAAAAAATTGGTATGATAGTAAAGTCTAGTTGCTTATAAACTTTACCCAAATTCTGTACATGGACAAGATAATAAAGGCAAAAAAAAAAAAAAAAAGGATAAAAGAACAACTTAAATTACATGAAACTTCAGATTTTGTAATTTGATGACACATCCAGCATAAATATTACAAAATACTGGTGTTAACACATACATGTGCAGCACTACTAATAAATATCACTGCATATATGTCCAAGTCACCTGTGATTCCCAGATCCACCTGCTGAATGTAAAAATTTAATACAGCTTTGTCTTTTTAATATTAGATTAGTTTTATTCGGAAATGAAGGTTATGTCCTCGTCACATGCACTACTGACCGACCTTCAGACTCACCAGGGGTTTAACATTGCTCCATTGGTGTGCCGCATCCTAGATGATGCCACAGCAGGACACAACTTGCTTTATGAACTGTATAAGGTCCAGTAGGTTGTGAAAACTGATCCCACAGTGTTCCTTTTCACCTTTTAGCCACAACACCACGAGGATGTTCATCTGGATGCACTCATGGAATCAGATTGCAGACTCCTTGTCCAAGTTCAATTAATAATTTCCTGTTTGTGCATAAAGCTGCTTTGATATGATTTTGATTGTCACTGTGTGATTAGTTCTAACCAATGCATGACTTCAAAAATGAGGATAATCAGGTTTCAGTGCACATCTTGTTTTCATTAATTTTTTGGGCATTTTGTTCATTTTTCTTTACTGTTGTCTGTATCCATTTGCCCTTTTATGGACTGTTTTGGGCAGTAACCTATGGGCAAGCTGGTCTATTTATATAATTTACAGAGGAGAAAAGATACAAACAATTTTGTGGTCCACTAATGCTAAATAAAAAAAGGAGGAACAATGTTTTTTTGTTTTGTTATTTAACCTTTATTTATCCAGGAAAAGTCCCATTGACATTAAAAACCTCTTTTAAAAAGATCTGGCTAGGAGACAGCGATTATAAATTACATGAAATTATAAAAGAAATAAGATTTTATTATATTATAAGATTTTTGATAAGAGTAAACATAAAAGTCTGTTAAAAAATGAGGGGTCAGAGGCCGGAACTTTTACCTATATGCCATGAGTCAGTGCCACACTGTTGTAAACCAATGTACTGTACGCTGGAGGTGAAATATATGCTCTTCCCATTTTTTAGATTAATTTGATTAGTTGTTTTTCTTCAGGATTCATTAATTTTTTCAAATAATTGTTAAAATTATATACGGTGATCATTTAAAGCAACAAAATAGCTTAAAGCGGGTTTCCAAATACAGAAGTTTGGGCAGGTTGTTTCCACAACACATGGCGAATACTGACTGCTAAGTTAGGATGATGTCAGTCTCAGACTTTGGTGATGTGCAAAAGGGAGTATCAGTCTAAAAAACAATCCTTATCGTTCATGTCATTTATGTACACTCACTGATCTGATGTTTCATGGCATCATTTACCAGCTATCACATCAGTAAATATTCTATGTTTGCAAGTTTCCCTCTAGTCCTCATTTCTTAATTCTCTTAGTTATTAGTGATTTTTTTTTTTTTCCAGCAGAAAAAAGCCACCTGATAGAGAAATGAAAGGAAACCATTTAACAGCCTGTTTTATGCTTGTAGCATCACATCCACTGCATCCTTCTCCAGGTGTGGTGGAGTAGGGACCTTGAGTGTTGTCCCAGCTGTTTGGATTGCCTCTCCTCGGGGCTACAAAAACCCAGATCAATACTCTCCGCCTCAAGAAGAGCAGACCACAGAGCTACAGCTGGACTGCACCTCTCTGTCCATCCCCCTGCTAGTTATGAATCAGCATCCTCTCTCTCCAGAGGACAAAAATAAAGAGCACGCACACATTTGCACACAGACTTGAAGGGAAGCTGAACCCTGACCCCTGACATTTGCCCCGTGACCCGTCTGTCTGATGGCCTATCGATTACGTCTGGCCTCGCTTGGGTAATTGTTGCCTCGTAATTACTTCACGTGTTGTGTTTGTGTCCGCGCAGCAGCAATTTTTGCCATGTGAATGTTGCAAGAAGAGCACTTGAGACCGCAGGACACAAGTCTCCCCTCGTTTCAGGAGATTAGACCATGAGCTGGACACAACATTGCTGATGGCGTTCCAGTAGCTCTGCAGGAAAATAATCGCTTTCTGCCCAAATAATTAAATGTTCGATTGATGAGAGGAGCTGGAATATAGGAAGCGAAGAAATCAGGAGTACTTCTGGCTTTTCTAAAGAACCCTTTAGATGGATTTGTCATGTGGGATCTTCAGAGGTTACCTCCTACTGTCCAATTTCCTGGCCTCATTGCCTGGGTAACCATGAGGAAATGAGAAGCAAACCTCTCTGTTTTGAGTGGTGTTGGCTGACTGGAGCTGCATCTCTTTTAAAAAGAAATGGATTTTAATGTCTTTAAACAAATGCACAAGAAGTCTTTGCCCCTGTGTAATCTTTAACAGTATTAACGTGTTTAATGTTTTTAAAATCCATGTCACAAGTAGAGACCCTCTTACTTTCCTCAGTGCTTCGAAGATGAGAAGCTGTGACTCAACCTGTTGCCGTCTTATTAAAAATGAAAGAGAAGATTTTTGTTGTCTGTCATTGACACATCTACGAAAGATCTCAAAATCGCCTCTGCAAATTGAGTTTGTTGTGTATACAAGTACCTGCCACATTTAATATTGAATGGATGATCCAAAATGGATTTTTGATCCCGGGAAAATGAGGGGAGATGTCTGTAACAACAACAAAAAAAGAGAGAAAGAAAAAAAAAGAGAGAAAAGGTTAGGAGAAAGGGAAAAAAAAGGAAAATCCATAACCCTCTCAAGCTAAAATCCCGCTTCTGGGTGCAGAATATATTATTCTCTCCCTTGCTCTGTCTCCTTTCCTTTTACGAGCTGTTTTCATGTAAAGAAAAACCTATAGGCTTGACCTCCACGTCAGTTTGCCTTTGGCGATCCACAGATTGCAGGTTTTCAATGCCTGATCCTCTGGGAGGGATCCAAGTCAAAACCCTATAAATATTTCAAGACTATTTCTTGCTCCTTAGACCTCATACTAACACACTTGCTTCTTCTGGCCAGCAAATCCTGCCTGTTTACACTCGTCGCTAACTTGTCATCACTTTAAATTCAGCCTTGTGCGATGGCTTGATGAGGGAGGCAAATATAGTCATATTGCATGTTAAAGTGTTTTGTCAACAAACAGACCCTCTCACTTGAAGGAGTCATGGACACCAATCAATATTTCTCAATCTAAACAGTTTTTTGATTAAAAAAAAGAAGAGAAAACAAAAAGAAAGATACAGTGGCACTTTAAACTGTTTTTGTTTGTTTGTGTTTTTCCCTCCTTCATGTGTGAATGACAGATTTACATGTTGTGAAAGGAATCCCCTAAAAATGAAACCTTGAAGTGTTGGAAGTCTTTCGAGATACATCTCGACATCTGGTCGCCATCTGAGAAAACCTGGAGCAAGGCCAAAGATACTCCAAAAAATGAAAATGGCTTCATCACAAGCAAATCATCACCGGATGGTGACTGGAGAATTATCAAAAGCTAAGAGAATAATTAGAAACTAGCAAAAGAAACTCCATACTTCCGTCATAAACAATCAAATACAGCTGGAACTTGGAGAGCACCACTTGTGAAATGAATAGTCATCTTTGCCTTTATCAGGACACCTCGCCAGTACCAGGCTGGACCCCCTTTTACCTTAACTATGTGGCAAGATGTTAAGAACATCCCTTTTGGTCAATATTAACATGATACCATCACACAGTTGCTGCAGATTTATCAGCTGCACATCCATGATGAGAATTGTCCATTCTACCACATCACAAAGGTGCTACTGGATTGAGATCTGGCAAATGTGGAGGCCTTTGGAGTACAGTGAACTCATCATGTTCAAGAAAGCAGTTGGAAATGATTCGAACTTTGTGGGATGTTGCATTATGTTGCTGGAAGTAGCCATCAGAAGATGCTATCTGTGCTCATAAAGGGATGGAAATGGTCAGCAACAGTAGACTGTGGTGTTTAAACCATGCTGAATTGGTATTAAGGGGCCCAATGTGGGCCAAAAAAATATCCTGCACACCATAACACCATCGTCAATTGAGTCGTTGTTGCAAAGCAAGGTTATTTGCAAGAACATGCAAAAATCTGGAAGTCCAAGCCCAAATCTGTGCGCCCAAGCCTGGGCATCTGTACATGTTAGTCTAGTTTTAAGAGCTTTTACTGTATGTCAAATCAGTTCTATCTGACTAAGATGTTAAAATGCCCCCCCCCCCCCGTTTTATTTTAATCAAACAAATGCAATAATTCCCTTGATGTGCAGTATAGACAAATCACAGTTTTATAGTTTCCCAACTTCTGTCCTTAAACTGTATTATTAATGAAATCAGTAAATATACAGTTTATATTTATCAGTAAATATATCATACAACAAAAGTGTATGCCTTTAGAAAATAATGACAGTTCAAAAAGAGTTATTTTATTGTATGAAGCCAAAAAATTGCAACGCTAAACACAAACTCCCCCTTTGTAATTGGTACCACTCTACATACAGAACTCCTCATCACCTGTTTAAATATAATGTGACATTATTTGTTCTCATATAAATGAGTGCTGTTGAAATAAGGTATTTTTATCAAGCCTCTTAAATGCTTTGAAGGGATGGAAAAAAAAGCTCGAAGAGGGAAAAAAACACAACAGTCGGTGGCTTAACTATTCTAATTGTTGCTTTAAACAAAGGATAGAGGCAGTATAAGAGGATCAGTGTGACAAACAGTCCCAGCGGTCCCTCTGTCATACACAATACTTGGATGGTAACAAAAGCCAGAACAAAACAGCTTTGGAAAACTTCCAGGAATCTGTTTAAACATCAGCTTGGGGTGAATCAAACACTTAAGGAGTATCAAGTTCTCATGAAACCATCGTCTACATCATGCATGAAAAACTGTTATGGATTTTAATAAGATCACTTTTTTTTCCCCCTTAAATGAAATTGTTCCCAAGCAGCCACAACTTTAAGGGATAATGGATAACAAGCTCCCCCTTAAAGCAGCTAACTAATTGTCGAGCTCATTATTTTGTTGTTGCTGGGTAAAACCTCTCAAACCTCACAAATATGGCTGCAAATCTCTACAGCAAACATTCTTTCATCAACACATCAGCATTGTCCAAATGAGCCCTGATCATTTTAAATACGTGTGAAAAGCTGGGAAATGATCCTTTTCAACCTGTTAGGATGGATTCTTTCCATGAAAAGTAATCATGATGTTGTAACTCAACGGCAGTGATTTGTTTGTTAACGCCCCAAAAACGCCAGGATAAGTGGTACAAATGGCTTCTGTAATCCTGTGAGATCACTTTGACGTAAATTTGGTGGAAGTGTTAAGCCTATTGACAGGTGGAGAGCATGTTTGGAGATGGATAGCCCACTAAGTTTTGTTTTAGTGCTACTGTAAACAGGATTAGCATTGGCAGGTATCAGGCTACAAGAGATACAAACAGCTCCCTGCTCCGCAGGGAATGGACTGATGCAAATACCAGCTAATGAACTCGGCTGCTGTTTGTAACAAGGGAAAGAGATGAGCACAGGGAAAAGAAAAAAAAAAAGTTGAGAAGCAAGTGAATGGGCACAAGATTGATTAGTTTGGAAAATGTCCAGCGGGTCAGTTTTTAATGGCTTATGGAGGATTTCCAAGCATGCGCAAGCACTGCGCAACATTCCAGCCTCTACCTTTGTCTCAGCCTAACAACACAGCAGTCGATCTACTGTATCCCCTTTGAGATCAGGGGGTGCTGCATCAAGCTGCCTCGTCTAAAGATGGGAGTTTATTGGGCCGTCTAAATCTGTCCTGTACACAGAGCCGAACAATGAGGCCGGGAGAAAAATGGACGCCACCTGGCAGTTTGAAAGAAGGACAGCCGTTTCCTGCTGTAATCCATTCAGCGTAATCACCTGGGGGCTGCTAGAGAAGCCTCACCCACCCCTCCCTCCTCTCCCTAAGCACCATTCAGTGGCGACATAGTGATGAAGTGCAGGGTGAGGGGAAAGCCAAGCGTCCCTTTTAGAGACGATCACGTTTGTACAACCGTTCTTCTTCCCTCCATCCAGAAGTGAATGAACTCTTCTGCCTTTTTCTTTCCACTGCAATTCCTCAGTTTCTTGAGCATGGAGGACAAACTGAAATACATTTTTCCTTCCTTGCCCACACACACTAAATATTTGGTGTCACCTATTCAGGAGAAGAGGCGCTCTAAATCGCATGTCTATGGGGAGAGATCGAAAGCAATTACCATTAGATGGTGGCTATCGTGAGCCGAGTATGCCTCGGCCTAGCGAAGCTCCCTCTCTGCTAACTCTGTGTGCGTGCAATTTAACAGACGGATCAATAGCCAAAGGCAGTTAGTGGCCTCGCAACTCACTTCAACTGCCTCGCAGGACATGCCACGGTATCAGCACGGGGAGCAAATGTCCAAATGTTACGCCGTGCACAGAACCGGCTGCAGAAATTGTTCTTCTGAAACATTATTGACACACTTTAACCCACATTTCCACCCTGCGCGGGGCAAGAAAGTCAATTCTCATTTGGAACGGTGGTGCGGAGGCTGTGGGGGACCAGCAGGGGAGGGAAGGTCAGGAAGAGCAGGGCTGGAGGGGGTCAAAGGAGCAAAGGTCAGGGATTGGCCCAAGGTCAAGGTGACAGCAGGGTGTCTGTGCAGGGAGGCCTTCATCTCCACCATGGCCTTGGATAGGATCAATACCATTAGAGACTGTCTGATCCATCACTCCCCTCCCTCCTGCTGTTTCGTACTTGCTTCCCCCCTCCCCCTCCTCTTCCTCCTCCTCATTTCTCTGTCAGTACACTTCTCAGTGGCAATAATATCTCCTATTTTCACTTCCTTTTTCTTTCCTCAACCCCTATTTGCTTTTAGTGGATTCATTTAATCGGCTGTCGCCTCGTTCCCATTCGTCCGTGCCATCACTTATGAAGGAGCTGGTCTCATCTTGATACTGACCCCCGTCTGCCTCGCAGAACCCCTCGACTCCTGCGGGCCCTGCTGAAAAACGGACAGGAGATAACTCGGGCCCCATATTGTTTGAACAGCATTTTATTAAGCCTAGCGCTCTCTTTAATATTTACATTGGTGCATCGGAGGCTTCAGAAACGCTTTAGGCAATTACACACATGACCAAGTCGATAGCCACAGAAACAGCAAAAAAGCCTTTATCACGCTGCCAGGAGAGTATTGCCAATTCCGCGGCCTGGCCGTTGATGTAGTTTGCATTTCAATTAAAAAAGGGCTGCAGCACTGGTCCTTTATTCAAAGTCACTGTCGTAGGAAAGATCCACGAAGTGCAGCTAGAATAGAGTATTTTGTGTATATGTGTAATAACGCAGGGACATCACACAAGCTGGTGTTCAGACTCACAATGAAGAGGAGCAGTATTCCAGTGTAAAGAGATGTTGAGGCCTGAACAATGGAAGTTTCAAACTACACTGTTACAGAAAAATCACTGAAGCTAAATCTTTAAGCTTTTTAAAGAGTTTTACTTGAATCCTGACCTGATTTTTTGCAATTTTTCCACAACTACAGTTGGGCTTATTTAATATTGAATGTAATGTTTATTAAGACTTATATTTATATCGAACTTTTGTGTATTACAGCATTTATTTCTCCATGGATTTCACACAACCAGTCTATTATAAGTAAGTAAATGTAACATGGGTATTTTTTTTTTAGATCTACAATCGGATACAACTTTGATTCTGAGATCCACATTAGTCTTGAGAGCTGAAAGTAATCCGAAATACTGGAACCAAGTTAGGAATCTTGCGATGAGTGGTCAGGTGTTTTCCCTATGTATACAATTTAGTACAAAACACACATAGGTCTGGTGTAACTGGTTTCTTCCCTATCAATAAGTATGGATACATAATCGAAGTAAAGGACTGATAATATAGTTTGAAATTGATTTTAGTCTCCACCTTATTCCAGTACTTGTTTAAGGGAGACTGTGGTTGTCTTACACTTATGAAAGTCCTGGGGACAACATTCATTTTAAGTACTAAAGTCTGGGCAAGTACGGATTAATGAACAGACATTCACCACTTATATATATACATATATACACACACACACATATATATATATATATATATATAATTCATGCTGTATGTTTTCAGACAAAGATGGCTTTATTGGTGAGAGAGGGGGTGTAGACAAGGTTTATAGGTTTGGACTCAAATTTGGACATGCTATGACTGAGAATTTAAGCCAACTGTCTAAAATCCTCTGATCATTGTCATAATCTCTGATATGATGATTGCATATGATTACAGCAGTCTGTAGCTTCTGACAGCTTTCAGTTTTTAGTTCCAGACACAGCAAAGCATGTGTCCATCTTCCTTCTGGGAGTGGGATTTCACACATCTGTACACTGATTTCTTCATGTCAAAGTGCGCAGATGATGAATGCTTGTTTACTTAGCTGAGCATCCACCGATATTTTCATCTTAAAGCCTGTATCTTAACCAGCAAATACATATTTGCAGAGGGCATATTTGGAGGTTGGAGGGGTGGGAGTGGTATAAACTCCACACTCTCACAGGAATTTTTTAAATGTAAGTCAAGTAGCCTTCAACCTGTGTTAATTTAGGCATTTTAATGTGATTGGTTATAAAGATATACTTTATTAATCCCAATTAAAGAGCCTATTAGGAAATTCATTCTCTGCATTTAACCCATCTAAGGTTGAACCAGAGAGCAGTAGGCTGCTATTTAAAGCGCCCAGGGAGCAGTTGGTGTGGGCTAACGACCTTGCTCAAGGGTCCACAGTGGTTTACCTGAATGCCGTGTCTGCTGCACCAAAGCCTGCGACATTACCACTACACTACCCACTCCCCAAAATATAATTAGAGAAACATGTTTTTTGAAGTGAGAATCTCCTGTCCACTGCTTCCGCTCCGCCCCACTCCGATCCGCTCCGCTGCGCTCTAGTCCGTCTTATCCGGCGGGCTGCAAAAACCCTCGCACACATACTCCGCGTCACTCCGCCAGCACCCTCTCCGTTCAGTCACAAAGCAGGCAAAGGAGCATGCGCGAGATTTCCAACTTCACGCGATAAATGGTGTAGATAAACAGCGGCGGAACAAACTTTTCATTCATTGCACCTTCGAAAGACACATTGCGTCATTCATCTGAGGTTTGTGATACTTTTGCCGTCAATTATGGGTGAGTACATTGTCCACAACAAGTTCTTGTTTATTTCGAAAGGCTTTGCCTGTATTACATGATTTTAGCAAATATGCCGCAATATTACTTCATAAAAAAGTTTTTATTGAGATGCTACAATATGCCCAATAATTTTTATACACAGAAATCAATTTCTTCTGTGATGGATGTAAAAAAAAAACTTTATAAACCGGATGTTTCATGTTTGCAACTTCCTCCAAACGGACCGGAGCGGACCAGAAAATAGAGTTGATCTGTATTTTTTGCGGAGGCCGACGGACCCGAGCGGACGTGTCGGAGCGGAGCGGAGCACTGGCGGAGAAGTGGACTGCTGCTCATTGATTAAAATAGCAACGGATTTGCTGCGTCGTGCGGACCGGAGCGGGGTGGAGCCATTGGACGGAGGGGGTAAGGATACATCAAAGAAGTAATCTCTAGTCCACCTAAAAACCTAGGGATGTTTCTCAGTCTACATACTTGTGCGTACTTGCGAGCTTGTGTACTCGTCAAATGTCTTCACCCCCAGTCCAAGTCACGTTCCATTTCAAAGTTCACATCTCAGCAAGTACACTGGAAAACCCCAGATACAAACTCCCTCCACCATGCATCAGAGGAGACTCGTAAGTACTTGGCCAGATATCTCAGAATGCACCTCACACTTGCGCAGCATTTGGCAGCCTCCTCCATATGGTACAGGGCAGCCACAACAGCCAAACCTGAGCGATCATTTCTAATCTTTACTGTTGTTCTTGGCCTTTTATCCTCATGCTCTTGCTTCACAGCTGTTTTTGATCACATAATTATGACCTGATTGCCCATTTGCATTAATGTGCTTACGTATTGGAAGTAAATATAATCTACTTTTCATGCTGAAAAGAAAAATTATATTTTTTTTGCAGGAGTTATTTTCACTGTTTTTATTTGTGTCAGTACAATTAATACATTTCCATAACGATAAACAACCAACAGCTGTGGAATGATACAATATTATTTTCATGTTGATGGGCAGCTCATGCTCTGCACTGCTGCGCACCGTAGGTGGTGAAGTCACAAGATGGCGTTGTCCCAATCTATCAAATATGCAGAGTCCGCACTTATGAACTTTGCACTTACTCCACACTCCAAGTACATACCCACAAATCTGTACTCACAAGTTTATGAGTACGCAAACTATGATTTGAGAAATGGCCTAGGCCTTGCTTTGCTTCAAGTGAACCAAATGCAGAAAGTGAACTTTTTATGTGGCAGGAACAGAGGGTGTTCTCATTAACTAGCAGATGAGAATTTTCTTGTTGATTGTTTTCTCCTATCTTCTCCTTCAATAATTCTTGATTCAGTGCCACCTCTGGCAAGGAGAGGAATACCTCATTCAAAAAGTTTGGTTTGTGTGATGAAGTGTGAATGCAAACTTGAACCAGCTGCATTGTTGCAACATCCCATTGAAACGAGTACCCAATCTTCACAAGCCTAGCAGACTTTTAGGTGTTAATAGAACCTAAATGTCCTTGGAGGCATAATCTAGCACAGGATTAATAAAGTCGGTCCTATGAGAGCCACAATCCTGCAGGCTTTCAGTGTAAGGCTAGGGACACTGCATGCGGAACTGCGCCAAAGTGCAGCGCGCCAATTTTCTCGTCGGCCCCGCTCCTTTTTCTGTCCACATTGGATGTGCACAGTCGGCAGGCAGTCCTGCTTCTTTGCTGTCCTTCTACAGCTGATAATTCCACAATGGGTACATCTCCTGTTCTGCTTTCATACTATTTACAACCAGAAAGCTGGAATTTCTGTGTGCAAATCCTTCTACTTGCATTTCCAATAAAGATGAAGGCATGATCAAAGTCAAAGTCAACTTAATTGTCAAATGTGCCACATGTGAGCCATATAACACAAATGAAATTACAGTCCTCTCAAACCCACAGTGCATATAATAAAATATAATAAAGATAAAAATATAAAAATATAGGGATCCGCACGGATAGCCTAGAAATCTAAGCATGATATCTATGTTTAAATACGAAAGAAGATTACAAATTTACAAATGGGTTGACAGTTGACAATGTGAACGGTATTGCAATCCTCATGTAGGAAGAAGTGCAATATTACAGTGCAATGACAATGTAAACAATGTAAATGTAGCATGTAACGGTAAAGTTTGACAGCAACAGTACAGTGGTCCTGATTGACACTAGTGCAAATAGTCAGTGTAAACAATGTAACTGTACATGTACAGTAAGTTTTTAGCAATGTAGCAGTACAATGGCAATAGTGAAATAATGCATATGGCAGAGAAAACTGAGTAGCAGTCCTGATGGATGCAATAGTTCAAGATGTAGTAGTGCCATTTAGTACAATGTTCTGCAGTGTTGAACTGGTGCCATGATGATGATTAAATGAGGTGTGCAGTCCTGACGTAGGTGAGTTTGTGAGTGGGCATGTCAGTTATATGATTGACATACTGTATAATTAGATTATCAAAAAGAGATCAGGGTTTTTTTTTTACTTTGGTTTAATTGATGGATTTGCTTCATGTTCCTGTTTATTTTCCTGCCTGGCTTGAAAAATTGGGCCGCGGCTCGGGCAGAAAATAGAAAGGAAGCTGAAACCATCACTCCACAGTGCGCACCGATTTTGATGCTGCGCGCCGCGGCACACCACACAGCACCTGATGTGGTCGACACAGTCTCGTAACAAGGGTGCCGAAATGAAACTGCTGCACTTCAGCTTGTTCCGCATGCAGTGTGTTCCTAGGGTAACCCTGGTCTAACACACCTGATTGAAATCAAATCGATCAGCCAATGAAGTTTTGCACAATGACTCATTGATATCAGGTGTGTTGGAGCAGGGTTACATTGAAAACCTGCAGGATTGCGGCTCTCGTAGGACTGACTTGAGTAACCCTGATCTAGCACGTGTTAAAAATCTTTTTTAGGGCTTCAATATATATGAATTGCACCTTTTCTACGAATTAAATAAATATTGGTCATGAAGAGAGAAATCGGTATGATTTGGCTCCTGCGGTTCTATTTACCATAGACCAGGTGAATTAAAGCTCTGGGTGAAATGTTGAGATTATTTGCATGCAGCAGTTATTTGTTCTGACAAAATCAGGACTTTAAGAGCTTGAAAAGATTTTTCCCCTTCTTTGGCAGGAAACCAGCTCCTACCTTCAGCAATACACTTATTTTTAACTATATCTAATGCAACCTTTTTCTTCCTTTGATTGCAGTAGAGGACCAATTTAAAAGCAAAACACTTAACCCTAAAAACACATTTTCACATCAAGCTTTTCAGTTTCAAATCAAAAACCCCTTTGGCAGTGGATGTGATGATTTCCACTCCCCCAGTCTCCTTGTATTTTGCATCATCTGTGGCAAATGTGCTGGAAATGACCCCCTGGATTTGAAAAGCCTCTGCGACTTGGCCGCCAAAGAAACAAACAGACAAACAAAAGCAACAGAGGACTTTCGCAATCAGGGGATTCTAATAAGGTGTATGAGGTTGAGCAAGGAAGCGAGTTTTGCTTTGAAATACTCCCAGCCCTATCAGAGTACCCCCCGGTGGTCTCGCCTGCACAAGCGCCCATCAACAGACAGGCGAGGCAGCGAGTGTGTATGCTTGGAGGATCATAGGTGGCTTTGATAATCACTCCCATACTCCTAAAACAAATGCAATTACTAAGTTAATTGTGTTCAAAGTGTAGGCTGGAGAAGTCAGCAATCACGACTGTGCTGACGGTGCAGTGAGCATGAAGAATAATGGATGCATACGGGGCAAACGCCAGGGGTGTGCAGGGAGGGGAGGGCTTTGATTGCAGAAGGGGGTTTAAGGGGAACTGAAAGGGGTGTGATGAGGAAAGGGAACGAGGGGGTTTGATGAGCAGTCGGGAGTACAGGTGACGTGGTGCTGAGGGATGTGGCGGTGAGCGCCACCCGGCTTGACCTGCCATTTATCAGAGGATAAACAGCGGGTCACCTGACCAGAATCGCTGTGTCGCAATTGGTCGGCGAGGCTGCTTAGTATGCAGGTGCTACACCGCAGCATGCACTCGCCATACCCACACCACGTCTGCTCCATCACAATGAATTATTGGTCAGAGGAATGATCAATTTGAATCGGCTGCATCCTAAGCTTTGGTCAGAGGATAGAGGGAGGGTGAGGAGTGCATATGTGTGTGCAGGAGGGATAAAAGAGGGTCAGAAAGTTGCTTTTTTTCTGTTTTTGTAACCCCAGGGTTCACTTCCTTTGCTTTTTTTTTTTTTTTTTTACTCTCTTCATACTCTGAATTTCTTCGCCAGAGATAGCAAAGGGGAAGGGAGGGTAGGGGATTGGAGGGGTGACAACAGATGTGCTCCCTCCTTCAGAGAGCTGCTTGTTTGATGGTGACAGTGGAGCGTATCATGTAGCCCGAGGTGCTAACAGTAAATATTACAATACCACAAGATGCTCACTGCAAACACCATTTCTTGCTCTCTGCCAGTCAATTTCTCCTTTTTACCCCTGTGGTGCTGCTACACTGATGGAACCAAGGCTAAGAGAAAATCTGTCTGCGTAAGAGTGTATATGTACAGTAAATATACACACACATATGCAGCTTATATAAAAGGTGTGCAGGGCTAAACATTCTCAAACATGAAATTCAACCATGAGCCTTTTTCTGGCACATTATGACCAACTTAAGTCATGATGGAAGAGAAAGTAAATCAACAAGGCACCATCGGGGAGAAAAAAATGGCACTTTAAAAGGCCTTTCTGCAGCATAATAGGCGAGCCTGGGATTCATGGGATTGCATTTGGCTTCCTGTGGTGCTGGGGTGTCTTTGGCTCGCTCAGTCATTTCAGACAGAGCAGTGGTGCCGTCCCACCCTGGGCGTTGTACAGATGGGCTCATGTGTGGAGAAATGAGCCGCAAGCAATCATTCTCTCCGTCTCTTTCTTCCCCCCTCCGTCTCTCTGTGACTTCTCCTTGCTTTCTGTTTACCTCGTTCTGCCTCCCCTCTGTCTCATGTCTGTCCCTTCATCTTCTCTACCTCTCATTATCTCCCCTCCAACCCCTCATGCATCTTTTTTTTCTTCTCCCACCCTCCTGTTTCCTACCTCCTCCTGCCTCCTTCATATCCCCCTCTTCCCCCCGTGGCGACTGTGTCCTGGGGCTGCAGAGTCTCGTCTCTGTGCAGCGGCGGCTGGGGGGACTCGGCGGGAGGCCTGGCGAAACGAGCTCACCGAGACGCGGGAGCGCATCTCAGGCTTGTGCTACCGGAAAATCTGCCCATTCACGCTCTGACGCGCAGCCAGACGTGCTGAAGGAGGACACACGATGGGGAGATGTTGCAGGAGGAACATGTGGCCTCTGCTTTTGTTTAGGTGAAGCTTTTCAAACCAGCAGCACAGCACCTTCAGGATGCTTGAACACCAAAGTACACTGTAAAAAGAGTATCTGGGCTGTAGTTGATATAAAGGACTTATTTAGATTGATCTAACGTATGTATTTTGATTTGGTGTTAAAATATTATGTTTATTTAGTTAAATCAACTCAAAAACCACACTCCAAAATAAGTTTCTACTTTCACTCAAAGTAAATTTTTAAAGTTGTTTCAACTTTAGAGTGCATTAGTTTTCAAAACTCAAGATATCCAGACCACAAAGGCTTATGGGAAATACAAATTCAGCAGGAATTTACCCTTTTATGATTGTTATACTATACATTTGAGTTATGTGCTTTACTGCCTTTGTTATGTTCACATTCAGAGAGTTGTTGAAAAATTCTGTTTAGTTTGATGTTAAAGTTGCACCATGAGTGTGAAGGATAGTACAAGGAGATAAACTCCCAACCTATGCTGTAAACTTCCAATAAATGTGGCTTAAAGACACACAACGTAACTTTTAGACCTTAAAATTAAGCGTTTCTGACTCGTTTTGATGGCACACCAACATTCATTATGCGCATTTTCGAGTCGTTACTGCCCAGAGGCGTCCCGGTGCTCAGAAACAGCAGTATGTAAGATCCCCATCCAGGAACCGACTGTGACGTTGCAGCGGACTATTGGTTGGAGCACTCACTAGCAAACGGATGTAAACCAGGTATCAACACCATGGGTGTTTTGAACGCACATCATGTCGGATTCGGTAAAGAAACACAAAGAAACATTACTGAAGGAAGAGAGGAAAAGAAAGCAAGGAAGGGACAGAACAAGAGTCAAGATAAGACTGTCTTTTACTGGCTGGAGTGAACTCACAGTACAGGTACAATACAAGATGGATGCTAGTTTCACCGCTGATAGGGGGCGTGTCACTGAGAAAAGTGCTAAAAGTTCCATTGTGTGTCTTTAAAGCTAATATGATATAAATACTGTTGATGTCACTGTTCAGTCATAGACTCATACATCAAGTACCATGTAATCTTGGCACTAAATATAATGTACTGAGTAAGATCTCAGTAAAATTTTACTTTGTCCTAAATCAGAAATTTAACTTGAGAAACAAATTTAAAAAGCATGTTACAGAATTACAGCAATATGTTTAGACTATTCCAAGATAAAAAATCAAGTTGCAACAAAGTTTTAAAAAAACTGTTTCTTTGTTATGCATTATATGTTTGCTTCATATCAAAGCAATTTCTTTCGTTTTAATGTCAAAAATAGATTTCAAGTAAATCAAAATTTATGGTTTCAACCAAATCATAAATTTAGTTTGAGAAAAAAACAAGAAAAAAATAAAAATAGATGTGACAAGTTGATGCAATTCATTTAGTTTATTCCAAGATGAAAAATTAAGTTTTAACAAAGTATATATATACATTTCTTTGTTATGAATCCTATATTTACTTTGTATCAAAGCAATTTCTTTCTTGATTTTAATGAAAAAAAAAAAAAAAAAAAAAAAAAAAGATTTCCAGAACATCAAAATTAATGGTTTCAACCAAATAAATAAATTAGTTTGGCATAAATTTAGTTTGAGAAAAAAATAAAAATTAGATGTGACAAGTTGATGCAATTTTTTAAAAATTTGATCCAAAGTAACAATTTTTACAGTGTACAGAGTTCACATCAGTGTCTGTGTGGCTATGCTTTTCAGAACTCATATTCCCAAAAGAATTTCTCATTTCTTTTGGCACATCTCACTCAGTGTCAACTATGAGCAGCAGCGGTTCAGCGAGGAGGCTGCTGAGGGTCAGCTGGTTAAAGTTTCACCCAAGGAAACAGGAGCGCTGTCAGCATTTTCCACGGGCCCGACCCTATCAGGTTCACTTGGTTTAAATTACAAATAGCTTTTTGAGGAAGTGAGCAATAAACAGAAAGCAATAAAAGAACAGCATTAAAAAAGGGAGGAAGAAAGAAAAGAAAAGCTTGTTTCTTTCACAGCTTTGTGTAACGGGGAAGCAGATTAAATAATGTATTGATCAGGCTGTGTGTAATTAGGATGGTCAGCAATTGTTTGTGGTGGGGGGGATTGTTTTAACATAATGATGTGATTCTTGGTTTCCCTCGGTCATTATGAACGGATCAAACAGTTTCCACCTTTTTGTTTGGTCCAAGTACGGCTGTCTCTCAACATGCCTGTGTGTTTTTGTGCTGACTTTGCCAAAGGGGATACACTTGGATATTTACTTCAAATCTTGTGAGGACTCTAAGTGGCACAAATTCAAAAAAAATTCTAAAGTTCAAGGTCAGCATTTCAAACCAACCAGTGCATCCTTAGTATCATGGTGTAAACTGTAGCTAGAGGCAAACATGCTAAGCTTCCCATGAAATCTTTATTGATCTACCTTGTAAAAAGACAAAAATACTACTACATCCATACATTATACCCGCCTATTCCATTTTAGTGGTGTGTGGTCTAAAGCCTAATCCAAAAGCTCCTTGGTCAGAAGCAGGGTACACCCTGGACAGGTTAGTCCAAAATACCAACATCTGAAACCTAAAAGAAATAATACTTTTGTTGGTATTTTTTATTCTATTTAACTTTGCATCAACACTTTGATATTAAATAGGGGCCCGGAGTATAATCAGGTCATACCTGTAGGGTGTCCGAAATCAGTCCTCGAGGGCCCCAACCCTGCAAATTTTCTATGCATTCCAGCTCCAACACACCTGACTCAAAAAAATTAATCATTGTGCAGAACTTCGTAGGCTGTTATATTCATTTAATTTGAATCAGGCGTGTTGGAGTAGGAAGGGAAAGAAAACCTGCAAGACAGCGTCAGATCCTGTTGAAATTTACATTCAGACTAGCTTCATCCAGTTTGGTACCAAATAATTCTACTCATTTTTCAAACAGCAAGCACAAATAAATAAAAGAGAAGACAAATATTCTGGCTCTGTTAGCTTTTGCAGTAGATCTGGATGTTGTGTAGATGCAGTGATTTGTTTCATCTTCTTGCCTTTGTAAGAGGTTCTTAGGTGGTCTGTAGAAAAATGGTTGCCTTTTGACAAATGTTGTTTGTTTTGTATGACACTGAACCCATTTTCATGACCATCCAAATCTGGTAATTGGGAGGAGACCATCATGTTGTGATAATGGGATCTGATGCATCTGCATACTTCTGTAGTATTCTGGTTTACATTTTCCAGTCCACTATCGGATTTCTTTTGCAGCAAGAAGTGAAGTAATTTCTTTTTATTTTCAAAACATCCTGTCTTTGTTGAACCTGGAGGGGCCCACAATCTTAGATTAGTTGCTACCATAAATTCCAGGCAACAAGGAGCTTCTTTTTCACGCGCTTTGAACACTGCGGCTACTGTAGAACACAATGCAGCTAATTCATGAAATGTGCTTCATGAAGAAAATCAGGGGAAATAAAAAACACCTGATCCTTCTCATTTATGACGTCTGTCATTGTGCTCGAGCCTTACACCCTTAAATTTACCATCCACTGTCCACAAACATTAAAACTGCTGCTGTATGAGGGATCTGGATGTGACGCTAGAAATGGAAAATACCGTCCCAGTTTAGGCCAATGCGCACAGACTTGCATCATTTGATTCCTCATAAAATCCTACTTCTATTGGTCAAGCCCTCATGGCTCCTTGATGGATGTAGCAGGTGAAATCAGCTTTTTACAGAGGGTAAGCATGGCCAGTTTCGATAAAATAAAGCTATGCCTTGCAAATATGCGCAGCACCAACGTTAGAAGCTGCTGTTTGTAAAATTCATCTTAGAATGCATCTAAATCATGCACAGATGAGACTTTTTTGTGAAATCTCAATGGAGAGTAAACAGCAACAAAACAGAAAACAATTCTAAACACAAAACAAATATATGTTATTATTACATTTTATTATCATTATTTATTAAAACAGGTTCTTGATCCAACGTCAGAGGATGTTCTGACTGGATCTGACTCAAATTAAGTCCTGTGCGGCCCTAAGCAGTGATTTTACATGGCAGAAGCCTCCTATTCCTCGCACACGTCTGTATGTTCATAATCAGAACCCTGGGGTTACAAAAGTTTATAAAAAAAGTTCATTTGTTATGAGTATTGGGTATGGAGGAACGCTGTGATTATCCAAAGTTGCTTTAAAGTTGTGAGGATTGGACAAAATTTTAAAGACATGTATGATTCACAAGGACTGACTAAACTTATGTTGATTGTTGCGAGAACATTGAGAATTCCTGAAGGATTTGACCGTGAGACCTTTCTAGAAAACTGCTGTTTTTATTACCAATGTTTAGGATGGAAATATGTCATTCTTTGAACAGAGACAGCAGAGAAGTCTTTACTTTCTGTACTGCTTTACTACATAAAAAGGTCAAAGGTCACGACTAAATTTAATTAGATTTTTCTTTTAAGGATTTTTGGCTCTAGAGGCCTTTATTTGACAGTGATAGACAGAAAAGGGGTCAGAGAGAGTGGGGGATGACATGCAGCAAAGGGTCCGAAGCCAGGAATCAAACCTGGGCCAGCTGTGCTGAGGACCAGTAGCCTCTGTACATAAGCCGGCTCAACCAGTTGAGTTAAACACCGCCCCAATTTTAATTAGACACCCCCCTCAGCCTTGTATGTTCAAATCTTTATTTAATTTAATTTATTTAGTTTTGTTTACTCAGCAAATGCTTAGTAGATATCTAAAAAACTGCCTGTGAAATGCTTAAAGGAATAGTACACCCACAGAATGATGTAACTTTATTTTCCACTTACCCTCATGGTGAGCAAGACTCTGGAACACTTTTTTAATATCTCAAATGCAGCCGGCGATCAGGAAAACTACTCGTTTTCCCCCAACTTTCATATCATGGAGTTCGCTGGGGGGCAGTCCACAAAAAACTTGACAATATTCCTCCATACTGCTCGTCCAATAAAATCAAAGTATCCTAAGTGGGTAGCGTCCAAAGTTTACTCGAAACAACATCATTTAGTATATTTTTAGAGCCTAAACAGTAGTACATCTTACTTTCACAAAGCGCGCATATGCGCGTTCACGAAACTACAGAAGCCGCGGCAGACAAGATCGCGCATTCTCTTTTTCTTTCCTGTCTTTGTTTTTAAAATCAATATCCAACCCCTCTTGGACCCTCTTGTGTTTGTCTGCATCTCATTCACTCTTCGCACAATGTAAACAGCGAATTTCTTCTTTTACGCCTGCATTATCGGCAGAGGCACTGAACGCTGAGGCTTCCTTTTTTTCGTGAATGGGCATATGCGTGCTTCGCAAAAGTTAGATGTACTACTGTTTAGACTCTAAAAACATACTAAATGATGTTTTTTCGAGTAAATTATGGACGCTACCCTCTCAGGACACTTGGATTACATGGGACGAGCAGTATGGAGGAATACTGACAAGTTTTTGTGGACTTTTATGGACCTTTTTGGCTCGGGCCCCAGCCAACTCCATTATATGAAAGTTGGGAGAAAACGAGAAGCCTTCTTGATCGCCGGCTGCATTTGAGATATTAAAAAAGTGCTATAGAGTCTTGCTCACCATGAGGGTAAGTGGAAAATAAAGTTACATCATTCTGTGGGTGTACTCTTCCTTTAAAAAAGATCATTAAATTAAATAAAAAAAATCAAGGAAGTTAAAAGAAATCACTCCATTTTCCAACTTAGTGCTGCTGGTTTAGTGCTGCTGTGTGGTTTCTCTCCTCTACATCAATTTTTTTTAATCTTCTCACCCTTCAGCTTACAAGACTGTAACCTATTGTAACCAAATCTAATGTTCTGCTCTTTCCTATTACATGATTCTACCAGCTGATTATTTTCAATATTCACCTTTCCTGTCCTCTTAATGTTTACTAATTCTGCTGTCTGTCTCAGATTATCTGTCTTGGGCAGATGCATGCAAAACCACAACTGCTATATGCCAGAAGGAGCAGGAGAAAAGGGGAGGTAAAGGTTTAGGCTACAGTTTGTCCTTCCTCTCAAACTACTCTCCACCCCCTCGTCTTCCGCTATCTGGAAAATTCAATAGACTAACCTTAAGAATTTAATTGATGCTGCCAACGGGATTACAAAAGGGCCGGCCGGCGCAGGCCGGGGACAGCTGATTAGCAGCAGGGGTAATTGTTAATTGATTGATGTACCTCCTTACCGCTCTCGCTATGGGCCTTTTAGAGTGTTTTGTTTGCCACAGCGGCAGCGCCAGAGCAGCCAGAAAGGGCATTTCCATACATCTTTCTGTTTTTTTTCTTTCTTCCATCTTCTTAAAACTCATGGATATCATTGTGTGCAAAGACAAAAGGTGACCAACTGTAAGTGTGCTGGGTTAAATGTCATTGATATGCACACAAAGGCCAACCAGCAGGCAGCCTGCACCTGTGGTAGATGAACTCAAACCAATTTTTGCACTTCAACTTGCAAGATTTCGTTTTTTTCTTGTGTTTTGTTCAGTTTTCATGATTCTGCTAACCTGTGCTTTCTATTTTCAGAAACTAGTGCAGAGGAGATAAAAGCCTGGTGATTAAAAGGATCATAATAATAATGATTTTCACAAAAAAGGGAGCTATGTTAGAGCAAGAACAAGAAAAAAGGAAAGCGCACAGTGAGAGATTTTTAATGTGCATGTGTAAAGCAATGCTTTTGGAGCAACATGATCCTTATTCGTTTCAGCAAACAGAAACAATCTCCCCGTTATGTCCTCTTTTCTCTGAGTAAAAGGCCCTGTTACATTCTCAGTGTGAAAACCCCGAGCAGTGACTGCACGAACAGCAACTCCGAAAGCTTCCGCTGCCTCTATTTAGCTATTTCTGCTCACCCTTGTCCAAGCCAATGCCAAACCGACTGCCAAGCGCTCCCCCCAGCTCTGGCACAACAACGGGTTGACCATCAAGCAATTACACGGGAACTTGGCAATCAGGGAGAAATCCAGTCATTAAAAGGGCTTAACACTGGCAAAGGGTCTCTGTCGGTGGCAGCCGAGATGCCTGCTGCACCCTGTGTTGAATAGGACCACTGGGGGGATTTGTATGCGGGGGTTTAATATACCAAAGATTTGGCAGGGATTGCCTGGGATTGTGTCATTCTGTACATGAAACACACAGCCTCTCCCTCTCGGACCAGATGTTCTCATTCAAACACCAGGCTCCCACAGCAGGATACTATATCATCGCTTTAGGGTAAAAACCTTGTACTTCTAAAATGTCAACTTTTCAGCAACTCTGAGGATCGGCCTCAGCTTCAGCGTGATGACAGTGCGTTCCTGGTCTGACTCTGAAAGAGTTTTCATAAATCCAAGAGCTGTTTCTCAACCCACAACGAAGCCTTTGCTCTTCCAACAGAGGTGAAAAAAACGAGGCGGTATCTGAGTATGCGCTTTTTTTGCACCATGACAGCAGTGATGTGGAGGCGAGATCTGCGCCCACGACCAAGGTTACAGGCTATCGACTGCAGCAGACATAAACAGTATTGGATTAGCAGCACTGGTTGAAGTTTCAACACATTGATTGGACTTTTCATCAAGGTTTCTGGAGGGAAAGCAAGGCCAGAACACTTTGGTTCTGCACCAGATATATATGTAGGTATTTGGAATGCACAGTGTGACCACCACATCGTGATCAGTGGAATTTTAATTGGTGTAACCAGCACAGTGATTCCTATATGTCTTTCACAAAGCCAATTTGCATATTGTTTACACTGAAATGAAAGCACAAACAGCTGTTAAATCAAAGTATACCACCCATATCATTTCTTCTGTTTAACTGACAGTGTTACAGTTAGTTTATTTTATCTGAAGCCATTTCCAGCAGATAAGGGCTATTATGGCTCATTTATCAATTAGCAAGGGAATATATATGCTGGAATATATGCAGAATGTTTCATTATGATGGAAAACATTCATACTGAATGCACAATAGAAAATACCATATTAAATGTAATTAAAAAGAAACATGCTATATCAACATCGCTTGGGTACTTTTTAAACTTATACATTAGAAAAGAGTGCAATTATACCATAACTCGTTCTTTGGATATCCCAGCCTTTTTTCATAAAAATGAGGAATATCTGAGAATAGTAGGGCAACAATAGAAGATCCCAGAAAACAAAACAGATCAGCAACCATGACAAATGCCATTTATTTTAAAGCAACTTGCAGAAACGGTTTAAACAGAGATCTGTATGAAATTTACCAACTGAATTTAGGGAAAGTTGATTAATAAGTGTAAGTGGCACAAAACAAAATGTAGCAACAGCTGTAAATGACATGATTTGGGCTCTAAAATTATATATGTACAGTATATCTGCTTTTAACATGGCTACATTTTGCAACACAGGAAACTGACATATATTCAAGTCTTCTTTTTAGCTAATTCTTGCATGTTTGCCTTTTTTTCTTTACACAAAACTATCCGAAAAAACTAAATCAGACAGCTGTGACATAATGAAAGGATTGAAGGGTGTAGTAAGTTTGACAGTAATATGCTTGTCATAGATTTCACCTGTGTCCTCATTACCCTTATGTGTTGCACCTGTTGTCCATCTATTTATACCGTGTTCATGCAGCTTCCTTGTGCTGAAGTGTCTGCTTTGCTGAATAGTAAACCATTTGTATGCGTTTGTTTCTGCCCACTGCTTTTATTTGACAACAAAAAGTATAATTTGCTCCAATGTTCAACAGCTTTTCAATTTTTCTGCCATACTTCAGTCACAGTTGGTGTGAGATGTTAACACAGTGGCTGCATTTACATGGACCCAAATATACCGATTGCTTTCGGTTTAGAAGCTCCTTCGGAATGAAAATGATCCATGTAAACCCCCTTTACCTGAATGAAAAGTGCTGAACCGAATGAATTTTCATTCGGTTTCACGGAGGTAGAACATTCTTTTCCCCAAACTGAACGGGGTGTCATGTAAACACTGAATCGGAAAGTTGTGAGGTTGCGCTCTTACAGCGCATGCTTCGACAAGACGTCGACGTGCAACGAGTGACATTTCCTTTACTTTGACAGATGACTGTGAACAACGTAATTCCCTGGACAGCAACAGAAAGTTTGTTTTTACTCAAACGCCGTCTCTACGCCTTTTTCCTCTTGGTTGTCTGCAGTAGGAGTTCATGAGTATCAGCTGCTGCTGGATTAAAGTCCTGCAGAAACCACAACAACTGTGACAATCAGTTTTCAGACCTCCGTCTCTATTAAATCAGGTGATGTATCATCATTGTGCGCATGTCAGACAGGATTTTTCTAAATAAATTTTAGCGCATGTACACGCCTGTTCGGTATGAATTAGTTGCCATGTAAACAGCTACCCTGAAACCCTCAATCAGAATGATTTCATCCCTAAACAAGTCTCCATGTAAACGTAGTGATGAGCCTACATCACAGGAATGCATTCAGTCACAAAAACATTAGAATCTCATCATTTATGCGCCTTAACTTGACATCACTGTGTTGTGGACTTGTAAACATGCTGTTTTACGTAAAATTTGGCTATGTGATGTGCTAAAATGTGAACAGTTTGTCCTCATGGCTTTGTCTGACCTTAAAGAAACACATTTTGCAAGCAAGATCTGATTCTTTGAGTATCTTACTCTAACATAATCTATTACCATAATATTAATGTGGAGTTATTGTTTCTTTCTTCTTTTTTTTTTAAAAATAAATATGGCCAATATTTGATGGGAAGAATGCATGTTTGACAAAACTTTGTGTTTTTCAAAAAAAAAAAAAAAAGAGGTTTGCATTGTGTCAACTGATAAAGACAAAAAAAAAAAAAAAAACACTAACTGATATATAACAGATCTTGTCCTGCATTGAATGGATGGAAAAGCTTAATCAAATGGAACAGTGATGTCTTGGAAGTACAAATATTCTGCTGTGGTTCTTCAGTGAACACCACCTTGTCATCAAGGTTGTTCCACCAACTCAAGGTCCAACTGGGTTGGGTATAAACCAGTAACGTTGGCTTCAGGCATGGTTGGAAAATGATTTTATTTACGCACTGAATCGTTGTGTGTCCAGCCCACCATCATGAAAACAAGTTTTTGTTGCATCATTGAAATATCCTATTGTAACAAGAGCTGTATGAAGGTAGGCTGCTTTGAAAAGTGATTTTCCAAGTATAGCAAGTTCTTCCTTTTTATTTATAAAATTTCTTTTAGTTCTTCAGCCTTACGTTTTGAAATTTTCATCCAGAAACAAAGTTATCACGAGTGCTATTTAAAAATCCAAATTTGGCATCACTTTGGAGAGAGGCTGATTTTGCACATGTGCTGATGTAAAAATGTGAAATAAATCAGTTATACAGGTTTAGGTCCACATTCACAAAGACATCGGGGTATTTGGAGAAATCTGTGTGTGGAAATATGTTTTCTCGTAATAAATTACAGCAGTTTTGGGCTCATTGTATTGTATTTCTTCCAAAACTGATTCTGCAAAATAGTGTCAAAGTCATTGTATCCAAACTGATATGAATGTTTCTCCTCACAGCTGGAATTAGCAGAAATTGATGAACAAGCATCTTTGCTTTAACTCTTCAAAACTTGTGTTCCAATTAGAGACTTTTGGACAGGCTCATCCAGCTTTCCTGTAAACCTATTTGCAGCAAGGATATCTTTGGGGAGCAATTAAGAATGCAAAGAAACACTATAAAACTGAAATACATTCAGCAGTGCTTTTTTTTTTATCTTCATGCACACGTGTCTGAAGGTGCAAAACTCTTGTCAAAATAAATAAAGAAGCGTACCAAACTGTTGACTGCAGCATCACTAAAAAAGAAGCAGCTAAAAAGGGTTTTCTGATAATGTCAGGAGCACGAGAGAGACAAAAGTTTGAAATGACTGTCAATAGCTCATCATCAAAGGTTGCAACCCTCTAAAGAAGCGGTCAATGGGGCTAGTGTGGACACGATCAGCCATCCTCGATCGCTCTCTGCTGCAGCCTTGGAAAGTGCTCTCCACACTGAACTACCATTGAACTCCTCACAATTAGTTTGAATATTTTTCCTTTCTTTCCAACAGAGGCAGAGAGCACGTTTCAGATGAAGGTATCCCTTAGAGATATTTAAACTCCCTCTGTGCCGGTGCTGCCTCCGGGAGGGTGGATAGGATGGTTATTAATGCATTATTTACACACACTTCCCGCTGTCTCCTATTGTGGTTTGGCTTGATTAAAAGGGATATTGCTAAGGAGGCACTTTTTGCACACTGATGGGATAAAGTGTAGATGGCAGTTTTGTGTTGGACTTCTTTTTTTTTTTTTTTTACAAGTGTTGCAGGTTTTGTGGCCTCATTGGGTTAGAAATGTTATGAGAAATATCATCTATCCAATGGACCCTTTTTTTAATTTATGCATACGTCACTTGCGCATGCACACAACTGCCACTGAAGGTCAGAAAGCTGTGGAGGCCTATTGGAATAAAATAGAGACTGGTCTTTATGGGGTTAATCACAACGATGCTAGACTCTTTTTGTATCTTTTTACTCCTTAAAGGTTGAATATGGAATACGGACAGAACAGCGACATCACGTGTGTCTAGGTTGTAGTTGCAACGGCAGAAAAACAACTCCAGCCGCTGGGATGCCAGGCTCACTGCCGATAAGCAAGTGACCAACAGTCTGCAGCATGTCCCAGCTGTTATAACTGACAGCTAACGTTAGCCATGTTAGCAAACAAGCTAGCTTACCGATCCCGGAGGAAAGTCGCCATTTCTGTGTTTTGACTCCGTGGAAAACGTTTATATGGGTCCATTTAGTAAAGTCTTCACCTAAATTTACTCCAGGTTTTAGTCTTCTCAGGTCACTCCTCCTATGAAACAGATAACAATATCTCCAGGACTCTAAAGCAGCTGCTTCACTCGTCGTCTCCACGGTTTTCACCTGTACCGGCCTGACTGTGCCCAAAATATTGTTTCCACACAGAGATCGTATTTGGCAACCTGCAATGGCGGCGTGTATTTGGCTTTTAGACGTAAATAAAATGCCATTATCGAACCCGTCAAAATTTATTTTATAATAATTTTTAGGCTAAATATAATTTTTCTGGGAAATGTTGTACTTTCATTCTGTCCCCCCCCCCCCCCCCCCCACGACCTGTGGAGGTATTATTTTTTTTTTAAATATGGCTTTTAATAAAAAATTTTCCATATTCAACCTTTAAATGGACAGGGGGAACTTGATGGGGAAAGTTTTTACTGGTTTCCCGTGAAGAAACAGCAGCCATCGGCCTGGATTTGTACATCACCGTGTTAACATTGGACACATTCACTGGAACTCCCGCTCTGCAGCCTCCTGCTGGCGTCTCACAAAGACGTGAAATATACCTGTAATCTTTTTGTGGAAATAAGGACGACGACGAGAGACAACGGCTCCGGTAAGGGGTAACACAGAGTCAGTCGTCAGGAAATTATGAAGGTAAGCACCGGTGTTCTGTCATTTTAACATACATGTCAGATCGGCATAATGTAGCTCGTGTTTAACTGCGGTAGACAAGCTAGCGGCACTGTCTGGGTCGCAGTTCTTTAGCACTGGAAAAGAAAAGGAGGAAGAAAAAAGAAAAACATTTAAGTGCCCACCAGACTGCTAATGGGGAACTTTCAGCTGGCCGTGGCGGACATTTCCCTCATCTTTTTTTTTTTTTATTAATGGTTCATTTGTTGAAGAAATGGGTCAGTTATGTGTTCAAACACAGTAAGCCGTGCTTACCTTAATTCCCCGGCAATTGACTCGGTTCTACCTCCTTCTCATGCCGTTGTCTCTCGTCGTCCCACAGTCTTTCCACAGAAAGATTGTATTCCACATCGTTGTGGTCATCAGACGCCGATGTGGCTGCTGAGCAGGTGTTTTAACACGGTGACTGAAAAAATCCAGTCCGATCGTTCACGGGAAACCAGTAAAAACTTATTCCCCGTCTAGGAGAGTTCTCCCCTCATCGAATAAAGTAGTCAGAAATGGAAAAAGTGTCCGGCATCATTGTAATTAACCCCATAAAGACCAGAGCGGGTGTTGTGGTGAAAGCAGTGACAACCCGTAAAGACCAGTCTCTGTTATATTCCAATGGGACCCCAAAGCTTTCTGACCTTCAGCGGCAGTTGCAAGCATGTGCGAGTGATGAATGCAAAAAACATGAAAAGGGTCCATTAAACTACATGCCATGAGGTAAAAACGTGTATAGATCTGCAGGTTATATGAATCCAATAATTTGATACACTAAAGTAGACTTTCTCCTTTAATCTAATCCTGCTTAACTTCAATATTCCAGCATATTTTAATCACTCATCCACAAGGCAGAGTCTTCAAGTTTTCTTGTTATCTCTTTTCAATCAAATTCCCACCCTTGTAGATTTATTGCTGCATTCACTGGCCACTTTATGAGGTTTATTTGTTCATTTACTTATGACTAACTGTCTAATCACATGGCAAAAACTCAGTGTACCTAAGTTGAAGTTTAGTTTCATTTGGAATTAATTATGCAGAGTTAAAGTATTCTCAGCATTCTCAGCTGTGTTGGCCCTGCGACAGACTGATGACCTGTCCAGGGTGTACCCTGCCTCTCACCTGATAACAGCTGGGATAGACTCCATAGCAACCCTGTGACCCCTGAACTGGATAAGCGGTACAGAAAATTAATGAATGAATGTATTCTCAGCAGTTGTCTGGACCAAAATGCTTTGTTGTATATGCAGGAATTTTGAGGTAAATTTCACCACCATACTGTAGACTTTTTAAAGACCACATCTTTAATTTAATTAACCACACAACAGAATTAATTTAAGCTAGGCAATATAAGGGCAATGTTTTTGAAATATACCTGTACCTTACCAGCTATGATTCATTCCTTGTGCCTCAGTTTATTTGCTCTGTGTTCCACCACCTTTTTAATTTGCACATGTTTGTGGGGTGCTGTCAAATCTCAGCCTAAAAAATGTGAGGGGAAAAAAACTAATTGCCATTTTCTGACCAATATTGTGATTGGGTTTGAGATTTAATATTTTACATTCTAGCTGCTGTTCAGTTTTCATGCCAAAATACATTTTTCTAGATCAGATGGAGAATTATCACGTGATAACATAAATATGAGCGTCTCTTTCATCTAACACAAGAACGCAAAGCTGAGATATGAACGACTCCACTGACCAACTGAGGATGCAACCAGCGGCCAATTTATCTGATTTACACCACGGCTCCTCATGTCTGTCCACACAATGTCTGTACTGCGCACAGCAAAGCTTCATCCCGATGTCGCACATGCAAACACGTGCACACGCAGGTGCACACATTCTAACCAGCGGAGAACAACATGCGGCTTCAGCCGCAACAGAGACGCTGCTTGTCTAAGTGTCCAGAAGGAGGTGAAGATGAATTTAAAGTCCCTTTAATTTAAAAGGACTAGAGGCAGGAATTTAAAAAACAAACAAACATGCATGTCCATTTTTTTAATGGGTGATGAAGCGCTAAATACCGAAAATAACGTTTCCACCCACATCTCTCTCTGTTGCCTTGAGCAAGCTGTGTGCTGCAAAATGCGCTGTAATTCGGGGTCTGAATTTCCCCCGCTGCCCTGCGGACCTGACGTCAAATGACGCTGCATCTGCAGTTTTGATGCAGGAAGAAGACGGTCGCGGAAAATTCAAACATTCTAAGCGATAGTTATGGATTCTTCTGCCGTCAGCAAACGATCCAGATCAACTGAAAGACCACTAAAAAGTGTAATTACGAAGAAAAAGGTTAGTACACAATCTTATAGCTTCAGTTTGTGCACGCTCCTGTGACGGCTTGGCTCGTAGCTGCAGTTACCTGAAGCGCCAGTCGCAAGTTTTGTTTCTTAATTTTGCCTCTAGTCCCTTTAAAACTGTGCTAACCTCGTCTTCACCTCTTCCTGTCAATCATCTCAACTGGAATCTCTGAGCTGAGAATATGATAAGGGTGGAGGAGAGGGGTGTGTCGTCAACGCGCTGATAAACCTGCACTGCTAACCAGTGTCAACTTCATCATGTAGCGTTAGCATCGTGTTTGCGTTAGTAAGGTTCAGCAGCTACCTTTCCTTTCTCTGGACTCCGTTCCACATGTAAAAAGCTTTTTGGATGATCTCAAGTTTATCCACGCCTTTCTCTGCATGATGCATTCATGTACAAGGCAGATATCTGACATCAGAGTTACGACCGCTGCTTCAGGCAGCAGCGCAAGTTCAATTTAAAAAAAATCATGTTGTCCCCATAAAACAATGTTATTGTCAGAATTTTGTTGGCATGGCGCAGCGCCACAGCTAGGTCTATATCGGGGAAACACTGAACCTTGAAGCAGATGGGCAACAGCAGTAATATTTCAACAAATATTCTGGAAAATGTACAAATACACCTAGATTATGATTAATTCTGTTACCACAGATTAACATTGCTTGGTGGGATGGAGAAATTTCCTGTCTCCAGAGAAATGTTTGTATGTAGAAGTTAAAGTCAGAGTTGGTAATCCTGTTCAGAAACACTTTTTGTATACTGAGTGAAATGACAGTAGTTCCTGACAGTAGTCATTACATCATGTATTCATAAAAAGGAAGGAAAAAAGTCAGACCTCGTGAGAGCTGCAGTTCTGTAAAAACTCTGACCAACCCATCATTTGCACCGAAAGGCAGGAATTGATAGTTTGCAACGTATAGAAAGAACGAATCGATGCCTTTATGTCTCGTCTCTGTCCCTCCCCTCTCTCTGTCTCCCACGTGACCCCCCTGTGCACTGCTCACTGTAAACAAATATGGCTAACGGACTGCTAACTGCTGCTGTGCCAAAAAACAAAACAACAGATGGAGGCGTTGATGTTTGCAGTGTGGACTTTTTACACTACAGAAGGAGTTGGAGGTGAGTGGGTTAAAGCTTTAAAAACGTGGTTTGTCAGCTGTTTACTAGCAAGCTAATGAACTATCCACTCGGCTGTTATGGTTAACCTGCTCGTAAAACATCGGTACACGCGTCCCTGCGCTCTGAAGGCGTGGTTTCGAGTGGTGTTTTTTTTTTTTTTAAATGTCGCTCGCTTGAACCTTTTTTTCCCAACATTGCCAACCCTAAGTAGCTGGGGCTGCATGGTGGCATGGTAGTTAACACCGCAGTCTCACAGTAAGAAGGTCGCTGGTTTCGATTTGTGGCTGGAAGGGGGGTTAGAACAATTCCAACAGCAGCCTTCTTGTGTGGAGTTTGCATGTTCTCCCCGTGTATGCGTGAGTTCTCTCTGGGTAGCTACTCCGGCTTCCTCACACCCTCCAACGACCCTGAACTGGATAAGTGTTACAGAAAGTGACTGACTGATGACCAACCCTAGCTTTAAAAAAGAAAAATATTGCTTTAACTATCAAAGTTGCAGGAAACATTTAAAGCAGAAGAATCTGCTGCACCTCAAATGCAACACATCACACATTGTACATTTTTAAGGTAGCCTATTCTAGGTTTTGTTTTAATTCGCAGGTCATTTGAGTTAGGTGTAAATTTTTCTGAAGGTTGCCTTTTTTCAAAACTGCCTCACAAAAGTTTGAGGAAGACAATTAAATCAACTGAGTCTAATTTTCTTTTTTCCGTTTATATCACCAATAAAAATAGGTGCATTTTGAAGAGAAGGAAGAAGTTGGTATCACGGTTTTTCATGGAAGATGGAAGAAAAACATGAGACTTCTTCAAATACTGACATTAAACTACTCTTTATACACTTTTTTCATGCTTCATTTGCTGGTATGCTGCTCAGTTTTGTATTTCGGTCACATTTTGTCAGGTTTAGACAATGAACCGAGCTGAAAAGGATATCTTCCCCATCTAAAAACAAAACATTTTAAGACCTACACAAATTCAGTTTGTGTCAAATCAAGGAAAAAGAAGTTTGTATTTAGTTATTATTTTAAATGTTATTGCGAGTGAATTAATGCAAATTCATTTGTTTTTATTTTTCAAATAACAAATGAAACATTAAAAGTGGAAAATGAAAATGAAAAAAACAGTTTGTCTTATTATTATTATTATTATTATTAAACAAACAAACAAAAAAGTATTGTTTTCCAAATCATTAAACATGGCCAAATTCATTTTTTTTTCTTTTTTTTTTTTTTATGTAATCCTGCAAGTTCCTTTAAATTCTCAGCTGTTACACATGGGTCCTGATGTATCCTGCAACCTCTACCCTACATCTATAATTACCACAACCTTCTAGCAGGCCTGTAGCACAGGCACACTTTAATTGGAGCATTGTCTTCTACTGCAAAGCTAAAGGACAAAACAGGGCCTCATCATCCCCTAATAATTCCCCAGTTAAATAAATAAAGTCCTCTGCATATTGGACGGTCATGGAGGACCATGTTTAAGTGATATTCTAATTGAAATACATGATTCTGACAGCTTGTTTCTACACTTAGTCGCAATGAACCATATCTGATTCGTCATTAAGTAATTATGAATGCTAATGCAAATAAAGCACCTTTCAAACAGAGCTCTCCCTCTCTCTGTACCTCTCCTTGCAAGGAAATTAATCAGCCCCCCCCCCCCTCACGATGGAGAGGAGGACGAAGCAAGGCAGCCAGCCGGCTGCAGGACGGTCACTCCACTCTCTTTCTGTCGAGATATGAAAGAGAGGAGAGACATTAATGATGTCGTGGGGATTCCACCGGGGAAAGTGAACAGACTCAAAGGGAAAATGAGAGCACTACTCGTTTTTTTTCTCCCCTCTCTCTTCCCCCGTTCCTTGTTGCTTTAATAAAGCAAGGACAGGAACAAGGAGGAGGGGGGTGGGGGGTCGCTTAGAAGTCTCCCATAAAGCACAAGCCGGAGCATTTTGCAGCAATTACAGACAGATTGGGGATTTAGATATTAGTGCCCGGTGGTCCATTAGCTGGTAATTTGCCTGTCTTTTTCTTTTTTCCTTTTCAGCAGAGGAGTGTTCCTGCTAAGATCTCCACCACTCTAATCCTGTAAATAATAACTGCGTGGAAGAGAGAGCAGGTCTCTGATCGCTGAGTGACACTGAAGGCAGGCTGAGTGGAGAGAGGGGAAGTGGATGGATGGTTTCGTGGGAAACGTCTCCGCACATCAGTGTAATGACAATATAACTGTGACAACATGAGATAATTGCTCGTAATAGCCGAGGAAAGTGTATGTTTCAAGACTTGATGTTCACTCTACAGTCTTCTAAAACTTCACGATGAATAGCTCTTGAGATGTTGGGGGGATTTCTACATCTGCTTGAGGAACTGACCTCATATGAATGTAGAAAACGGTACATTTGCAACCGTATCAGCAAAATGAGTAAAACATTATTTTCAGCGGCTAATTAAAAATAAATAAATAAATAAATCTGCTTATTTGGGACATATGGTAGCCATGACGTTGATAAAGCTTGGAAAATATGGCCACTTGAGTAGCTGAGCACAACTAAGATAAATTGAAAAAACAAGACAAAACACTGACTTGCCATTTAGGTTTGAAGTTGAATAAAAGAATAAAGGAAATCAATCGCTGCACATTTGAGAAATCTAAGCAACTAATTTGAGTACAGAGATACAAAATTCTCTTTTAGAAGACACGAAAAGTAGACACAAAGGACTTCTGTCGAGACATTTGATCGAACAGGATAGTAAAGGGGCTGCATTTACTTACGGACACATAGCTTCACATCTTACACTGTTAGTATTCCTTCCTTTGTTTTCTTTTATTGTTCCCTGTGGAGTAGCTAACCATTCACACCCGTGATCAAAAATGATTTGCCCTCCACTCACCACTTCTTCATGAGTGATTTGTCATCATTTAGTTCAGGACACTAGTTTTTGTCTCCACCGACTTGAGCCTCTGGTCCAGATTCTCACAGTGGAAATCTGCAGCATTCAACCACCTGCTCCATCATCACTAACCTCACCGAAGGCTTTGACTAACTGTTTAGTTCATCGCACCTTTTAAAGATTTGTGAAACATCTTTAGTCATATAAAATTTGGAAAGCTAATGTCTATTAAATCTTGATTTCTGTAATCATGAACAGCATAGAAACCACTCAATGGAAAAGTAATGAAAGTGATCAACACAGTATAATCAGGGTGCAGAACTCTGGAGACATAAGCAGAATTGTGGGATTGGATTGGAATTCATTGGGCCAAGAGCAGCCCAATGAACCAAAAAATGATTGTGCTACAATATCAGCAAAGTATACTGTAAATACTTACTCTCATCTTAAACCTCGACTAAGAAGGTATTTCAACACAAAAACAGTTTCCTGATATCCCAGTTACCTATGCTATAAAGTAATTCAGTGGGTTTAAAAAAAATGAAGCCAGAGTTGGTTCAGAAACTTTTTTTTTTTTTTTTGTTATACTGGGTGAAATGGTTCTTCTGTTCTCAACACAGTTCATCAGCTGTTCACTAGGTAGCTAACAAGCTACAGTATGCACTCGGCTGTTATCAGTCTTTGCCAACCTGGGCCCAGTTGTTCAAAACTGGGTTATTTTTTCAACCAGCCGTGTGTTATCTTAACGTTAAAGTTAACACAGTTAAGGACCGCCGCTAAAGTTTTAACGGTGTGGTTTTCTCTCATTATGCCGTTTGTTGCTGACACTGCGTTCATGATGCCGGTTCAGAGAAGGAAGGACGGCGGTTATTGTGGCTTTGATTTTGATATCGGGGATTATTCTAACGAGGAGCTGCGCACCACTTCGTGAAAGAATGCATTCAGGTCTATGTAATCCATGGCAAGGTCAAGACATTTAGAGTTTTTTTTTTTTTTTTTTTTTTTTCGTCTTTTCAATAAACTGTAGGACTATATAAGTTCTGCATATCATCTGAAATTTCTGCAGTGTCATCATCATCATCATCATCATCAGACTCACAATGTTGAAAAGTTTCTGCAAAGAACTATTTTGTTTAAGTAATGGGACAGTTTGCACAAACATGAAATGATGTGATCACTACTGAGGAAAAAAGTTTGTAGTCAAACAAAATTCAGATTCACAACGAGCCTGAAGTAAACACGCACGCGGCAGGAGTGTGAAGAGAACGGATGGAGACTCAATCACAAATGGGGAAACAGGGAGTGTGTTGTGGTAAATAGAAGCTCTGCTTAACGGTGGAGAAAATAATGAGAGTCGGCCCCCGTGCTAAGCATCACTGCTGCAGGTAAGATGTTCTTAATGATCTCTGATGTGAAATAATTACTCTTGCATACCTGAAGTCTGAAAAAAAATGGGGATTTGCTGTGTGGATGATCGATCTCTGATCAGTGGCTGAACAGCTGATGATGCGGTGCATTGCGCCTTGGCAGGCGGAAGAAGAGTTCAAACCTATTTGTACGGTGCAGTTAGTTGTCACGGTGTTCATCTGTGATAATAACCATCTTTGAACAACGCATATTTAACTTGAGAATCGGTTAGCTAACAGCAGGTTAAGGATTTAACGGACTGTTTTTCGGGGTTAACCAGCGGTTAAAATAACCGAGAATTGAACAACCGGGCCCTGCTCGTAAACCAACTGAGCGCACGTTTCTATGCCAATGAGGATCCAGGATCGCCAACCCCAGCTTTATAAGCAAAATTTAGAAACTAATAATCCCTCAGTGACCAATTCCAGATAAATTTTTGTATTCATGGTCTAAAGAATGCACCATCGTTCACCTTCGGGAAAGTGAATATAGAATGACTGGAAAGTTACTAGATTGGATCCCCTTACATACTACTTGTCTATTGGTGCTTGATTTTTCTGATTTTACAATATGATTTTTTACCTCTTGTCCTACCTCAAGTGATTTCTGATCAGAAATTTCTGTGGATGGCAGGAATTGCTTTGAATGTCAATAAAAATTTCTGAAAAAAGGTTCCAAAGACATTTTATTCTTTAAAATTAGTCCTAAAGTGGTTAGATAGCACTCTGTCTCACCCAAACAAAAGTCCCCTTTCCACCAAGCAGTCTGGCTTGGGATGGGAAGGTTTGGTTCAGTTTGGTTTGAAAAACCCTACTGCTGGATTTCCACACAAACCGTACCTACACCTGATAGGTGGGGTATTGGGCGAATAGCAATAGATGCATCAGCTACGTAATAGTGTGATGTCATAGTGACACAATGCCTTCCTTGAATTTTAAACTTTTTTTTTTTTTTTTTTTTTTTATTTTAGGGGGGTCCCTTTTGTCTGCCCCCCCTTCTCCCTTTCCTTTTGGCCCTTCCCCTTTTCCTTTTTTTTCCCCTTTTTTCTGAAAATGAAGGCAAGGCAGCAAAAACGGATGAGATTTCTTTTTTTTTTTCATCAATTCCACTACAAGAGTTTGATTTTCTAGCTTTTTCAGTTTAAGACCAAAATCTCTGAATGGAAAATCCAAGGACCAAAACAAACTGACCATTTTCCTGCTGGAAGTAACCTTTAGAACAGGAATCACCAACTCTGGTCCTCTTGAGCGTGAACCCTGCTTTAGAAGATGGTATATTGAGGTCATACAGGGATGAAAACGGTCAGCAACAATACTCTGGTACGTAGTGGTGATTAAACTACGATGGTGCTACAGTAAGTAGCCCAAAGTGTTTCAAGAAACTATCCCCACACTATTAAACCACCAGCAGGCTGAGTTGTTGATACAAGGCAGGATGGACCCATGCTTTCATGATGGTTACACATCATTCTAACCCTACCATCTGGATGATGTAGCTGAAATGGAGACTCCTCAGACCAGACATTTTTCCATTGGCCATCAAGAAACCATACCCCAATTTAAAGTCACTCAAGTCCCTTCTCTTCCTCATTCTGATGCTCAGTTTGAACTTAAGCAAATCATCTTGACCATGTCTACATGCCTATGTAAGTTCTTGCAATATGATTGACTGTTTGAGTACAAGGTGCAACTGTCAAATTCCTTCTGTGTGTGAACATGTTTGGCCAATAAAGCTTCTTCTGATTCTGTCTTATCATGCAACTCAACAGGTGGATTTAAACAAAAAAAAACCTCACCTGAGTGCATGTTTCATTAACAGCCATTCCCAGAACAATTTGGTGAACAAAAAGCAGAAAATGTATGGAGGGGGGACCCTGGTCCTGGAGGGCCGCTGTCCGTTCAGGTTTTCTATGTGTCCCCACTCCAGCACACCTGATTTAAATCAAATGGATCAAACAGCCTATCAAGTTCTGCACAGTGACTGATTTATTTGGATTTGGTGTGTAGGAGCAAGGACACATGGAAGACCTGCAGAATAAGGGCCAAGGTTCCCCTTTACTGTCTTAAAATGTCACAAAAGTCCAGGAACTGCTCTGTCTGAGAACAGATCATAGATTCGAAAAAATCATAAATATATGAACCCTTCTTGAACCTTGGGATTACATTTTATTCCTGTTTTAAATTCTCCACAGTAAAGATGTTTTCCCACCAAATTCAATTATCCTGTTTACTTTTGTCCTTTCATTAAGTCTTTAGCTTGTTCACAAACTAAAACTAATTAAACAAACTTAGAGCATCACATCTTCATTGTGAAGCACGGTATCCCCAGAGTATTGGCTGGACAATCCTAACTTGAGTATAAATAAAGAATAAAAGACGAGGACACAGGGGTGGAACATTATGCAACCAAAACAAAGGGATCCAACATGAACTTCAATGGGAATCATCGACTATAAAACAACAGTATGGTAATTGGATCGTCCATAAAGGTGGTTATGAGCTTCGGTACAGCTTGTAGTGCATTTGAAATGGACAGCAGTGGTCCCAGTAGCCTAGTCCTGGGATATGCAAGCTCTGGGTGACATTAATCACAACCCCCCGCCCCCTTCCCACTTCATTGATTGCCTGGGTAATGGTTCTGCTTATCACCTCAATGGTTTCTAAAGGGGCAAAAGCCAGAGCCATTCAGGGACATCCTCAGTGTCTTTCATTTCCTCTCCTTCTCTATGTATTCTTCAGTTTACTTTCATTTTTGCATAAAGATTATTCTTATTGTCATAACAGTACAGTTTATATTCCTGTCAAATCCAAGGAGACAAATACAGCCGAGACCGCAGTGGATGCTTATTAAAAACCCCTTTTTAAAAAAAAGTTGTTTACATAATGGATCTGTTGCGTCGGATGCTTACTATATCAGTGATGGTATAAAGAGTACCCATCCATCTTTCCTTGTCTCCTCCCCTTTTTCCACCTCTAATATCTGCCCTCTCATCTCTCCCTGCAAGAGGAAGAAGGTTAGCAGAAATCTCCACAGATCAATTAGGAAGGGGGACCTGCCCTTCACAAAGAAGGGAGGGGAGGAAGTGAGGCAGAGGAACAGTAAAGGTGATGAGAGAGGAAGAGGAGGAGGAAAAGATAGAGGAAGACTACGGTCTGCTGTAGTGGGAGGAGTGAATGAAGATGAGGACTGAGTGACATTTGCATTTCAGCACAGCACCCCACCGCGGCGTATAGACAAGCCAATCTTGCTAATAAGTCAGCCGCTCGTTGGATACTTTCCTGCTTTCCCCTCGGCTCTCTGCCCTAATAGGCTGTCTCCATGGGATGAGAGGCATCCACACTATTAGTATCTGTCAATCTGGCTGACTGAGCCGAACTCTGGGGACCCTCAGGATCAATGGCCCTTTGGGGAGAGTTGGCGTTGACCCTAAAGACTTAACAGAGACAGCCCCTGAAAGCTATAAAACTCTAATCTTGAAGGATCAGCCAAGGGATGGAGAAGAGATGGGGGAAATATAAGCAATGACACAAAAATTGGCAAAAAATAACCTAATGAACAACCACTTTATCCAAAACGCTGACTCCTCAGGACAAACATGTTGGTTTCACAAGTTTAGTCTTGGGACTGTTCATCCTGAAAGTTTGAAAACTAATTTAGTGCATGGATGATACAAAAAAAATGCTGGTCAATATATGTTTTAAAAACAACCAATGACAAAAAATACCTGTATGAAAGCTTTTCAAGTCAAAGCAAGAATCATTTTCTAATGTTTCCTTGGAACAATCTTTAAAGTCTTCCTGAGCGATTGCAACTATCAGATCTGAGAACTGTTTTTATTTCAGGCTTGCATCAGTTAATAACACAACTTTGCTAAAACACGTTTCTCACCTGAGGTGCATTTATGTTTTTTTTTTTTTCCCTGTAGGTGAATCAATACATTCATTTCAGATGTCAATTTACAGTCTAAAAACTCATGTGTCTTTTACATCGACATTGCTGTTACAAAAATACTTCCTATAGAGGGCAGTGCAGAGTTTGGAGTTCCAATGTCAGGCAGATGATACGTGGATTGTTGGAGATCGTGAAAATGCACATTCTCAGAGGCAGTGCAGTAGAGACGGATGATGTGTACAGACATTACTGGCTTCTTCCTCTGTTCCTTTTGCCAGTTGCACGTGAGATATACTGCGTGACAACTGCCCCTGTAGTATTCTGGTGGTATTGCTCTCTTTGCTACATTAGCCTATGTATTTCCAAGCAGTCTGAAAATGGCGCTACAGTAAATGCATACAGAAAGGATAACAGAAAGGGTCCATCACATGCGTTGTTACCATAGCGCATAAATGGGCTTTTCCATGTAGGGTTTTAGCAAAACAATATAGTGACTGCAGGCGACTGAAGAATAAAAGCTTCAAAACATATTACTGAGGATAAGGCAACATTAAATACTTTTTTTCTTTTGGTTTTGTGGAAGCGGTGATCTTCTGTCAGTTTTCAGTCAAAGCCCAATTTTGCTTGACACAGAAGACGGATACACAGACTGATGGGCAGTTTTGTCAGTCTCCTGCATCGGTTTCACATGTATTTTGGTCCATTTTCGGAGGGTTTGCACGTAAGACACTTGACACAGAAAATGGATACCACCAGAATCCGCGGGTCAGTGTTGAGCTGTAAAGCCAGGATGAGATCAATGAAAAGAAAAACCAGAAAAGAAGAACAGGACTATTTGGAGGAAAAAAGCAGGAGAAGAAGAAGCAGCCGACCAAGAAAAGAAGTGTAGAAATGGCTTTACCTTCTGAGTGTGTGGGTTGGCGGTTCTAAACACCTTTTATAGCAGTGCATTACCATCACCAACTGGAGTCTGAAACTGACGTCAGATCACAGAACTTGGAACTCATCACTGCTGACAAGTGGTTGAACTGACTTAATGACCAGGACAATGTAAAAGATGCATAGAAGTATGAAAGCATCAATGTATGATGAGGTTTAAAAACAGACATCCCTATTTAAGTGCATTTCCTTCTAACCCAAATATTGGTTGATTGTACGAGCGAACAGCCCATGGACATATTTTTAAGAGGACAACAGCCTTAATATTTTAAAGGCTGCAATTTCCTGTGTTATAATTACAAATGTTGGTTCACATTCAATTTCTGAATTTTGAGCCAGTAAAGCCGAACAATGGCATTATACAGTGCTTTACTTACCAGTGGATTAAATAGAAATTTGAATTTAGGAGATACAATGTAGAAATATAAGGTGTGGCAAATAATTTTATATGTGCTATCACCATATAAATTTTTGACTGATCTGAAATTCCCAAAAACTCCAATAAGTCAGCATACTGAAAAGACCGGGCGGGAATAAAGCATGACTTCAGTCCCTCTTAACAATGTTTTATTGACTGTGCTTAGAGCATCAACCAAAAGTTTCCATTTAAAAAGAAAAAAAAATCATATATATATATATATATATATATATATATATATATATATATATATATCACATATATGTGAAGGTATGCGAGACAACATGTCGGTTTAAAGTGAGAAATGATATTCTGGATCAGTATAATTAAGCGATTGGACCTGTGTCGCAGAAATATGGCGGATCTTTTTTACACTCAGGGTCATCTCTAGACGCGCTCTGCATAAATAGTCAGGGACCATTTTTACCTCATACCCTCTAATGGCTGCCCAGATTTAGTCAAACACATTCTCTCCTCCTCCTCAGGCAAAGTGTAGATGACACCAGACAGTTTTCATATATGAATAGAGTGGCATTAAGTTAGTGATAATCATGTTCTGCCGCTAATTTAAGGTAATGACAGCATGTGAGCACGTACTTTCTCCATCCCTTTCCCCCCCACAGCCCCTCCCTTCTGCATCAGTAATGAGGCATAGGCTCATTGACTGAGGGTGGAGATATGATTATCTCTTCTCCTCTCCACCACCCCCTTACCCTCCCTCTCTACATTCTCTTACTGCCTCCCTTCCCTCACCATTCAGAGGCAGGTAAACCATGTTTGTTGCAGCAACTGTGTATTGATTTCTGCTTATTGGAAGGAAACGTTTTTCCAAGGTTGTTCCCATTATTTCGTAAAGTCTGCTTTAATTTTGCTGGTCAAAGTTTGAAAACACATCATTCTATTCCTCAATGTTTACTCTATAATTCAAAGCAGCTTTTAAGTCATATCTTAGGGAAAAATACATTGTTCTTTGGTGCATCAATCTCTACACCTGTGCTCCATTATTGCAAGACTGTATTACAGACATTGTAAATTCTCGGATCGACTTGTGGTACTCACATTGTTCTTGCAACCTGACAGACTCTTACAACCTTTTTAAATAGTCTTTAACAGTAATTTCATAGGCTATCTGAAAGCCTTTTACAGTTTTTCTTTGTACCTTGGCTGCTTTTAATGGCCATGAATCACTTGAAAAGCTCCTAACTGAAAGGACAAACCGTGGTTGTGTCTAAACACAACAGGAAACTTGGCAAAGACCAATTTAAAATGGGATCTTTAGGTACAATTTCTTGAGTTACATCTATGAAAAATGCCAAAGATAACACAGGTTGACAGGCAATAAATAGTATTTTTGGACAGAGTATGTCATTTGATTTATGGGATGAAACTGTAGAAACAACAGACTGTGCTGTGGTAATCTATCCTTAAAAGATAGTTTTGAAAGTTCCCTGAAATAATGTTACTTCACATTATTGACATTTTTTACACCGAGCTCTCTCTCTGGAGTTTTTGGGTGTTCTTTTAGGCTTGTTATTGTCTTAATTTACCACACTTGTGAAAGTGTACTTTAAAGCATAACTTTCTTTTTATTTCAACCTGGACCTTAAAGGAGTTTTGTACATGCATTTACTCACCATTAAAATTTCTGTATCACTTTGACTCCTTCAAACGACATTTAGATTAGGTCGTCCTCTGGCCTATATCCACATAATGAGAGAGACGGGGCAGCCTCTATGTAAATCATTTTCTGCAGTATTATCTGCAGCAAAACCCTTTCATTACACCAATATTTTAATATGAATGAATGAACAAACTAGTACTATTGCCCCATGAGTTCAGATTTAGCTCTCCGTAAGTTATTGGGGGCTTTTTCCACACTCTGCAGTCCACGCACACCCCCTGACACATGCTCTCGCAGTACAGCTGTAAAGAACAGCTCACTACCCAGACAATGACAAACTGAAATCCACAAAACTCTGAACTCACAGGATAATAGTACTCGTTTGTTGGTTTGTTCTAAAAGTTTTCTTACAGCTGCAGAACTGAACCCTGGCAGATTTTCACACAGTGGCTCTTCCTAACGACAGCTAATTCCGCATTCGTCCGGCATCCTGTCTCTTTTCTGAACTCTTCCCAGCTAGTAAAAGTCACTACGATGTTGACTCTTAGAGCCAATTCCAATTCCTATCTTAACCCTCAATCTTAACCCTGAAGCACAACCCTCAATCTTAGTAGCCCCAAAAACCAAGTGTTAAGGGCTATTTTGTGACTTAGAAATGGGACACCCCTTAAATGCAGATATGTCTTCAAACTGTGGGGGGGGGGGGGGGGCAGCATTACGCCAAAGCAGTGTTCAGTCTGTCTATTCAGGAGAAGAAGAAGAAGATTCTTTATTTACATTTATTTGCACTGTTAACCCTGTCTGTTTAATCGTAAGCCACAACCGCAGCCACCATGGACATATTCAGCTGTCACCACATACCACGGCTTAGGTATGGAGGAGACATATCCATGCTGGAACGAAACACAACTATTGTTAGATAACTGCAGCTACGGGACATGACATTAGCCTGGTCGTCTTATTCCATTATTGGCACAAGCACATTATACAGGCTGTTATCTTGATAAAACCATGTCATTAGAACCAAGAAAAATGACCATTTTGTAACGTTAAAGGTTGAATATGGAACATTTTTATTAAAAGCTATATTTTTAAAAAAATAATAATAAAATAAATTTTGACGGGTTCGATAATGGCATTTTATTTACGTCTATAAGCCAATACACGCCGCCATTGCAGGTTGCCAAATGCGATCTCTGTGTGGAAACAATATTTCGGTCATAGTCAGGCCTGTGCAGGGAAAAACCGTGAGACGACGAGGAAGCAGCTGCTTCAGAGCCCTGAGATGTTGTTATCTGTTTCTGAGGAGGAGTGACCTGAGAAGAGCAAAACCTGGAGTAAATTTAGGTGAAGACTTCACTAAATGGACCCACATAAACGTTTTCCACGGAGTAAAACATAGAGAAGGCGACTTTCCTCCTGGATTGGTAAGCTAGCTTGTTTGCTAACATGGCTAACGTTAGCTGTCGGTTATAAACTCCTCTGTGTTACTTGTTGGACATGCTGCTGCAGACTGTTACTCACTTGCGTATCGGCAGTGAGCCTGGCATCCCAGCGGCTGGAGTTGTTTTTCTGCCGTTGCAACTACAACCTAGACACACGTGATGTCGCTGTTCTGTCCGTATTCCATATTCAACCTTTAACTTTACTAACTTAAATGATAGCAACATGGCTTGACCGCACCGGCTGCTATTGCCAAAAGATCGTAAAATAAAAATTAATGTTATGCAACAATGAGGCAATGAATCCATAACATTGGCCTAAACTAAGATAATACAATGGTTTTTGTAATATTTATATCTCAATTAACAAAGAAAATACTTAAGATTTGTGGCTCACCTTCTTTGCCGCTTGCATTCTGGGCAGCCTTTACTCACAAGGGTGGTGTCGGAGAATCTCAATATTGAGGGCGATTCAGCCCTCAAACCTGCCCCTTAAATTAACATTCTGAGAATCAGGACAGCACTTGGACTTTGCGGGAGTGCTCATTTTTGAGACTGAGGGTTAAGACAGGAATTGGAATTCACCCTTATTCTCTCTATTGCTTTGTCATTTCCTCTTGTTGTTTCCACAGATAAGGCTGGTTGGGAATCTCTGGTGAGTCAGTCATGGTGCCCATTCAGCCATTGTATTGCTAAGCAGTTACAAGCAGGCAATGGTACCGTTAAGCAAAATGCAGCTGAGAAACAATGCCCTGGGCAGGGAAAATGTGTTTCCCCAACTCTGGGATGCTGCAGGGCAGTGAGGGCCCCTGTGGTTTACATACGTGTAATGTCAAAGTGCCATCAAAACCAGTCAAAAGCACAAAGTTTTAAGACTGGAAACTTGGGGTAGTGCTGCTTGAACCACATCTTACAAATGACTACAAACCCCTACACTATTGGACTATATTGAATTTAATTCATTACAAATGTATTGTTACACCTCTGGGATAAAAATGAGCCAAACTATAGTTTAAGTTGGCTCGTTCAGGAAGTGAAAACAATCCCAAGAAGCTGAGACTTCTAAGAATGTCAGCAGTAATAAGACTTTGGCCATGGATGAAAAAACACTTGTGATCAGAGCAGAAAGGTTTATTAAAATGTTTGTGAACATATGTTAACATCAAGTATTATTAGAAATATGCAACACCCAAAAACACTGATAATTATCCCTTTGAATTCACAGTTAAGTGAAACTTTTCTGCAGAGTACACTCTGTATTGTTATGTTTTTCTGAACTTTTCTACCCCTAATGGTAGACAGCCATGCTCTTGGCATAATATGCAGTACACTATGTTCCTATAATGCATGCTTATTCTTATGAATCTGACCCAATAGCCCCCAAACTGAGAGCAACCACAGCACTTGAAAACAATCTGAGCATCCTCTACAAGTGCATTTGTTTCCCGACTATAGGAAGGCACTTCCATTCGGGCTAATGAGTTTGCTGGCAGCTTTGTCGCGTGTCTAATGACATCATTGACACTGATGCTACATATCGTGTCACAGGCCTCTGGCAGTCGCTCAGCAGCTGATGTCCTCACTTTGCCACCAGGGGCACGTGCACGTCCCGCTTTTGGCAGGCCCGCAGAGCAACCCGCTGCTACCGCCGCACAGTTTGCAGGACACACCAATTTGTTCCCGCCATTGTGAGAGACGATCTCTCTGGCGACGATCCAGAGCTCGCCGCCTAGACCTCATCTGCATATCTTTGTTATCCGGTGCCGGTTCTGAGGGAGTGGAAGGTAGAGAGGGAAGACAGACAGACAGGAATGACGTGTTGTGCCTCGCCATCTGGACTCTGTTTCTTCAACGGCCACAAATTAAAACTCAACCTGTATGGCGATGAGGAGGAGGAGGAGGAGGTAGGGGGGATAGAATTGTCAAAAGGCAACAATACTTCTAATCTCTTTCTCCCTCTGTGCTTTTTCAAAAGGGGGGAGAAAGAAGAAAGAAGCTTTAATAATTAGAGGGGTAGAAAGCTCAAACAGATGAAACAATGTCCCCCTCCTTTTTTCTCTCTGCCTATCGTCTGTAATGACTCGAGCGCTGATGGAGAGAGCTCTTTGAGGATGACATTCAAATGCTGACATTTGAATTATGTCTGTTTATCAGAGGGAGAATGGCCCGCCCGCTTTTGTTGTGCCTCCTGCACGCAGGCTCTCCGGTCGCAGGTACTCAAGCTGGCGGGTTCATTTTAATCACACGCACACATAGCAACACACATACCCGATGCATAATGTGCTCATAGGAATCCTGAAGGGGCAATTTTAGATGGTTTTGTCAAAGTACAAGAGAGAGCGTAGAGACGGTGTACACTAAAAACTTTAATGGGTTTTATTTCAAGCATTTGCAGGGGGAAGAGCCATTAAACTGTAACAACCAACATAAAATCACTCATCGTCACTAATCCCCCCGACTGGATTGCCAGTTTATCTGCATGGCTTATTTCCTCACGAGGACGAACGTGGACACCATTTTGCGGCTGAAATGCAAAATTCCGTCACAATCCCATGTTAACCTTCAGGAAGCATCAAACATTTAGCAGAGATAAAAATTTGCATGGGGAAGATTTATTGTCTATCAGTAAATGGGCCGCAATGCAAAACAAAGGCCACTCCACGGTGGTGTGGTCCCCCTCGGCTGCTTGTCAAAGTTGGGATCTAAAAATCGGGCCGATCCATCACATTGGCACATGAAAAATTATGGAATTCACCCCCAAGGAAATGTATTCACGGGACGCGGGTGTAAGTGGCTGTTTAACAAAGGCGTTCAGAAGTCAGCGGTAAATGCAGGTCTGCAAGGTGTGCAGAACCAGAGGGAGGGCTGGGGAGGGGAGGGAAGGGAAGGAGAAAACTGCAACCTCCAATTATCAAGCTTACCATCTGAGGACTGTTTGACTGCTCCCCTGCATATTACCCATCACAAGTGAGATATTTAAGCAGGCATATATGGTGGAACAATCAGCTGGGATGGTTAGCTTGTCAAAAGGAGCTCAGTTGAGGCTTCTGTGACAGAAAAGAGGACGAGACTCCTCTTTTATGACATTAATGATCTGTGAATGTATTAATGGGAATAGTTTGGATTAGTCAAATATACTGTATACTGTATATCATATGTAAAATTATTCTGAAATGGGCATCTTTTTTGTCCAAGTGAAAGGTTAGTTTTTTTCATGCTGTTTCCAACAACAAACCCTTTTTTTTTCTTTTTTTTTTTTTTTTACCAAATACAAAAGAAAGAAAAGAAAAATTAAAAACCAATTCCTATTGCATGGTTTGAACCAATTGACTTTAGATAGCTTACCCCGCCTGACCTGTTGAACGCCCATTTCTATCCAGATAGCCAAGTTCTTGATACATATTCACAGAAGAGTATAACTCATGTTTTCTTAGCTTATAGTCTAGCACCTCTAACTTTGTGTGATAGGATAAAGTATAGCCCACGCGGGGTTTGAGCCCCAGTCTCCAAATCCGTGCACACTGACCATTCAGCCAAAGGGATATCTCTGTGATGAGTATTCATGAACAAGAATACATGATCACTTTGAGGCAGAGACAGGACTCTCAACTGTCACATTTGGGAAGCTTTTACAATTTCATTCCACATAATAATTGGATAATGTGAGTGAAAAAGGTTAGATCCAACTTTACGATGTCCAGCACCTCACTCCCAATGTTGGCACATAATTCAAATTCAAATTTATTTATTGATAGCGCATTTTTCATATGGTTCTTTCGTACAGTAAAACAACAAAATGTTATAAGAAACATAGACACACACTTGATCATACTACAGTATCTCATGCATGGACACACAAAGCACATTCCAGCACACAAACACACCCTACCCCACCTGCGACCACAAAGTGCCATCTAAGACAAATTTCTGTCTCTTTAACCAAATAAATATGTAGAAATACAAATAAAAATAAACATCGGGCATGGCACTGATGTGAGGAAAAGATATCCTGGGGATCCGTCAACACCAGGAGCCACCCCGCCCATGACCACAAAGGATGCCACCACAGGAACAACCCGACACAGGGCAGGCCTAGGTCCACACCACATCCATCGTGCTGCTGTGCAAGGGGCCCCCAGACAGGAGCCATCCCCATGGTGACGACCCCACAGGCCAAGCTCTATGAAGAATCTCTGAGGGAAACACTGGAGTTAAAAATTAATAATAATAAGAACAAGTTTAGCAATGCAAAAAGTAAAAACATAAAAACTTCATTAAACAAAATAGCTTTAATAAGAGCAGCAATAAAAACTATAAGAATAATTGTAAATAAAAACACTACTGAAATAAACAACAAGTAAACTCAGTTAAAAACTAAGAAGAAAAAGATGTGTTGAGTCTCTTCTTAAGTTTTAGTTTTGACTTTGGGAACAACTAAGAGGCCGGTACGGGGTCTGCGAAGGCTTGTAATTTAAAAGCAAGTCAGATAAGACATTTATGAACCATTAAAAGAACCTTAAAATCAATCCTGATGCGGGTTCGGAGTGAGTTGCTGCTTCAGATTAAGGAGTTTTGATCATTTTGGGAACTGATTTAAGAGTTTGGGAGAGAACTGAGCATCACCTGCCAATGTATTGACGTCTTTATGGGTAGAGATGTTCCAGAGTGCTGGCATTGAAAAATACAAAAATATGCAACATTTGGCACCAAATCAAATCAAAATTTATTCACATAGCACATTTAAGAAAGAACCAAAGTTGACCAAAGTGCTTGACAAAAATCAAACAAGTCATTGCTATTTTAAGTCTGTTCTCATGTCCTGTAGCTCCAGAAAGCCGTTCCTTTACATTTCCAGCCAGGAGAACACATCTCCAGCAAGAAAGCTTTCAGAAGAACAAAAATGGAAAAACATTGAACCAACCTGTCTGGAGTTTTTCCTGAAATATTCATGTGTGAAAATTGTTGGTGTTTCATATCTCACCTGTGGACACAAGCTGTATTGCACCCAATAGAGTGATATAACAAATACATGTGGCAAAAAGGAGTTTTTTCTGAAGGGTTTCTGGGCCCTACCTTGGGCATAGGGTCTGTTTTTCATCTGGGAGAAATCCAAGTTAGAGTTGCAGCTCTTTCACATTAAGGTGAGGTGACATTGAGGTTCAGACATCTTCTCAGGGTGCTTCCCAGAAGAGGTGTTTTGGTCCTGTCCTAGGGACAGGCCTCGAGGGAGATTCAGGAGTTGGTAGAGACTATCTCCCAACTGGCTTGGAAACACTTCAGGATTTGTTGAGGAGAGAGTGAGGTCTGTGGGATTCTGGTTCTCAGAAGAAAATAGATGGAGGGGTTAATAATGCACAAGCTCATGACATGGAAAGCTACTGCTGTTCCCCAAAGTCACATACTGAAAGGGTCGGGTATTTTTCCCAAAGACAGTTTGACATGAAGCTGGAAGGATGGGAATCCACCCTGAGTTACAACCACTTCTAGATTATAAGATTTATACTAATAATAATAATAAAAACTCTTTACTTTTAGTGGGTTTTTATCAGGTTGGTAAATTTGTCTCAGAATCATGGCAGTGATTGCTGATGATAACAATTGCAGGTCCTGGTGTCATTAAAAGCAAATGTGATGCGTACATGGACTTCAAATAGGACAAATAGTGGACACAGATTGACAATTAATATAATTTGGACAGAAAAATATTTTTTTTATTTGGGTTCAGACTTAAAATCTTTGTTTCATAGATTTTAAAGCAACACCTTTATATATTTGGTAGCTTTGTGTTTGCATATTGTGCATTTTGTTTATCTGCAAAAACCCCAATGTGAAACAGCTGATGTGCAAGTAAAAGTTATATCGTTATGAAATATGGAAACACATCATGCTCCTTGCGCTCACCCTGAGATCCTGTATGCAAATGAGTCTTGCCTCTGGCGGATGAGCTGCATGATCACTGTATTGGCAGGTGAAAATAATATAGATCAGGAACGTGAGAAGGAGACAGAGTGGAAAATGAGATGATTGCTAAAGTATGTTCTGCCTGATAATGTGAAATTGCATTTGTCCAACTGTCTGCAGTTCATCAGTTTATGCTTAAACCCTTTAAAGGGCATTTTATGGTGACTAGAAATATTTAGGAGATTGGAGCTTTTTCAAAGATATTTTTATTATAGAATTGATTTTACAGCATTTTATTTTTGGAGCTTGAGCTTTTTATCCACCTACTAAGGTGAGAGAGTCGCACTCGAATCTCCTGTGTCCTCGCTGGTTTACATTAACTGTACTTCCCAGTGGACCTGAAGACCCAGCATGCACTGAGTGCCGCCTCATGTTTAGAGTGTTTCAGGACAGTGGGGGAGCTTCACTCACCACTGCAGAGTGGACGGAGACTAAAAACAGCAGCAAGGTATTTACAGTTCAGCCAGTGTTGTATCTATTATTTCTCCTTGGTAAAAACAGCCAGTATTTAAAAAAAATTGAAGCCTTTCACATAAAAAATTGGACCAGTTTTCCAAAAATGAGATCCAAAGAGAGTGGGGATGTCAGGAAATTACAAAAATAAATTTCGCTGTTTCAAACGTGAGATATCGAGATATTTGCTCCATAAATAAAAATATAATTTCCAGAAAAGTTACAAAATATTTTTAAAATGCAACTAAAATTTGAATATACCATTTACTGAACATTTAATAAAGTCTAAATAAATAATTTTCCATTACTTCACTGGCCAATGTCATGTTTAAAAAAAAAAAAAAGAATTTGATGAAAATAAAAACTAAAATTTTTTTTTCAGTGTCCAAAATACACATATAAGTCTATTGGTGAGGGTGTCACAATTAGGTATAAAAGAAGCATCCACCAAAAGCTTAGTCTTTCAAAGCAAGGATGGGTCATGGCTTATCTCAGTGTTTGAAATTTGATCATTAATAAATAAATAAAACCTTTTCTGAATGTCAGTTCATGAAGATCTTCAGGCTTTTGGCACCTTCAGGTGTTACAATGGAGAACATTGTTACAAAAATTGCTGTAAGTCTAGGGAAATCTCAGATTGTCGTTACCAAGGAAGCTACTGCTGGTTGATTGTGGCAAGGGATGAATTTCTAGGCCCATTCTTATTCAATTTGATCATAATTCAGGCAGCTGTGATGCAATTACAAAACATATATTGATGCATCTTGAAGCATCTTTTTTCTTATTTCCCTTGCATGACTACTTTCACATTTAGCCATCTAGGTTATGTGCCACCATAGAGTGTCCAGGTGCTGCACTTTTCCATTTTCAAGTTTCTGCTTTTCTAAATGCAATTAAGTTGGTCGATAAAAACAATGGAAATAATTTCTTTGGATATCTTGTAAATAAAAGTCCATAAAATGAACAAATGACAGATACATGTCATTTGTTAAAAAAACAAAAAACAAATTGTCAATAAAATAGGGTTTGCATGATGAAATTTGGTGGTTAAAGCTACCGCACATCGTTATTAAATTAAGGATGTTTCCTTAAACATTTTGACCTAGTTTTAAGCTTATCAAAATCTATCTTTCTCAGAGTTGTAAGTCGCTGTGACTGACAGCGGCTTTGTCGTTAACACACGAGGTGTAAGGTGTCATTTCCAAACAAACAACCCCTTCTCATACAGGTTGGGGTCAAGCCCAGCTGAGGTCAAGACCCCCGTACAACACCAGGGTTGCTAAAAAACACACAACAGCGCTTTTGTTCAGGGCGCTCCTGCTTGAGTGAACACGCTTTGGGTCGAGACTGCTGTTTTCATTTAGTTGTTGCTCTTGGGGCAGATTTTTTCCCCCCCTCTCGTCCTACTCCTCCCAAGATTTCATCGCCTTTACACTGGGAGATGATTTTGTGAATGAAACCATGCATATCCTCGCTGCCTTTATGATGGTAATGACTAGCAGTGGAGGAACAATGGAGGGAGAATGTGGGGATTCAGGGCTTATGGTAGTGAGAAATGGAGGAGGTCTGTATGTGTGCATGAAACCTCACATATCCAAAATGCCAACTCAAAATAAAACAACATAAAAGCCGCTTTATTGCAACTTTCTTCTTTGCATCTGTGTTTGTGTGGCAGAAGTTAAAGGTCATCATCCGCCTTTCCTCGTCCTTTGTAAAAACTCATCTACCCATCTGCTAAAGCCCCTGTTCTTTGTAAGGTTTATGCCCTTAAATGGTTGTTAGAAGAAGTCCAAACACATAACACATCTGTCAATGATCCCGCCTTTACCATGGCAACGAAAAACAAGGAAAGCATCCACTACTGGGTGCTGCAGTGAGGAAGACGGATACTGAATAAGAGTTGGCAGAAAGTCAAAAATGCCAACCGTCTACCCCGACCTAGCATCAGTCCATCCTGACAAAGAGATCCAACAAGTAGGATGAAGAATAGCAGCTGAAGGATGTTGTTGTGCTTTGGCTGCCATCCTGCAGATGCCCCCTATGAAAATGTGCTGTAGTCAGTCCACCTAAAGACACATCTTTTACATGAATGCAATGTAGCAAGGTGATCAACCTTTATGGTTGAAACTTGGACAGATTTATATTGAAAAAAAACAACTTCTTTTACAATGAAAAATTACGTACTAACTACATTTCATAGCCCAAGTTTTGGTAAAATACAAAATAGACATGAACTAAGTAGAATTTCGTTACACTTGAAAACGGTTGTCTTTAAAAGTGAGCAAAAGAAAACTGAAGTGTTGTTTCATGTACAATGATGCTCATAATGTACTTGTCTTTATATCTTAAGATAGTTTTACCATAAAGTGAACAAAATCTGGCACCTTGAGCAGAACAACAATACATCACTTTAAAGAGAATTAGCGGAAAATGAGGCCTCAGTGATCATGAAGATCACTGATACCAACAGTCTTAACTTTATTAATTATGCAAGACTCCACAGAGGGGGATATTTTAGTGCAAAGCGTAGCGAAAATAACTGTATAAAACAGCAGGTACATGAATAGTTTCTCTCTCTCCTTTCTAACAGGAGCAGGGAGCATCCAGACTTGTGCTTTTATGCCAAACAGTTTTCCCTGTGACACCGAGTGTGGCTGAAAATTGAGGGGCCATCGCAGTTTAATTGTTATGTGATTGTTTGAGCATGTTACAGCTTGTAGGCACACACACACACACAGACCACACTGGCAACTAGGAGCACACACACATGGATCTAAATCTAGCAAGGCAAGCACATGTTCATGGGTGTGTGCATACTGTATGTGAGGATGAAGGAGGAAGTTAAGATTAGACTGATTCATCGTGTTATTGATCATGACAGAATCAACCAATCAGCGAGCTGCAAAACCATCAACATTAACCAGGTGATTTTATGCCTTTGATTTTTTTCTAATAATGCCAACCTTACATTCAATTTAGCCAGTATGTGTGTATATGCTGTGTTAAGGCTGAGAGCTGGCCACACTAATGCCTCACAGTGGGTCAACCACTCAAGGAACTACAGCCATTATCGGCTTTAGCTTCATTTTATTAAATCACTCGCCGCAGCCCTGTTGTGTGTTAATGGGCTAATTTGTACCGACACTGAGCAAAGGATACAATCAATGATATGGTTTTATAAGGAGGCTTAATCAGATAACAACTTTCTTCTAGCCGGTAATTAGAAGCAGGAGTCAAGTTGGAAGAGGAGCCCAGACCTTTCTCAGCCCGCGCCCTGTTGCACCGTGGGAACGGAGGTTGGAGGTCAATTTCAAAATTAGTTAAGCTTGACGGGCTGCCACTGACCTGCACAGGTGCTCCCACTTCCCCTGCTGCTCTGCACTTCCTCCCATCGCCACCCCACCACCCAGAGGTCAAAGACATCGGGCCTCAGTCCCTCCGTCTTCCCCATCCCCTTTACCCCCACCCTGCACCCCAGGACCAGTCTGGATCCATTAGCAGAACCAGGACAAACCCCAGGCCTGCTGAGAAGACCAAAGACCACCATGAGGCTAATGCAAAGCTTAAGCCTCTCCAGCAGAACATATTCCGGCTAAGTGTTTGCACACCTTGTAGGGTAGATCTGCACCGCTCAGTGAACTGAACTGTTAAAGCGTCACAATTCAGCAGCCAAATATTACTTTTCAAATATGTGGGACTCATAGTTGTTTGGCATTAATACACAAAAATGACAAATTTCCCTCCCTCCCTTCTCTCCCCTTAGCCTGCCGTCTGTACTCTCAGTATGGTTTTTTGATGGGGGGCTGGTTGTTATTGGCTCGTCTGACCAGAAGAAGAGAGGCTAGTCCGTTGTTTTTGAGTCCCGCTGCGGTGTGGCCTCCTGCTGCTTGGCCTGCCATGTGTAATTAAACATTTGGCCTCCACAATTACTCAGCAGTGTACACATGCCAGTGTTGTGCCTTGTGGAATATGCATTTCAAAGAGAAAGCAATTCCCTGAAAACCACTGAACTGACAGCAAAAAGGAGGGGAGACCCTTTTGGGTGGGGTAGGAGGGGTTCAAGGGGAAAAGAAGAGGAAGGAAGGGGGCGAGATGTGGAATGAGTGGGGGTCCATAGGGATGGACTGATTGGATGATAAATTAATCTTGAAGCAGAACTTGAAAGTGGACCAGGCTTTCATTGTTTAGTGTTTGTTTGCTGGGGCATGCAAACAATCTGCCAGTTATTCTTTGTCCTGTCTTTATCAGATAAAATTATGATGTTTTTTAATCTGACAACCAAGTAGCACGAGTATCGTCCATATTACATGGGCTTTAACAGGACTAGGGCTGAAAATAAGTGTGGTTGTGCTGCTCTTACTGTATTATATTGAGTCTTCACCAAGCAGTGATTGAAAACCAAAGCAAGATGGGCCTAAAAAACACAAGACGAAACGGTGCAATCTCGTTATAGCTGATAAATAATGAGGGGAACCGGTCAAAGTCCAATCCTGACAAATTCTGAAAATAATTTTTCAACCAGCTGTGGCTCACTGCCAAGCTTGCTTTTTCTTACAGATTGCGAACAGTCAGAGCACACACAATAATCAGTGAAAACTTCTATATAGTGTATTTCTAAGCCTAATAATGCAAATAAATAGTAACTATATATTGAGCCCTGATCAATCCCACCTCTAAGTCAATGTCTTAATCTTCTGAAATATCTTTTAAGCTGATAAATGTTGGCAAAACACAAGATTGATAAACAGTCTTACATCAGATACTCCAGGTACACCATGTAATCCACTTCAACAATCAGCTCCTGAATAGCCGGCCACGGAGAAATATATGAGGATGCAAAGGGCTTTGGTAGAAGGAAAGCAAGAAGTTCGACATTTGACTTGTGGAAATTTTCAAGCGGTCTTTGGGTTTTTTGCAAATAAGAACAAGCTGAGCCACCGCATGCTGATGGTTTTAACATCATACTGAGCTTCTAAAGTCTGGTAGGAGCAATTTTAAATGTGCAGATCTTCACATGCGTAATAATAAATCTTCAGTCTTCTGGTTGAAGGACCATCTTCCACTCCTGCCTCAAAATGCCATTTTTTCCTGCTTTTTGTGTTACATAAAGTATACGGGTTTTTTTTTCTTTCTTCCTGTCATGTACAAGTTCAATAAATTCAAATTCAGTAAATTGTAAACCAATTCAATACAGTTAATGGCAATCAAATTCTAATTACTTATAATCCAATAAATCATAGTCTGATATGACACAGATTTTGAAATATAATCTTAACAGATAGCCAATAGCAATCAGCAACTGATACTTTTTTTTGTTTGAAAACAGGAAAACAGTGACATGAGGATTATAGAACAACTAGTAATACTTTTATCACTTTGAGTCAATGTGACACTACCAGGTCATACCAGATAAATGTTGACTGCCATCTTTTAAAGTCATCATACTTGCTAATTGGCTGATTTACAGTACAACCAGCTATTGACAAAACTTTACTATTCAGTTCAATTTAATCGTGATATTTTGTTTTGCTCTGCTGTTCATCCGTTTAATATACATTTAAATATTCTTTAAAGGAAGAAAGAAAGAATTTACATTTATTTGTACAGCAATACACAACAAAGTCATCTTTGTTGCAGTCTAATTGAGTCCAATTCACTAAAGTCCAATGTAATACCATTTAAATCTTATGAAACCAATGAATTGTATCAAATCTTAATATTCAAATTAATCCCCCATCCCTAGGATGGTAGCAGGTGATCGTGGAGATTAAAAACTCCACTTTAACAGGAAGGAAAACTGACCAGCTGGGGATAAAAGATCAGCAAAAGGAGTCAACAAGGTGGCTATAGTTGTATACAACATGTCAGTTTATGAATTGCACAGGGCGGAAGGCAACAACTGTTAAAAAAAAACCACCCCCCAAAAGTTTCTAGTACCAACAATGCTAACCCACGTTGCTATGGATAAATAGTTTTTAATTCCACCACATATGAAGACGTGCTTAAAAAAATAATTAAACTGCTGTCAGTTAAATCTGCATCTCGAACCCAAGCTACTACTGCAGCCACGACCTCGCTGGAAAACCAGAGGCAGTCAAACATCTCGACATCAAAACCATCTTGGAGCAGCCACAAGCCTGCTGTTTGCTTCCCTGACAGTAATGAAATTCACACATAGCCGTTGTCTGGCAGGAAAACTCCTCAGAATTTATGCAAGTACATACATTAACATTTGACATTGCGCGTCCATGGGTGAAAAGTTTCCAAATTGCAACCTGTCAATAAACAAAATAAATAAAGTAACCCAGAAAATAAGAAATAAAATGAGTCTTCTTTGCACTCTGATACTATGGAATGTTTACCACAGCAGCTCCTATATGCAAAACAGCCATGAAAGGAAGAGGCAGGGAAGGATGAACAAAACAACAAAATAATGAAGAAAACATCTCAAAAGCTTCTTCTTAAACCTTTCTGTTACTATATAAAAAGTATGCTGTAGATAACAAAATAGAGCAAAAAGTAGCTGTAAAATAGAACAGAAGCACAAGATCAAACAAAAAACTTTTTTTTTCTGCTCATGTAAGTAAAGGTACACATTTCAGTGTAAAAAAAAAAAACAAAACAAAAAAACGCATCCATGTGGTTCACTCTATCTGTCCTAGATTTTTTTCATCATAAAGCTTGCAAGAGCATCCTAGAGAATGAACCAAAAATGGCAGAAGGAAGCTAATGCTTATCTCCATATGAGATGATTTAGCCACAACATAGTAGAAGCTAGCAGAGAAGGAGAACCAACTGAAGCAAAGTGTTTTACAAACCTTTGACCAAGTGATCACTGCAAACCTTCACATGCTTTGATTTAGCTCCATTTTTAATCCCAGGAAAAGTTTAGAAACGTCAAAGTTGTTTCATTCAAATTCCAAGGGGGATTTTTTATTGTCTTGGACATCAATGAGCACTTCTGTGTAAAATAGTTTTTCCATGTAAAAGAAATACAACATGTCCTTGAGTCATGTATAAGAGCTCATTTATGCTCAATGTTAAATATGAAAACAGATAAAGTCTTCTGTCCGACCTCTGCATCCTCTATATGCATATTTCAGTTTATTTTCAGAGTTTGCAGGTCCATATCTAGACAGCAAAAAAAAAAGTACCACTGGAAACCATAGAGGCAGTGTTGTGCAGTATAGCTCATGTGCAAGCAGTGAAAGAAACGAAGAAGATGTTTCAATGTATTTAATGGCCACACTGACCACTGGCATCTACAGAACTGCCTCCTTATATGTCTTTTTATGCCAACGTAATTATCCCTTCGAAGCCCAACTAAAGAAGAAGTCCTTATTTAGCCATTTAACAAAATATACTGGTAATAAAAAAAAATTCTGTATATCACCATTTATTACGGTGATATACTGTATGTCAAAATATTTTTCTGCCCCTTGGTATCAGGTGTACCAAGTTGTTTGTGGTTTTTGAGCAAAGTTTTTACCACATAGTGATGCAAAAGGTTTAAACAATCACATGCATTAATATATGGCATCATAGGGTTCTCATGAGGCGCATTCCGACAGAGAGGTTCTAGAAACGCAGTCTCTATAACTACCTCTCTTGAGTTTAGTTATAGAAACTACCCTTCCCCATCAGTTTGCGTTTGCACATGAGGGAGAACCTTGATAGGGACCATATTTGATGCAATCGTCTGCGACAGGCGTTCACTAAAGTGGCGCAGATTGTACTGACACAATTTGCCACTGTATTTGGGTTTTCCATCTCTTTTATTCAAAGCTATTATAAAAGTTAACTTGGCAGCTTTCCCCTCTTCCCTTGTTTACCTTTTGTTGAAGTGCACCCGGAACTTTAGTGGACGGTCCATCCACTAAAGTGTCCGGGGCGGCAGCTGCAGATTCTACTGCCGCACTTTGCAGCTGTATTTGGGTCATTAAATTACTATGAATATAATTACTTTTGGACATTTCAAAATACTCAATGGCAAGAAAACAATTATTTTCTTGTCCCAGTTGTTTTATGCCCTGGATTCCAGATGTTGGTTGTGGATTTAAATGAAAAATTTTCATGCAAAAAAATGAAATAAAATATTGTGAAGAACTTTGATTATTTCAGGTTTAGCTCAAGGCCGCTTTTTGGATTACGGTATACAACTAAATATTCTTCCTATGGTCCAGAAGTATGGGCTTGACTTCGGCTCCCCATACAGCTATTAAACTGTTTTCAGAAATCAGAAATTAACAGTACTGCTTTCTAGTGGATGATTACCTCACAACCCAATCGATGTTAATGATGAATGGGCGTAGGTTATGTGAGGAGTGATGTTCAACAATGTTTGACATTTGGTTACCAATTCATGTATAAAGAGAGCATAAATGAGTCATAGAGTCAATAATGTTTGATGATGACATACCAAACTGTCATGTCACTGCATTATTACTTCAAAAAGAACTGGTTTCATCTGGAAAAATTTAGTCACATAACAGAGATAAGCATTCTTTACTTGTATTGTGAAACTCCAAAAAGCTGAAGATCTACTTAAAAACAAGATTTTTCGTGCTATTTCAGCTTTTTCAAAAAGAGCAAAACTATTGATGTACAGTATTTGAAGGTGACATACAGTACCCCCAATGTCGTGAGGGTTAAAACGGGATGTATCACTAACATGCATAGAGCAGAAGTAGGATAAACGTGTGGATCAATAATAGTGAAACAGTGGGAAACAACAGCAATTCAGAGGACCTACAGGGATCTTGATAATGCTGTCACACAGTCTTCAGCTCTGTGTAACCCATCTGCAGCTTCCCAGAGACACTAAAGCTCCTTGTGAAATGACAAAGCAGCGCCTCAGGTACTGTAAGAGCACCCACACAAATACCACAACCTGCTGCAAACAGCATATCATGACTTGAGGAGTGCACACTGTCACTCAGCATTGAAACACCTCAGCATTCTGCCTCTCAGAAAATAAACCTCTCCTGTTTGCCGACATATGTGAATCTGCCACTTCTTGCTTATTGATAAGCTTTGACAAAAGTCTAAACTCAGAGCAGGAGTGCAATAAGCCATGGCAAACAGGGAGCAGGAAATGTTGGATTTGGAGGTTGTGTTTGTGCCTCGGCCCCCTCCATGTATGTGGGACTAAGCTTCCCCTCACTGAGGAAAAAAAAAAACCCACAACAGCACACAAACACTCATCCTCTAGAGTCCCTCTTGAACAATGTGGATTTTAAAAGGAAGAAACCTCTCTGCCAGCCCCTTGTCAGCACTGAAAGCTACCAACACGTCGCAGAGACGTTGGCAGCACCACCTGCCTGTGAGGCCCTAGTATCCCCTCCTCAGCCTCTTCTGCGCCATAGAGGTGCCTGTGTCCATGTTCCTCTATTGTGGTGTGGACTAGAGGGGGTATTGTGAACCTTGTCAACGGCTCTGCCATCTCCGTGCCAGTTGGCTGGGTGTGAGTGGCGAGGAGGGATCGAACAATGCAAAGATCTGTGCACAATGGGCAGCCGTGGAAAGGCGCCATTGTTCCACCATCATCAGCCATGCCAGCTTCCCCGTGCCGACGGCGCACAAAAGCAACAACTCGTTAAAGTGGGCTACCTCGGATGAAATTTACCCCAAAAGAAAGGAAGGTGCACCTTTTTCATCGTTTGGTGCTTTTCTTAAGCGTCCACATGTGCGCACACAGGCATAGATGGCCCTGCAGCCTTAACTAGTCCTTCCTTTGAAATCAAAGAGTGAAGGAAGGGGAGGAGCGGCTTTAAGGAAAAGTCTGGAATCCATCTGAGATTGAGAAATTCAACCATCGTGGTTGGATCCAATTGAATGAGGCAGGTCTGGGTAACACGCTCTGACACGGCCTTTCTCTTCCTCTAACACCCCAACCATGTGGTCCCGGGGCTTTGCCAGGAAAGCATGTCACAGCTCATCACAGTTGCAAATGAATATTCATGCAGTGGAGGGCGCCTATGTGTTAAGTATTTACGTGTGTGCCAGTTTGTAGTGCGACACAGGCAAAAAAAAAAAAAACATGAGTAGATGTGGGTGTAAGTAGATTTCTAAGTTGTTTTTTTTTTTTCTTTTTTCGAGGATTCTGTAAAAGTGACTTCCCGGATGCAGGCGCAGGCCTCCGTAACACGGCCACTGCTTGTAACAGTGGCGCAGCTCCCAGTGGCTCGGCGGCCAAACACAGCCCCAGTTAGAGTCAGTGTTGGCTGGGATGTGAGGTCTCTCACACACTGTCTGGACGCGCATACACAAATGAGCACACGCACACATGCATGCACACGCCCAGGCTGCCAAAACTCCACAGATGTCCTGGCTGTTGCTGCGTGTGAGTCAGCACGGGCCGAGCTCTTTGATGGAGAGGTCTGGTGTGAGCTTTGGGGTACGAGGACTGAAATGCAAGACAGGTGCCGTGTCACATTGGGCTTCCAGAGCGCTCCGGATTGGCCCCCTGACCCCTCAGACAACAGCAGGGCTGTAATGTCGAGTACAGGAAGGTGACACATTTTGCAAAGAATCCCACAAAACCTCAACGGAATCTAATTTTGACTAAAAAATTGCAGCAAGCTCTTTCCAATCACATACCAAAGTTGTGATATCAAACGGCAACTCCGATACCGCCGAAACAGTGACTAGATTAGCGTTGTTAGTGCAAGCATTAATTTAAGGGCTGACATTTGTAACAGCATAACTTTTTAGATTCATAAATGTACTTTCAGCAGTTTGAGTCGACTTTAATGGCTCTACAACTCAGAACAACTCAGTTCATTTAGCATTATTAACCTCCACATTACTGGGCTCAGATAATGATGGCTGTAACTATCAAGTAATTTCCTGCACGACGCACTTTTGGACAGTTGATGTTGAAAGAGGTTTGGCAGTAAAGGTGAAGCAGCCAGTTATTTCGATATAAAACTTCCTCCTCAAAGATAACGATCTGTAAGTGACAATATCATGGATGATGTAGCAAATCTTTTCATGATGCAGAAGGGTAACCGAAACGAAGAGCATTTGTGATTTGCTTATACAGCTTATTCAAATACAGAGAGGCTTTAGAGAATTGAAACATTCACATCCCAAAAGAGGGCCTAGAGTTTAATGCTCAGTTCCTGCTCTACATCTTTGATAAGAGTTGCTTTTGCAGGGCTTAGAATTTTATCTTTAACTGTCGGCTACTGGTCTTTTATCAAACACTTCAGGTTACTCACTCTAAAACAAGCGGTTTCATTTCCCATTTAGTCAAAAGTACGTTCCTCCCCCTGCATCATGGAAGTTGATGGAAACTTTATAAATCTGTCCGCACATGTTCGAGCCTGAACACGATCTACCATAGGACAGCAGAAACATCCTCCACAACAATGATGACAGCAGTCCATCATCAGAAAATTTAAATGTTGGAAATGTAGCAGTATGACAGCCATATGACTGTTCACGGGGAAGAGATACACTTCTGCCAACTTGATAAATTTAAGTTAATCGTGGTCTCAGCCTCTGAATTTAGATATTTGAACTACAAGCCAGCGTTAGCCTGTTGTTACCGTTACAGTCCGTCCGTTTACTCAATGATCAAACCGTAAACAACTTGCAGATTTATAACTATTTCTTCAGTAGACATCATGACTCTAACTCTGGGCTCGGACTCAATATAATGTGGGTTAAATTAGAGACCAACGCAGTAGAGGCAGCTCATGTGTGCGCACGGCACTTCCACTTGTCGCCAGAGGGGGCAAACTTCTGGAAAAAACTTGCACTGTACTCCTTTAAATATGTTTATGCAACAGAGTTGTGGAATAGTGTTTTCTTGTTACACAAAACTGTGTTGCAGACACAGTAGCGAGTATTTAACGTCCATAGGACCACAGCAGACTCTGTTTGCATGCATAAATGAGCCCTAAGGAGACCAGGGGAATGCAATCTTATATCTATTCCTTACGTGCATATTTTTCTTTTAAAAAAAGTGGATCACTTCATAAATCAGCCTGACTTAAAGTGCACTTTAACTTCTGAGAGGCAATCAAAGACAAACTGTTACATGTCATTAATTTATTTAGCATTTTTCATATCCTGCAATCCAACTGATTTCACCTGAATGATCACTGTAGATATAAACTGTTACCTTCGTACTTGCCCAGTTATCTGAATAATCACCCCAAGATGACATAAAAGACTTTTAGATGTACCTACACCAAATCAGCTGGGAGTTCCATGGCAGACAGTGAGAATGAAGGCCAAGAAAGTCTGCAGTACAGGTGTCAATGTGATTAATTGCACCTGGGAGGAGAATTAGCAGTCTGCTAATCAGGTTGACCAAACAAGGAGGGAAAATGATGTTTTTAAAGTGTTAGTTTTTCTTACAATCGTGGTCCAATAGAACACCAGAGGGAAGTCTGTTAATAGCTCATAAGTCCATCCCTGAGGAGCAAATTATCCTGAAGGAAGCTCTCTGTTTTCAGAGTGCCAGCCCAGATTTAGTGGAAGCAGCAGGACCATCTCGCCATGAAGCGGACGATTGGTAAACTGACAGCTCCACCATGTGTGAAAATATTTCCCACTGACTCGCAGATAGATCTCGGTGAAATGTTGAAATCCCACAAAAAAAAAAAAAAAAAAAAATAGAAAATGCCTCAACCTTTATAAAAGAAAAACAAACTCTTAGGCCTGACCACACATAGAACAGGAAATAGAGATCACATCCAATCAAGAGTGGCCATTAATTTCCAGGGTATTGCTGCCATTCATTTATGAAAACAAGTGGGATAGAATGACTTCTGACATCAGGGTGATGAATGATACAAAAACAAGCAGCTCGCGCATTTTTTTCTAAACTTTTCTGAGCATATGTGTGCGTTCTAGTTCAAGTATTTCTGTGAGAGAACATCTGGCCTAGCATGAAGAGGCGGCGAGTACTGAACCTGCAGACATTTGGGGTCAGTGGAAACGGCCCCTACCCTTACCCCCTTGTCTGTTTGCACTGGCTGAATATTTAAATTCTCCACTTACTCGATTGAAGATTTTTTTTTTTTTTTTTAGTTTTTTGCTCCTCTCACACCTGCCAGTGCAGAGGAAACACGATCTGCTGCTAACATGTGATTTTACTCAGTGAACAAGGCAAAAGTCATGAAGCTGCGATACTTTTTTGGAAAGCATCAAAGTCTGTTACGCATTGGGTCATATGTGAAGTTTGGGAGCATTTATATATGAAAGGTTAAGCTGTGGAGGAGTGGTATGATAATATTTCAGGCTCCATATAAACAATAAGAATCTGAATTTTTAATGTTACACATGAGGTAAAATCACCACTGTATGCAGCCGTTGATGGTAATTAAAACACTGCTCTCATGGTTTGTGTTAACATTGCTGCCCACTTGGGTTTCTTGATTCTTGAAAAAAAAAGAAAAAAGCTTTAAAACCACGCAAGTAAGCGTTGGCTATCTTTTTTCCAGCCTTTTAACAGCCTCCCCCATGGATGCAGCAAACAAAGAGAAGCTGGCTACGCTTTAATATTTGAAAACTGTATTGATTGCAACATCTGAAAATGAAGTTTTGGCCTTCAATCAACCACCTTCAAAGAAAATTGATGATGTGAAATATTGATACTTCATCAGGTGAGCAAAGGGTTTCTTGGTGCTGCATTGGGTTTTTATTTTTCTTCAGTAATTGTTGGGAAAAGTAGACTGACTTATTGGAAAACTGACTTTAAACAGAACCCTTTATCTCAGTTTTTCCTCATATTATGATTTTAAATATCAAAAAAGCATCATTTTTGGGCACAACATTTTTTAATTAAATAACATACTCATCTGGGTACATTTTCACCTCCGAGACAGCAATTTGTACAAACAAAAATAATTTTAGTGTTCTTAACATTGTTCTTAACATAACAAGTTGCAACTACAAATTTGTAATAGAGACTTTGCTTGACTTGAAGATATTTTTAAATATTTCTGCAATATCACACAGTTGGATTTCATCTCAAACTTGTACGTTTTCTTGAAAAAGAAAAAGTCATTTATCATTTCACATTCAAAACGTGTGCTAATGTTGATTCTGTGCAGATCTAAATGGAAAATATAGTTTATATACTTTCTTATGATGTTTGGTGGTAGTTAGCACCACAGCCTCACAGTAAGAGGGTTGCTAGTCTGAGTCCCGGCTGGGGAGGGGGTTCAAACAGTTCCAACAGTAGCCTTCCTGTGTGGAGTTTGCATGTTCTCCCCGTATATGCGTTGGTTCTCTCCGGGTACGCCGCCGTCCTGCACCGACCAAAGACATGCATGTTTGGTTAAGTGATCACTCTAAATTGCCCCTAGGAATTAATGTGAGTGTGAATGGTTGTCTGTCTGTCTGTGTTGGCCCTGCGACAGACTGCCGACCTGGTGACACAAAGGAGACTTTGGGTGGTCACAGATATCTAAAGAAAGAACTGATTTATTTATACATATATAAATAAACGCTGTCTAAAAGTCATTATTAGAAAAAGTAGTTTGTATGGTTGTGAAAATTCTGTGTACTAAAAGCGTGATTTTATGAGTACACTCTAAATTATGAAGATGATATATTGTATGAAAGCACTTGAAACACAAGAAACCTGAGAGACCATATCATCATTCTCTAGCTGTGGGAAAAATGAGACAGTTTTGTTGCTGGTGATGTCTGAGCCATAAACCCATCTCCAAAATTTCTAACTCAACTTTAACTAACGACGACTTGTGTGCTGTTTCAAGCCAACATCCAACATCCAATCATATATAAGATATTGACTGCAAATTAAATCTGGGCTGTTGTAAATTATTTGCTTTGAAAGAAAAAAAAAAGGTTTGAAGGGTTTAAAAAGTAGATGCATTGATGACCACTTTACAATCGTATGCAACTTTTTAAATCACAATGAAATCAAATTGTGATGCGTTTCGATACTCTAAGTGATAGACTGGTCAGTCTAAAGCAGTGGTTTTCAAACTGGGAGGTTGGGACCCCCATGTGAATTGCATGATAATTTCAGGGGGTTGCCAGATCATTGTGGAGAAAAAAAGAGCCTATTTATCAGATATATTTGAGATTTTGGGGGCTATTAAAATTAACACGTTATTGCAAAGCGATTAATCTGTGAAATTAACACAGCCCTTTTTTAATCATTGGAAAAAATAGCTAAAATTTATCCTCTTTATTTATAAAGTTTCTGATAGTTTTCAAGCCTCACATGTGGGATTTTTAACACAGAGTGTCCACAAACCAAGTCATTACCGAAGCTATTCTAAAAATCAGAATTTGGCTCTATTTTTTTTATTTACTTATTTCAGAAAAGCTGAATTTTGTCATTTGGGTGCTTTTTCCACAGCTGTTAACAAGTCAAAATCCACTTTACCATCCTTATTTATGAAGATTCGGACAGTTTACAAGCCTCACAGGAACACCAAAGTGTGTTATTTTGGGGGTTGTGGCTCAAAAAGATTGACAACCACTGATCTAAAGCATGGAAAAGTGTAAAAAATATTTGTTTAAAACTGGTAGTATCGAAGGGTCAAATTTGATTGTTAAGATGTGCTGACCGACTACGTCAGAAAGCAAATATGCTTAAGGCCATTGCATGTGAGAAGCCGCAGAGGTGAAGTGAGAGGTTAATCTATAACAGAACATGCTCACACAGCGCTGTCTTTTTTGGAGGGTGAGGTCAAGTTGGACTTGTTGACAGCAGGATGCAGCTGGCTTGTATTTGCTCATCCAGGTAGAGTTTCGAAGATGACCACCCTGGGAATAATACGAACACTTCCCTTCACAAAAAAAAAAAAAAGATAAAGAAAAAAAATCTCTCGAGCCGTAAGATTGTGTCACACCATTCAAACCTAACAGCACACAGGACATGAATGAAACGTCCGAATCCCTTTGCTGTCATTTGTTCCTCTCTTCCTGGCAGCCTTCCTCTTCAGCCCCACCCTTTCTCCTCAGCCTATCCCCTCTAAAGCTACTTTCTCTCCTTTCATCCAGCAGGGTTTCATCCCTCTCCAGCCACCCACTCGACAAACTGTCCGTTACAGGAAAGGAAGCCTTTTTCTTTGGGAGAATAAAGTCCAATGGGCGAAAAGGAAGTGAGAGGGAAGCAGGCAGGACATGAAACCTCTTTCCAACTGTCTCGCCCACCCAGGCCAAAGCCTCTCAACTCACAGACCCTTCAGCAGGCATTTTCCAGCGCTGTGAATTTTTGTGCAGGTAAAGATTAGCAAAGAGCCCTCGGCAACAAAGCATTCAATCACATTCAAGTAGGCCCCTGTATCAAATGTGCCCTCCACCTTCACCTACTTTTAGAGTGCAGTCTTTCTTCTCATATCCCTTTTTTACTCTCTTCTCCTCTGTTCCCTTTGGCTTGGTCAGACTGAATTGCCTTTGAAACAGGCATCTCTGCCTCCAACCCCCCCCCCCCCCACACACACACACACACATGCACTCCCCATCTCCCCTTCATCTCTTGTCAATCTGAGAAAGCCAGGAAATGAACGCTCTTTGTGGGATTAATTAATAGCGGGAGCTGGTCAGCGCGCTAGCAGAGCTGTAATTGCTACTCAGCAGAGGGAGGTGGTGGAGGTGGTGGATGGGGTGAAGAAAAAAGTTTGGGTTGCAGTTTTTTGAGTGCGGAGGGGGTGCTCCTGAGCGCTTTGAACTGAAGGGCTCTGCTGCAGTGGATTAAAGTGAGAAGAGAGAGAGATAGAGAAGGGAGGAGGGGGGCTTTGATGTCTGCTGAGAGGTCTAGGAGAAGAAGAAGTGAAGTTGGGTGGTAAAAATTCTGTCTGGCAACATCAAACAGCGTTATCGCCCACTTTCACCTGTTGACACTCAAGGGTGAAGACACTAGATGCAGCACTGCAAGCTGCTCGGCTGCACGTCCTCGTCTTCATCTCCCTATCCCTTCCTTTCCAATTCATTTTTTAGAAAAGATATCTCTGTTGAGAATGCTTAGATGAAGATTAGCTTGGTTTGCACAGTTCACGCGGGTTGATTCGGCTGTGTGTATCTAAAGTTATTTGGTTCATTTCCAAAGAAAACGCAACTGCTTCTTCACCTGAACTCAGGGGTCAGTCGGATTACATGAATGTGTGAATATGAGCATTTGCATTGCTTTTTCCCACCATACTCCCACACAAAGACACATTTGAACAAGAAGATCTCACTTGTGAGCGTTTCATTGTGGTATAATCTCATGAGGTCGTCAGCTGACGACTCAACGAGTTCACCATCTGAATGCCAACACTTTTACTTAAAAAAAAAAAGTTTGACTCATTAATAACTTCAACAATCCAAAAAGAGAAGTCGTGGTTGTATCATTAGTTAGTCTTCTGGTGAGAAGTTCAGAGCAAAGTCAAAGAAATGCAGCTGTAGATAAAGCTATTAAATGTCAGTTCCAAGGGGAGGTGTACTCTGAGGTAGAAAAGATGTTAATTTGATCTTTTATTAAGTTTAGAAAGGCATCTTTTAGCCCTTTCAGCACATAGATATTATTGAAATAAAATTAATTGATTTCAATATTCAGGTTTGAATTTGTGGAGGTTATTTTTATCCACAAACCTCTTTTAAATAAAACTTTAACACCACACGTATGTCACATAATTTTGATTTAATTACAACCTTGATACATTCATTATACGTACACTGCACAAGTAAAAACATCTTTAAAAAAAAGAAAAGAAAAAAATATCAGTGACACAGTTGCAGTTCTTATGTCTCTGTAGTTGTCTGTTTAGCTTTAACTTTTTAGGTGTGCAGAGAAATTCTCAGAAGACAGTTGCTCACAACGCTAACTGAAAAAGAGAAAAATGCTCACAACGCATAATGAAATATATTATTAATGGTTAAGAGAATCTATTCTAGAAAAAAGAACTTTAAAAAAAAATCACAAAATATTTCAGAGGTCATCAGTTAGCTATTTTATATCATAACCTCGGAAATAGATTTAGCTACAGCTATGTGGATGGTAGTGTGGGGTGGGTTACTCTTAAGTGTTCACCTTTTCTAATGTGGCAGTAAGTCCCAAACTTCTGTGTAAATTTTTGAGAAAAAAAAAGGAAGACAAAGAAAATAGTCTCGAGTTTGCAGTTTAATCTTAATTAACATGAGAAATGTTCACAAAAATCATGTAGACTTTTGCAATTGCAAGGACTTTTGTTTCATCATGCAAAGATCTTTGGAGGAGCTATGCTAACTCTTGTGATCTAATGCTAACTGCCAACATGATTGATAATGACCTTCGCTACAATCACAAAACACACTGATTATGAATACATAGGTTGACTACTGTTGTGGTAAAATTAAATAACTTCTAATGGGTTCAAAAACTAAGCTATTTTCTCATTTTTAAGTGTTTTTTGTTTTTGTTACAGTTGTGATGGTCTAGCTTCTCTCAAGCTAGATTTTAGCTTATGAAATCAATTGCATTGATTGTGTTTAGCTATCCTTAACATGGGGATAGCGAGCGAAAATAAATTCTTTTCAATATAATCCCATTGCAGTGACTGTTTTTTTTATCAGTATTGCAGTTATTAAAACATCTTTAAAACAAGCTACTGCTCTTGTGAAGCTAGCTGATAGCTAAGATGATTCATAACAGTCTATGCACAATAAAATAAAACACCACTTGCACTGTATTATCAAAGAAGCTGACTACTGTCACCGTGACATTAAATAAAACAAATAGTCTTTTCTTTAATTAAACATACGATAGTACATTATTGTTCTTTTTTTTCCAGTCCTGTTTGAGGTAAAAGTGGAAGAAAGTATAACTTAGTTGACCTGATAATCAATATTGTTAAGAAATTATTGATGGGAACAGAACAATAGTGTTTGAGAGGTTGTTTTCCATTCACAATTTAAGTAAATGTTTAGAAATAGAGCTCAAACTGCAATTATTTTAAAATCCGACATTGTCAGAAATAAGAAAAATAAACGTTCAATATACTCATTAGAATTTACCTAATCGATTTGGAAATTTCATTATCAGAATTTTGTACTTATGCAACAATAAAGCACAATCTGCCTTCAAGATTTCAATAATGTAAGTACTTTGATTATATCTGATTTATTTTACGCTTTGGATGCAGGATAAATAAGTTTACTTGTATTCATTTTTTACTGTTGTGAATACATTTCTTTTTCTTAATGCTAAACTGTTAAACCCTTAAAGAAAAGAGATTTAAAAGTAAATTAAACCATTTTCAAGTTTTTTGTGAAGTCAAGACATACAGTATAGAAATGTGTATTTGGTGCATAACCAAACGTCAAGTAGATTAAATTTGGGCAAGGTAATTGTTCTAAATAAAAGTAAACAAAGTTTAAAGGAACTATTTCCAGCAACACAAAAAAAGAAATATAGGCTCATGTTTTAGGATACTATATTATTATTATGCTGCTGCTGCCCAGTACAAAATAAACAGATCAACTGTATGTAGCTCATGGGAGTGGACAAGTGCAAATGAACGCCCTTAAAGTCAAATATATGCACCAGACGGAGAAATCGTATGCAGTGAAGTGAGCCCGCATTCACTCATCCATTATACTAACTTGGCACATTTAAGACACACACATGAACACACACACTCTTACCAGAAAGACAGTTGTATCAAAATTCAGGATAGGGAGATGTTGCAAGGGGAGAAGGAGGAGGAGGAAGTGGAGGTGGAGGTGAGGGTGGGCAGTCAGAAAAAGAGTGATCCTTGATTTTTATGCAACGCCTGTTCAAAATTCAACTATCCTTGAGGCGCGCTTGTGCAACACTTTGCTGATGTCTGGAGGCCTGTAATTGTGCTCACACATCAATTATGGATCTAGTGCTCCTCGCCTCCATCGGCTCCAATCAGAGCTGGAGTTGTAGCTGGTCATGCTCCCCTGGTGCTTCCCTTTTTTGGGGGAGCAGTTTGATTACAGGTGTCGTACAGGCAGCCTTGTTATAGAAGAGGGGGTGTTTGGGAAAACTGGAGGTCTCCCTTCTTTTTGTACTCCTTTCCGGGTACAAGGGGCTTGTTGGTGGGAATCAGCGAGGAAAGCAGGGGTGGTGGGAATAGCAAGGAAGGAGAGGAGGGGTTCGTCTGATTCGGCCATCACATCCCGCTAACAATTTCTGGCAGGTCCCCAGAGGTTCCCTAATGAGCCCCACCGACACGGCCGAGGGCGAGATCCCCGCACCGGCCCACTGAAGTGAGAAGCCAGTAGATCGGCACCTAGCAGCCTTGCAATTATTAATCAGACTTCCCTCTTTTTCTTCCACCCCTTTCACTCACTCTATTCATCAGTTAGTCAAAGTGTTCCTCTTTTTTCGCTCTCCCTCTTTCAGTGGTGTGTACAACAGCCGTTACAGCTCCACATCTAGAATCTGTCGGTTCACACTGAGAGACAGAGATGATCAAACCACCGCCAAAAAAAAAAAAAAGCTAAACGACAAACAGGCCATTATTACTGTTTAGCAGTAGCTTTAGTATATGTGTGCACTTTCAGAGGCAGATGAGGGAGGAGTCACGGAGAACTTTATCCTCTGTATCTGACAGCTGTTGATTTCCAGATGGTGAATTCACATTAGTAATATAACAGCTTATTTAATACAATGCAGTAACAAATTAGCTTCCCAACATAGTGTGAATCAGCTAATTGAGCTTCTGTTGAAGTAACTTTGAAATCATACTAATGGGCAATTGCATCGTTAATGATAATAATCCTGTATTATATTGTACAAGCATAACGGATTTGTCCATGCTTCTGTATAATGACACTTTGCACTTTTCCCTAATTTATACAGTACTTTAGTACATTTTGATAAATGTATGACTATATTGCTGTTTTGTTAAGTTGACTTTAATCAATGTTAATAGTCCTCCATCTACTTTAGTGAAATTGTGCATTACAGATACACAAAAAAAACAATAGTTTTCTAAGTGTTTATGTTGCTAATGTTGTTAAAGGTCAGCTGAAAGAAGTAAAAACTGCATGTTTATTTATGCTGTTTTATTGTAATATTGTAATAACAAATCTAGGACTTTTGTGCTCCCTAATTTCAGTGGTTCTCTTTTTTTTTTCTTTCTTTTTTTTTTGGCAACTCTAATTAAGAAACTGAAAGCACTCAGCCTGATGCAATCCTGTAATTTTGAATAATAAGCAAACTGTTAACAGTAATATGGGAGAACACTGACAAAGCTCTTCATTTTTCATTGATTAATCATATTTATTCAACTCCATTACACTTTATGTTAATAATCTGGTTATTACTCCCCTCACAGTGGCTGTATATCCCCACATGAGGCACTTTTCGGTGAAATTGCTCCCTTTAAAATATTTTTTTTTTCTAAGGCCAGGAACACTATTATGACTCTATAAATCCACTTTTAATTAAGAGTGCCAGCTTTATCCAGTCTTTTACCATTTTATTTATATAAATAAATAATCCCCCGTATCATAATATCATTTAAGCCCCTCCTCCCCCCCTATATTTGTTTAATTTCTTTTGTACAACCAGATATTTTCTAATAGTAAAATCTGGCTTGTGTTTCCAGTAAACAAATATTAACTTTACTGTCATTTAAATGCATGTTTTGTGCATTTTTCACTTCTTTGCTCAATATAGGTCAGTAAATAAATGTTTAAAAATATATATAAAATATTGATGAAGTTAGAGTAAAAGCCTGAGAGGAATCCCCTGACCTGCAGTCTTACACTATCATTAACAGCAGGATAATGCACACAATCCGTTACGTGACTGCCAGGTTTGGGCTTTCACACACACTTATGTAGACAGAGTCTCGCCCACACACACACACGCACACACACACTTTTTTTCCCTCTATGGAGGGGAAATAGAGAGAAAAAAAAAAGAAAGGAAAGGGAAAGTTGCTTCTCTAAGTCTGGGCTGACTCGCCCTGCGGCAAAACCTGACCTTTGCACCACAAAGGTGAAAAGCTCTGTTCTCGTTAGTTTGAGAAAAATGCCTCCAGAAGTAACATTTTTCCCTCTTCACATCTCATCTTTTCATCGGTTATTGTGACCCCCCCCCCCTTTCTCCTCTGCCCCCTTTCTTCCCTCCACTGAGTGAAAACCTCCCGTAGCCTCCCCAGCCCACCCCCCTCCGACCCCCAGCCAGCAGCATCGCTACCCCCTTCCGCTCCCGTCGTCTTCCCTGACAGGCCCTGATGCCGCTGTAACATTTTCATCACTGCACACCTTGGAGCGTTGCAGGACGGAGCGTGTATTGCAGCTCCTGGGATGAGGGGGAAGATTGAGCGCGAGTGGTTGCTAAACAATGTTCCAGATCTTCCTCAGGAACTGTAGGGTCACCGCTTCAGGGTCAAGGTCACACCCTCGCTGGGATGTGGATCACTGACCTCGACCTGCGTGGAATTATATATATTTTCCCCTTCTGATGAGCCGCGGCAGCTTACAAGCCGAACAATAAACAGCATGTGTTCCCGTTTTGATCTGTTGCATTGTCATAATATTGAAATGCTGGTGCAGTAGGTGTGACATGCTTCATGTTTACTGTCATTTGCATGTTTGCAGCTCTAATCTTGGCTTTGATGTTGTTTTGTACAATCTGAATGTAATAACTTGCTTTGAGATTTTGCATGTATGAGTAAAATTAAATTAATATTTAATGAGTTGAACAAAAAAACATGTAGCTTTTAAAGCAGGTTATGCATTGTCACAGCTACAAGTGATACTTTGTACAAGTTGATCAAAAGATGATAATAAAAATTAGATAATTGATGGCAATTAAAAAACTAGACAAAAACACAAAAAAGCTAAAAGATTTCAAAACGATAAAATGGAGAACAAATATCTTTAAACAATATTGACAAAACAAAAATATGAAAAGAAAAAAGCAGCGCAACTTTTCATGACATAACAAAACATGAAGTAGCAACAATGAAACAAAAATGAAAAGATAGAAAGACAACAAAACATAAAAAACAATGGCACGACATGTTTGTTTATTTATGTCCAAGTTTTGCTTTGCTGTTTTGGTATACAACTGCTGTGTTATTTTCCTGTTTTGGTAAATATTATTTATTTCTTTGTGCGTGTTTTTGAGATCCAATGTTTTCCAAACAGTTTTGATTAATGTTTTCTTGTGTTTTTTGTTTGTTTGTTTCTCTGATGTTTTTATAAACTATCCAATCTGTTTTGATTTCTGTTTTCTTTTCTTTTTATCCCTGTTTGTTGTGTTTTTTGTTGTTGTTTTTGTTTTTTTTTAGTACATTTTTTCTAATTTCATGTTTTTCATTCTTATGCTTTTATAAGTTTGTGTTGATGCTATTTTAAGTCAATTGTCTGTGTTTTCATCTATTCTTGTCTTATTATTATGCGTCTTTTGTTATTTTTGCTCCTAGTGATGTACTGTATCATTAAAACATAATTCAAAACATATGTTTCAAAAACCTTAAACTCAAAAAGACAACAATCAGTGATACATAATAATAATAATCATACAAAGAGAATACTTTGCAATCATGTTACTAAATATTTGTATATTTATAAATGAATTCCTGAGATACGTGCTGGTAAATTGTTTGAAAATGCTGTAAAATCTCCCTTTCTGGACCTGAACTTTGTGCACCCGCCCTCCCTCTGCTGAGCTCTGATTGATGTCTGCAGACCTGACTGTGCAGCCGACAGAGCGGCTGTTTCCGAGCGGGAGGAGAGTCGGAGGAGGGAGGGGAATGCTGCCTAATGAGAGCTGAAGTGAAGACAATGCTCGTGTGATGAAAGAATGGAAGTCGCTCTGCTGGGATTCAGAATTAGAGGCAAGAAATTGATGCTGCAAGTGAATCTAAAGAGTGAAGGAGGGAGAAAATTAGGCCACTTGCGTTAATGGCGTGCTTGTGCGTCAGCTAAAATGTTCTGTCAAGGCCTCAAAGGGACACGGCTGTTAATTCAACCTCAAAGTCCTTTGAGTTTCTGCAGCGATACTACCTGGTTTCCATCAACAACAACAGCAGAGAGCTTCATCCACCAAAAGTCAATGATAGCATAATAAATGCTGACCCGTCTGTAATTAAGTGAGCGAACATCTGAGCTATTATAAAACTTGTTAAATGCAAAATTGTGTTTTCAAGAGACATAAGAATCTGTGGGATAGGTGAGAAGTGAATGAGCAAATTAACAAGTAGGACTTTATCTAAGTATTTTTACATCATCTCCAATTTTAAAAGTCCTCAGTTTGATCAAAACAAGAACATTAGAACAGAATAGCTGTCACAAGGTTGTTAATTTAACCAAATGTTCCTTAATAAACTTTATAAGAAGTACAGACAACATAAATGTCAAATGATAATTAAATATTATATGCTGTACCATTAACACTATATTAATTCTACTTTATATGTTCTTGCTTGGGAGAGAAAAGGAAAAAAAGCAGAGTCCCAATATATTTGGAAAATATCCCTTTTGGGATGCTGCTACAGTATGTGTAATTCTAAAGCAAAATTATTCAATTTTGCTTAAAAGGAGAAGTCATATACAATCATGTGGGGTTACATAAAAACAGTAAGGACACTATAAAGCAGAAAAAAATATAGGATTAAAAAAATAAATAGTAATGCATGCAGAAATTAATAAATATTCATTTTTGGAATTTATCCACATTTGTTTACTTTATTTTTTTATACTTCACCGATGCTGACCCCATTTGCGTTTTTTTACATATTTCTTACCAGAGTTTCTGTTAAATGACAAAAGCAAACATATACAAATGCAGAGTAAAACTGAGAAAAGCAGGAATTATAATCTCATTTAAACATTTGTTGAGATTCATCCGCAAACTTTGCTAGAATCCAGTCAATGCTCATGATTCTTACTCCCTTTGAAAATATTAAAAGTTGGAGTTAAAGTCAAATATTTCCCTTTCATTTAAATTTAAAGTGTCCCTAAAAGCTCCACGATTTATCGATGCCTCCTCCCGAACTAAACTTTGTCCTCGTCACAAAAGTCTGTCCTGCTGAGGAGCATTTCCATCCTCACACGTGATGAATATGTAAGTGTGAGGCTGCACTGAGAGGAACATTTGAAGTGTGTGAGAGGGGAGGGTGGATTTGGGTGTGTGTGCTGGCGAGGAAGATATTGGTTTGTGTTGTCCCTGTTCATGCATGCTCGTGGGGGTGAGTGATGGAGAGAGAGGGGGGGGTGAGGAGGTGGTGGGTTCGGGTGGTAGCCCCGCTGTTTGGCCATACGCTCCTGCCTTCTCTTGCCTTTTCAGCATGGCTGACCAGAGAGCTCATTTGCATTTGTGGTGTGTGTGCGGGGTGACGGAGGAGGGGAGAGTTGGGGTTGGATGTTGCTGGAGGCCTGTCTACTCTTCCAGGCAGTAGACTGGCGTGTATGAGTGTGTGTGGCAGTGTGTGGCAGCGTAGGGGGGGAAATCGCACGCTGGCAGAGAGGACGTGTCGCATCCATGTAGCCCCCGCTAATCAGGGCCGACTTGAGCCGCAGCCAACTAGCCGAGGCCTCACTTCCTGTTCACGCCATGTGAAGAAATGCAGATAATGGCGTGTGAGGGAGGCATGCTGGGAAAATGCTACATACATGTAAGGGTGAGAGCTGCTCAGTGGGTTAGCTAGGAGTTCAGCATATGGGGGAAGGATTGTGTGTGTGTGAGTGTGTGCACGGAGAGGCCAAGCACACGCACAGTCAAGCGGCTGTGACAATCCACCAGCAGCTCTTTTCCATTGCAAATCCACAGTCATTTAGTGAAGTGCTACTGACCCCTATGGGCAAGAGGCTGTGATTTTTGGCTATTCATGATGTGCATGGCTGAATTTTGCTCCAACCCACTGAAAAAAAAAGGGGGGGGAAGTAGGGGAAACACATGCACATGCAATGTAAAACACGTCCTATTCTGCTTTGACTTCAATTCCTTCCTGCTCAAAGTCTCTTCAGTTTTCAGGGAGATTTTTCAGGGGGAAACTGTATCCATGTTCCACAAAAAACCAACAAGAGAACATGGGATTAAGTCAAGAAAAGCAATTAAACTGACGGTAAAAGACATCAACTGCAAGTAGAAACAGGAAATGCTGTGCCACAACTTTAAGCTTTATATTTTCGAGCCAAATCAAATTCGGCACACTGTTTGGATAAACACATAAAAATCTTTTGTGTTTCCACACACACAAATGTTTTTTATAATGTATAGAAGATGTGGGATTCTGGTAAACATGGAAATATGGATTCATATCCCAAAGTTTATTATGTTTTCTTCAACCAATACTGAAGTGTAATCTTGTAGGTTTTGACCAAAACTTAAGTGATTTTCACCTCAGCTAAAACAAACTTAGTCTTTTTAAAAGCATTTTCCAAAACTCCATACTCAGTAAGCCAGAAAATGCTAAAAGTTCATATTTGTATATTAAATTTATTCTGTACTGGTGGGAATCTTCTCCCCATTTCCATACAGGTGGAGATCCAGGTTGCCTGAATGGTTGGTGTTCCTGTGAAAAAGCAGCAGATGGTTTCTTATATTGATCCGGTGCATCATGTTAGCACTTAAAGCTGTAATTTACAGTCTTGTAGACAATTAAGAAAATGCTTGCTGACACAAGCTGACACAACTTATGTGCCGACTCTGCGCTCCAGTTTGAACTATGGTCATGAAATGGCTCAAATGTAAGGTTCTTCCTTTTATTTGCTGTCTTTTTAACAGTTACAAGCAGGACAGACTTGTTTCAGACTAGAAAAAGGTTGTTTTATCCATCCTATGAAGACCAGAAATCCTTAAGTTTTCATTTGCTTCATATTTTTGTCCATAGTTTGGTTTATTTTGGCTGCTTACACCCAAAGAAAACTGCGTATTTTGTTGGTCAACAGCATGTCAGGAATACTTCCTAAGAAAAACTTCCAACCCTCCAGGTTTTTGAGTCATGACAAAGCTTGTGTGTTTTAAAAACTAATCTTCTTTAATGCATCTATCAGATGCAGAGGAGAATAATTATATTCAAACATTTTTTTAAAATAATTTTGCATGATTTATTTTTTCTCTACAGACAAAATACAGAAAAACAAATCAGAAATTTCAAAATTCCGTCCTTTTTATTGGTTGTGTTTGCAACTCTGCTGATGTTCCAGCTCACTTTTAGCTATTAGAATTTGAATAGGAGCAGATATGTTCGTCTGAGAGGGGAAGGATTGTGACGGCGGCAGTATCAGCGGTGTGCAGCACCCTCCTCCCCTCCCTCCGTCGCCCGTTCGCACCTCCCTCAGGTCTTCAGAAAAAGAGGACTTTGCCTGAGCCGAAACCTGCCGCTCTTGTTCTATCATCCTCTACAAACAAAAAGCAGCCGAGCGAAAGACGGAGACGGCGGAGGAGAAAGACGGGAGAGGGGATGAGCGCAGGAGGCAGGGGGAGATTTAACCCGGCAGGTTCAGATTGGCTGTGAGGTGCAGGGCTGATGTGGCAAACACAAACCTACACCCCCTCAAGTCGCCTAAACCCGTCTGATCTTAACTTAAGGAACATATATAATGTATTCTAAAAGCAGAAGTAATATGACACAAAGGGATCATAAATAGCAGGATGAGGTCTGTAATAAGCTAAAAGGGGCTCCGTGGATAATAACCCCTGTGTAGATGTGCAGACCAAGGCCTATATGTTTCTCCTTTGCCCACACGGGATCTCTAATCCTGGGCTTTGAGTGGGGGATGCACAGGGAAGGGGCTGAGGTTGAAGTTAGTGTAAGATGCATTAGTGTCTTCTACACATGTGCACCCTAATCCCTGCTCTCCAGCTTTTTCTGAGCTGCTTTTGTATTTCATTTTTTCCCCTGCTGCTCTCCTCTCCTCTCCCCACCCTCCATCCTCTTTTCTCTCCTCTGCTACCTCCATCCTCCTCTCCGCGCTCTCTCCCCCTTTCCCCGTTGACCAGTTAAATCCCGACGGGGCTGACGGAGTGACAGGCCCCATTCAGCGGTGTGCTGGGGGTGACAGCTGGTGAGAGGCCCGTGTGAAAGAGCGTCGCCCCCACGATGCCTCCGCCACCCCTCCTCTCACCATAGATGCACACACAGCCGAGGCAGGACCGAAGGTCTGGGCAACAGCTGAGCCGTCTCTGCACTGGCGTGTCCTTCCCCAGCTCCAAAAGTCATCAGGAGGGCCCAGAGTGCTGTTAGGGTGGGGACAAACGGGTTTTGGTTATGTTTGATACATAAGTAAATGCGTGATAAGGCAAAGTCTTTATTCTTTTTCTGAGATTTAGATACAAGCTGAAGTACCGTAGTTCACAGCCAGTTTTCCACTGGACAAAACTAGAAATTCCTCAGTTTGTATAGAGACATCATAAAATGTATAGTTTGTTTTGTTTACAAAGCCTCTTTCTCCCTGTTTGTAATGATGACTGTTTATCGTTGCCTGTATTTGCAGGCTGAACGAACAACTTGAAAGCAACATACAGGCTAGCAGACTGCAGAAGTAACTGCTGCACCCACACATGAATGACTTAAAGGATAACTTTCTTTATTTTTCAACCTGGACCTTATTTCTAGGAGTTAATATGTGCATTTACTCACTGGTGAAATTTCTGCATCACTTTGACTCCTTTGAAAGATATTACGTTGAGTCGCCCTTTGGTGTACATCTACAGTATATAATGGGGGAGACGGGGCAGCCTCTCTATAAGTCATTATCTGCAGCAAAAACTCCTTAATGACCTCCGCCAAAGAGGTAATGTTTTTAGTAGCATTAGTTTGTCCGTTTGTTCGTCCGTCCATCCGTCCGTCTGTCTGTCAGCAACTTTACGGAAAAAGTTCTGGACAGATTGACCTGAAATGTTCACCAGCTGTGTGTCTCAGCCCAAGGACGAATCCATTAAATTTGGGGGATCACCTTCTGGATCCAGGAATGTTTGGAAGGATTCTTTATCATTGTGAGATCAGCCATGTTGGAAAGGCTGTTGATGAGGCGTGAATGCCCTCTTGTGGCAGAAGTGTGCAGCTGCGGGACTGAGCACATGATGTCAGGATGCAGAAATGGAACTTATGAGCAGCAGTGAGCACGAGGAGAGAAGACTTACAAATGGACTTACAAAGCCATACAAATGGCCCAAGTGTTTGGTAAAATATTACAAGAAAGGATCTCAATGAGTTCTATAATGTTCCAAAAGTTGATACAGATCCAGAGAAAATGCAGGATACGATGATCCAGAACATACAAAAATGAGGGAGTCGAGCTGTTTTGTGGAGGTCTGCGCTGTCCGAGTGCTTTTCTAGTTTAATCAATGTAGAATGAACGAACGAATTAGTACTATTGTCCTGTGAGTTCAGAGTTTTGTAAATTGTGTTTTTTTTGTTGTTGTTGATGTTGTTGTCTGGTTAGCGAGCTGCTCTTCTCAGCTGTACTACGGAAGCGCGTATCGGGAATGCGCAGCCCCAAAAAGTGTGTAGAACACCCTGATAACTCACAGAGAGCTAAATCTGGACTCACGGGACAATAGTACTTGTTCGTTTGTTCATTCTACTTAAAGGTACAGTATGTAAGAATTACTGACATCTAGTGGTAAAGATAGGTATATGAAAGAAAAGATGTTTTCCTTCAAATGACTTCTTATTCCAGCACTGTTGTGAATGTATGGTGGCTGTTAGTGGCCAAATTCTCCCAGACATAAAGATATTTTCATTTGTGAGTGGATCCAGTGGTCTCAGGTGTACTATGGCTATACAATGAGTAACTATCTTTAATGTCTTTTATATTATTACTGATTACAAACAGTGCTTTAACTCCCATTAAACAAAGCTGGTACAGCAGTTTGAAAATTCAGAGGGTTCTCACTTCACACACATTGTTTTGTCCATTCAGGGACACCATAGTAAAAATGGTGGAGCAAATAAGACAGCCTCCATATGTGCACCGCCCAGCAAGTCGATATAAATGACTCATTCTAAGATAATAAACATGTAACAGCTATTCTAGTACAGCTATTACACATAAATAGAAACGAACATATCACATTTTTCTGCTATTGACTTTTTACATACTGTACCTTTAAAGTATTGCTGAAAATTGAGGAGTTTTTGCTGCAGATAATGCCTTGTTTAGAGGCTGCCCTGTCTCTTGCATTATATGGATGTACACCGAAGGGTGACTCAATGAAATATCTTCCGAAGGAATCAAAGTAATACAGAAATTTTACTGGTGAGTAAATGCACGTATAAACTCCTAGAAATAAGGTCCAGGTTAAAAAAAAAAAGAAAGTTGTCCTTTAACGACCTTTTTGGGCTTCGGACTGAATGGTGCAGCTTCATGTGAATTTCACAAAGTTGTGTTCAAAGAACTGAATTTTCTCCTCAGTTAGAAAATGAAACAAGAACACCATATCAGGGGAGATATGTTGTAATTTATAATGTTGAATATAATGATTGCTGAAATAACTTCATGTGTACTAACTTTGGCTACATTCCACTCATCTGTTTGTCCAATTACAAATGAAAACGTATTTTCAATATTGTGGTTGTTCTTGCAAAACTGATTTTACACATGTTGATATTGCAATATCAGAAAATTGTCTCTGGCTACTTTACTAAGTAGAGCAGTTGGATCCCCTTTTGTCTTCAGAACTGCCGTAATTTTTTTTTAAGCATAGAGAATGTCCCGTTCCATCACATCCAAAAGTGCTCTATTGGATTGAGATCTGGTGTCTGAGGAGACCGTTGGAATACAGTGAACTCATTCTCATGTTCAAGACAGCAGTTGCAGATGATTTGAGCTTTGTGACATGGTGCATTATCCTGCTGGAAGTAGCCATCAGAGGATGTTACACCAGGGTTACTCAGTTTGGTCCTACAAGGGAAATCCAGCAGGTTTTCCATCTCTCCCTGGTCTAACACACCTGACTCAAATGAAATGGATCCAATGTCCAATCAAGCTTTCCACAATGACTTGTGTTAAAGCATGGAGACATGGAAAAGCTGCTGGATTGAGGCCCTCGTAGGACCGAATTCACCAACATTGTGCCACACTGTGGTCATAAAGGGATGGATATGGTCAGCAACAATATATATATATATTTTTTTTTGTTGTACTTGTATGATCCCTGAGGGGAAATTAGGGCTCTGCATTTCACCCATCTCTGTACTGAGTATCAGAGAGCAGAGGGCTGCTACTTCAAGCGCCTGGGGAGCATTTGGAGGGTTAAGGATCTTGCTCAGGGATCCACAGTGTTTAACCTAGGGGTCGTGTCGGGGACTCGAACCCAGGTCCTCCACGCCAAAGCCCACAACGCTACCACTAGGCCACCCACTCCCCCGAAGGACGGACAGGATGTGAGACAGGATGGATCCATGCCTTCATGTTGTTTCTCATAAATTCTGATCCTACCATCTGGATATTGCAGCTGAACTGGAGAGTCATCAAACCAGGAAACTTTTTTTTTATTTCTATTGTATTGCCCAGTGTTGGTGAGTGTGTGTCAGTTGTAGCCTCAGTTTCCTCTTCTTCCCCTACAAGAGCGGCACAAAGTCCCATCTACTTGTATGGTCAGAGATGGTATTCTGCATACCTTTCTTGTTACCCCCCCCCCCCCCCCTTTTTTTTTTTTTATTCCAGTTGTCTTTCTATCATTTCCAACCAGTCCGCAAATTCTCCTCTGACATCAACAAGATATTTTGGCCCAGAAAACTGCTGCTAACTGGATATTTTCTCTTCTTCAGACCATTCTCTGTAAACCCTAGAGATGGTTGTGTGTGAATCCCAGTAGATCAGCAGTGTTGAAACACTCAGACCAACAACCATCCCACATTTAAAGTCACTTAAATCCCCTTTCTTCCTCATTCTGATGCTCAGTTTGAACTTTAGCAAGACATCTTGGCAATATCTAAATGCCTAAATACATTGAGCTGCTGCCATGTGATTGGCTGATTAGGTGTTTGTATTAAAAGCAACTAAATGTAGAATTGTAGTTAACTGTACGCTAAAAGCAAAGTCCACAAACGGATTTTGTTTGCACTTAAATACTTCAAGATGTTATGTAGAGGAAAAAAAGAAAATAATAATTAATTCTGTGTTATATTTCCAAATGACACATAATATTTTCAGACTAATATTTGAATAAAGAAAATACATGAAACCCTGAACTAGAAACTTCTGATAAATTTACAGTAAACTACAGTTATCGAAAAGAAAAACACTTGACGGAAAACAAATCCTTGTAAATGAATTAATGTAGTAAAACATGTAAGCAAAGATTTTTTAAAAGGGGGAGGGGGCTTTTCATAGTCGGAGAGTCCCTTTTTCATCATTGAAGTTCAAAAATACATTTATTTGTGTAAAAATGTCAACTATTGGAGCTTGAACCATCATTTGCAGTAACCTGGACCAGTTTTAACTCGCTTGGTGGATTTCAACGAGGCTCCACTTTTTCTATCTACTTGATCCACCTGCCCTCCCTAAAGTAGGGCTGCAGTTTACTTCATCGACACGGGAGAGCTCGTGTTGTCTGAGGTCTGTAGTATTTTGTGTTTGAGTGAGCTGCTGCTGACAGAATATAGAAATATGTGTGTGTGTGTCGTCTGGTGCTGCCCTCATGTCGTCCATGACAGGATGTTCTCTCTCTGCCCCCAGCTTGCTTCCATTGCTTCGTGTCCATCAACCCGCCCTAACTTGCACCTGTTTATGTGTGTGTGTGTGTGTGCATCGCTTATTTCACAAGCATGTGTGTGTGCTTCCTCCCACATTATGGCATGTGCATGTGTGCGTTTCCCTGCTCGCCTGCCTAACAAGGGTCCCTAGTCCATATGTGACTTCCTCATTAACGGGCCCACATGACAGGGACAGAGGCGCTGGCCACTGGCCCAGAGTAGGGCTGACACCACCGGACCCCCAGATGCCAGCGGGACTGTATGTGTGTGCACTCGGCCACAGATGCCCTAACCATGTGGCCCCCTGTTCTCTCTTCCAGTTAGGACCACTAATTACAGGCTGTTTCTCTCCCCGCTTCCTCCCTCTCTCCATCCCTTCCTTTTTCTCTTCTTGAAGTAAAGCAGTGTCATTATTACAAAGATCGATTGTAGCCGACAGGAATCGTTCAGTGTACGCGGCTCGGTTGCAGAGTTGAGAGCCGAATAGTGGAGGAGAGATATTTACAGTGCAAACAGAAGCTTGAAAACAGAGGGAAAAGCTGGTTGTGAGGGAAAAGACAGACATCTCTGCAAGGACAAAGTAGCAGCACACAACAGCTCGAGCCGTCGTTGTTGGCAGAGCGTGCAAGAGAGTTGCGCCAGGCGCGCCGCCATATAGGTAATGACTGACAGGCTGTCACAGAGAGACTGCTTTTCGGGACTTCAAGTCAACTCCGCAAACACTACTCTGCCTGCCATACCTGGCAGAGGCACAATTGGATAACAAGCAGAGCTGTTTGCACTGCCGGTGCCACATTCAGTGGGAATCACGGGCGAGAACAAATAACGTCAACGAGGCTCATTTCGTGCAGTTAGTGGTCACAGGCAGTGTGTTTTCCAGTCATGCTGAGCTGCAGGAAGGACACAGAAAACATGAACTGGCTCACTTCCAGCAACACACAGACACAGAAATACACACATATTTCAGCGCTTTGACTCTGATTAGCAAATTCCTGTTTTTTTTCTTTGTGAGTTACAAAATACTGATTATAATTCACCTTGTTATTAAGTTATGACACTTCCCTGATGGGAAGAATGGGACTTTAAACCTGCATAGAGTCTTGATTTAACAGAATACAGCTCTGGTTTTGCTCCAGAATTATTCAGTGCAAACAAACGTGTATTTCTCTTGTGCTTGCTTTGGTGATAACTTTCAGTGACTGTAAAGAAAGTCTGTTAAACAAAGATAAAAGCTGTATTTTAATTTGTTTATGAAGTATCAAAGTCTGAAGGCTCCTTTAGTTATGGTCGTAAAAGTTGAGCTTGGAGGATGGAGTGACATCTGGTGGTTCAAAGTGCAAAATGCAACCAAATGAATAGTCTCCTTCACAGATTGTAAACAATGTGGCATATTTCAGTGGGCGGGGCTTAGCTGGAGGTAAAAGCAGCTCTAGCGTCTTTGTTAACAAGCGGCAGCTAGCAGGTTTTGGTGGCTTTTTCGGAAATGGAGAGTTTTCAAACAAGTGTTTCAGTCTAAGTGTCATGGGGGTGGTTCTTTATCGATACCGGCGACTGCAAGAGGAGGGGAAAGAAAGACAGGCCTCGCCAGCAGGTGGTTAAAAGAAATAAAAGCTTTATTGTAGAAATAAAACAAATAAAACTACTAAACTAAAGAGTACTAAAATAATCCTAAAAGTCCAAACTAAAAAGTTATAAAAGGAAAAGGATAAAAAGGGCTAAAAAGGGGCTTGCAGGGCTGGCAGTGGCCAGCGTCTCTCTCGGCTTTGTCCCGGGTCCATGGCGGCTGCTCCTCCTGGCAGCCGCCCTCCTGGCCATAGGCTCCCCCAGGACTCCAACGCTGCTCTGTGGCCCGGGCAGTCACTCCTCCAGGCGGCCACGCCTCTGGCCGTTGGCCCTCCTCAGTGGGGTCCGCGGCCGCCCTCCGACTCCCGGGCCACTCTTCCACGTCGCCGTCGCCATCGCCGTCTCCACTGCTGCCTCCGCTGCTGCCCCACCACTGCCTCGAGCCCCCCAGCCGGGGGACTCACGTCCTCCCCCGGCTGCGCCTCCTGGACCCAGTCCTCCTCAGTCCTCTCCCAGCTCTTGTCCGCACACCGGCTTTTATCCTTTCAGCATTCCATTAAGCCAGGGGAGGAGTCCTTCTCCCCAGGTGCTGCCAATCAGTTCGTTAAAAGCTCCCACTAGCTTGGGAATAAAAACAGGGTTAAAACCACACAAAAACATAAAAAGCATGCTAAAAACCAAGCTAGTGGGCAGAGTCCAGTCTCTGGCAGCACCCGGTTGTTCACCCTGTGACATAAGAACTGTGGGAATACGTCCAGACTCTCACTCTACGGACCATGATAGCTGTTTTAGTAAATTAATGTTAGCGCATGGAAGCAGGCTGGCTGATCCAGACACCTTACAGGAGAGGATGAAGATCCTCTGCGCTGCAGACGGTGGAGTGGCTGGAAATCTAATCCAGAGACCATGTGTGTCCAGCAAAGAGAAGCCCAGAGCAAAGAAATAGCTGGATGCTTACAACTATGTCAGAAATGGTCATGACACGTGCTAATTATAAACTACATCAAGCTATGTTTGGATCTTTGTGTGCTGCAGTCGGAAGTTTTGCTGAGCCACGTCAAAGCAAGAAGAATGACATGAGACCTGGATCATCGTCAGTCGGGAAAACAAAACCATTTTAACAGCAAACTGCACCTGCATGGCTGGTTAGTTTAAGCTAACGGAAATACTTGCAATGCAGCAGCTGTTACACTCATTCCGATGTGTGTTATGATGATTTGTTGTTTTGCTTTTAGGGAAAAGCAGAACATATTTGACATTTTCAGTTTTACATTGCAGCCAATGGCCTTGTTGCAGTCATTCAGCAGTATTATTCAAACTGCAAACGCAGCATTAATGATGATCGCCTCTGTTCAGTCTTTTTTCATTATTACATTGAACCTTAATTGTCTTTGTTTTTTCTGAGGTCTAGCGTCCACTCGTATCCTAAGAAAACCCTTTAATTTACTGCCACAAACATTCCTCCTATTCTGGCACTCAAACATAAAACAAGACGACATATTAAAGTTGTAATAACACTTTAAAAAAAGCTAGTTTCTACTGTCCTCACTGCGCGCTTCCCTCTGTTTTTGCCTCCAGCTACAGCAGTGACGTCACTGGGACGTAGGCCACTTTTCACTTTGAAATGCCTTGCTGCACAAAAAGCTCATTTTCTCTTTTTTTTGGCCAAAAGCATCAACAACTACCCTACAGTATGTTATACTGCAGATTATAAAGCTAGAAACTTTTTTTTTCCTAATAAAACAAGAGACTCTACACTTTCTATTTGCAGTTTCACTTTCTTTTTGGTAGACTTCACAATATCACTAATATGGAAGTGGTTCAAATTCAGTAAAATCACGTAGAACAGACAAACACACTGGCCCTCATTTATCAAATGAGCGTAGAATGGAGCTCTGTGGCAGGTTTACCAGCGGAGTGATGACATGAACGAAGAGTGCAAAACACTTGTTTCCTAGAACTATAACATGGTTAATGATTTTAATAATTTGTTCAGAAAAGTAGAGAAATAAAATTCTGTTACAGCTATTTTTGTAATTTTGGGAATACATTCTACATTCCCTTTTTCTTTTTCTTTGCAAATGGGTTCATTCTTAGTGCTGGATATGCGAATACTTATGATTAAATGACGGTTTGTGGTTTGATTAATAAATATTTCCATGTTCTGCTTTGCTGCAAACCCTCACTGACACAAACTCGTTTTTTTACGTACAAATTGATAAATGACGAGTCTTGCATGGAAATGGTTGTACGCACAGATTTTTGTCATACAATCATTTGATAAATGAGGGCCACTGTCCTAATATAATTAATAATGATAATCAGTTAATTAAAAACTATCATCCCAACGACTATGCAGAAAACATGAAAATATGAGCCAGTGACTGGACGCACCAGTTCTTCCAGGGCAAGTGTCAAACAGAAAAGCATCATCTCATCACCCTTTTCTTAAGCCTTGTTCTGCAGGAGGTTCTCCTTCTTATCACATCACAGCATCTTCAGACATCATTTTTCCTGTTTCTAGTTTGAAAACAACTGTCCTCCATTTTTATGTACTCCATTTTCCAGACTTATAAGTCGCTCCTGAGTATAAGTCGCATCAGTCAAAAAATGCATCATGAGCCATCATGAGCAGGAGAAAAACGTAAATAAGACCCACAGGACTAAGTCGTATTTATTTATTTAAAATAGGGTGATTTTTGGATTTTTCATATCTAAAAATTACCCAATCAGGCCAATTCCAAACGTAATGCTTGTAGATGATCATACACATCATAACTAAGAAGGATAAAGGTGTTTTTTGAGGATTTGTTCCACCACACACGAAGTACAGCCAGATGTCCAAAATGAACTCCTCTTACTGAGATGAGGCTATTTTGGAATTTTTGCCCTTGGAGCAGAATATAGTTGTCACAAGCCTCAAGTGTCCTATTTTGACATTAGACTGTAATATTTACTCCTTGGCTCATGTCAGTCAATATGAATTGATACTGAACAATATGTTAAATTGTATATATTTTGATATATAAGTAACAAAAGCCGCCAAACTATGAAAAAAAGTGTGACTTATGGTCCAGAAAATACGGTAGTTTTGAAGACCTTAATGGGATATTATGTTTCTGCTGAGAGGTCATCCAAAATGTTAAATGTTAAATGAACTGCTTACAGATACGGTTCTCTGGAATTCAAATTAACTGCTTCTACGATAAAAAATACAATAGAGACCATATAGTAAAGGTACTTGAAGTACGCTTGCTCGATCAGGTTCAGGTTTTTATTGTCTCCACAAGTATGGACCATCATGATATGTATAAAATAAATATAGTCAAATGTGCTACTTTTTTTGTCCAGTAGTTTCTAAAACACACTGGTCCAAGCTTTGTATTCAACCTGAACACTATTGTCATTCCCATTAATTGCCTGTGGAGGAATATCATTTGAGCTAATTCAATTTTTCTTGCCTGTGTACACTTATGAAATCAGCATCCATGGCACGCTTTAGTGAATGTAACATTCAGTGCTTCATTAGATGTGTATAATTTTTTTAATTTCATCTTTCGCTGGTTATTGCATCTTGTGACGCAGCACCACAGCCACAGAGAGGGTAATTAAGGAGGTGATCCTGTATAGAAATAACTATGATGTGGAGGACAGCATGAGGAGATTTTTATTAACCGTTAGGGTTTTTGTGTCATTTAGCTGGAAGAACAAAGTGAAAATCCCAAGCATTAATGGGATAATATCAGCTGGTTTTAAAAAAATACTTTTCTTCAAATAGCTGCCTTGGAGAACCAGCATCTGGCTCCTCGCCACCCTCTCTGACCTCATGATCTCAGACCTCCGATGGGTACTGCTGTATCTGTCAGGTTCACACTTGTAGACCTCCTTTCTTACATATACTATCATTTCAGGGTCACTGGAACGTAGTCAGGGCTCGAAGAGTTTGATGCTTGATCTCAAATTTCTCTAGTAAAAGGTTTTTGAAAAGACCTGTGCATATCCAAGCAAGTTTTTGCACCCAACATTGCATGCAACCATTTTATTCTGACTTTTGATAATTGATTATTCAGTGTTAGTGGAGAACAAAAGTATACAGGGTGTCCATAAAAATCTATGATAAGGCAATTGATAAGATGTCCGAACCAGATTTATTTTTCTGTAATCAGTGGTTGTCAAAGGTTCCTTTTTTTTTTCTTTTTCTTTTTTTCTTGACTTCATTTAGTACATATAGTACATACACATTTAGTACATATTATTCATAATAGTACACCCACAGAATGATGTAACTTTATTTTCCACTTACCCTCATGGTGAGCAAGACTCTGGAGCACTTTTTTAATATCTCAAATGCAGCCAGCGATCAGAAAGGCTTCTCGTTTCCACCTAACTTTAATGGAGTTTGCCGGGGACCGAGCTAAGAAGGTCCATAAAAGTCCACAAAAGCTTGTCAATATTCCTCCATACTGCTCGTCCAATGTAATCCAAGTGTCTTAAATGGGTAGCGTCCATAATTTACTCGAAACGACGTCATTTAGTATATTTTTAGAGCCTAAACAGTCGTACATCGCATCTCCTGCGAGCACGCCGATGCGCGTTCACGAAACTTTGGAAGCCGTGGCAGACAAGATCGCGCACTGTTTCTCTTTCTTTCTTGGTTTTAAAGGTGCCATGACATCAAATTTCACTTTTCTGGGGTTTTGGGGGTATAATATGATCTGTTGTGCACTGATGAGGCCATGTGAATGTCCAGAGTGAGAATCAAAGTTCCTGTTTATGGTCTGTCAGCTTTGTCTCTCTCCAAAACGACAGACACAGCATCCCGACACCCGATATCCCAAAGAGCACCACAACCCCCCCCCCCCCCCCCCCTCCCCCCTCCCCCCCCCCCCCCCCTCCCCCTCCCTCCCTCCCCCTCCTGTTCCGCTTTCCTTCTCTCCTCTCTAGTCTCATCTTTTTTTTTTCTCGTTTTGATTTTTTTCTTATCCCTTCTTTCTCCTCCCGGGTCCTGCCCCCTCCTTCTCTTCCCTTCCCTCTTTTTTTTTTTTTTTTTTATTCTTTTCTTTTTTTCTTTCCTTTTCCTCCTCCATCCCTTCTTCCTTTTCTCATTTCCCCTTTTCCTCCTTCTCCCCCCTCCCTCCCCCCCCTGCTCTCCTTATTTCTTCTCCCACATATTTGATGTTTATCATCTCAAATTTATTCTACTCTCCCCCCCCGCCCCCCCTCCCCCTCCCCACCCCACCCCCACCCTCATGACCTATGGAGGGGGCTCTTCCTTTCAATACACATCCCTCTTTCTTTTATATCGTTTTCTTTTTTTGATTTACTTTTTCTGTAATGCCAACAACATAAACTAGTTTTTAACTGCTATGTCACCACTCCTTTAAATCAATTTCCAACCGCTAGTGTTTGTCCTGTTTTGTCTGCAGCTCTGGCGCTCTTAGCACAATGTAAACAGCAAATTTCTTCGTCTATGCTTGCATTATTGGCAGAGTAGGCTCTGAACGCCAAGAATGTGCTTATGCGTGCTTCATGGAAGTAAGATGTACTACTGTTTAGGCTCTAAAAATATAGTAAATGATGATGTTTCGAGTAAATTATAGAAGCTACCCACTCAGAACACTTGGATTACATTGGACGAGCAGTATGGAGGAATACTGACAAGTTTTTGCGCACTTTTATGGACCTTTTTGGCTCAGTCCCCTGCGAATTCCATCATATGAAATTTGGGTGGAAACGAGAAACCTTCCTGATCATTTGAGATATTAAAAAAGTGCTCTAGAGTCTTGCTCACCATAAGGGCAAGTGGAAAATAAAGTTACATCATTCTGTGGGTGTACTATTCCTTTAACACACCTCTATATAGGCACCATTAGTTGCACTAAGTATATTAATACGGTACTTTAGTTCTTACCAAGTTAGCTGTATCAATGGTGGCAATGGCATCAAAAATCTTTTGCTTTAAAGGTACAGTATGTAAGAATTACTGACATCTAGTGGTAAAGATGGGCATTTGAAAGAAATTGTTTACTTTCAAATGACTTCATATACCAAGCACTGTTGTGAATGTACGGTGGCTGTTAGTGGCCAAAATCTCCCAGACACAAAGATGTTTTCACCTTTGAGTGGATCCAGTGGTCTCAGGTGTAGCTATGATTGTACTATGAGTAACTACTTTTAATGTCTTTTAAGGCATTACTGATCTCTAAACTCCCTTTATTTGATTGATTGATTGATTGATTGATTGATTGATTGATTTTTTTTTGATTGATTGATTGATTGATTGATTGATTGATTGATTGATTGATTGATTGATTGATTGATTGATGTTTATTTAAGTGTCAAGCACCTTGGTTGGTGCCCAGCCCTCATGGGCTTATTAGACACTATCAAATAACAATACAATAGCCTCGTGGCAAAATACAGACCAAAGCATGACATAAAAGAAAAACCTATGAAAATTTGGGCAAATACAGTGACAGTAGTTCATCAAATGGGATACAAAATACTTTGCCGCAGATACCAGCCCTTTAAACAAAGCTAGTACAGCAGTTTTAAAGTTTCAAGGGTTCTCACTTCACACACATTGTTTTGTCCATTTAGGGACACCATAGTAAAAATGGTGGAAAATAGGGCAGCCTCTATATGTGCACCGCCCAATAAGTGGATATAAATGACTTATTCTAAGAAAATAAACACATAATAGTTATTCTAGTGCAGCGATTACACATCGTTGGAAACACAGTTTTGAATTATATGTCACATTTTTCTGCTATCGATCTTTAATGTTTCACACACTGTACCTTTAAGCCAGTGATGTCTCGTATCTTTATTCAATAAGCAATATCTGTAACATCACCCCATAGAAAGAACAGAAGGATATGTCTCAATGAACCATGATACACATCGTGCCTTCTCTTGAGAAATAGCCATTTTTTGGGTTTCATTTAACAGTACCTTTCACCAACAACACCTGAAACAAACAATTTTAGTTTGATTACAAACTTTGATAAACACTGATTACAATAGACCAAATCTGGATAAGATGTCTTATCAACTGCCTTTGTAATATTTTGTTTTTTAAATTGTAAAGAGACTTCATGAACACCCTGCACAGCAATCATGAAGGCATTGTTTAGAAATCAAAGTGTGATTTTCAACAGTAATATTATAAAATACTTAGTTGCTAATTGCTATGTACATTCAAGATTAAAAACCTCTCTGAGGTGACTGTATGTGTTCGGGAGATATTCAAATCTCAGCTTGTCTAGACTGTTTCCACCTACAGATTTTTTTTTTCTGTTTACTTCACAATAATTACCTGTCACGCACACGTCCAGGCCCCAGGGGCAGTTTAAGGTTCTCAGCAGATATCCTTTTTCCCTAAGCGGGTCTAAAACTACCGCCTGGTGTTAGAATTAATGACACAGGGTTGACCCCAGACAACCGTTTGACCTATGATTGTCTCGTTGCCTTTCCAGGACAAACATGGACAGAAGGCTGCCTGTCTGTTGACCTAATGGTCCGTCTGCCTGCCTGCCTGATGTCCATGACTGAGGTTGCAATGGATTCATGAAGCTCAAAATAATGCAAATTAAACTCATATAAAAACAAAGCTATGAAACTTTCAGTTGGGGGGGGGGGGGGGGGGGGGTAACAGTAAAACTCATTAATAATTCCCTGACACATTTTCATATGGGATACTAACCAAACATGTATTTATTTATTTTTTTTTAGCTTTTTCCTTCAAAACTGTACAGCCAAGCAACAAATACAGCACAAGAAAACAGGAGTCTTGCTTGCACTCATAATTCAAATACCCCCAAAGTAATACTAAGTACATAAGTTCATAGACTCTGTCTAGTTGTCAGGTGAAATGCAGCTGTCACGTGATGCTCCAGGCTGGAAAAGAAATTGTGAAATGTAGTTTTTAGGACTCAAGATGCTCCAGTGTAATGAATGTGCATTGGAATGTGCTAAATAAATGTCAGTGTGCCATCAAAGCAAGTGAAAATCATAGCGTTTTAAAGTTCAAAACATATATAGTGCCGTTTTAAAGTCACTTATGTACCTTTTCAGCCTTAAAATTCGACAGTTGAAATTCATCTGATGGTACATGGATTTTTCTGCTGCATGACATTACAGCTGAGTTTTGCTTAAGCATGGTATCACATGCTAGCAACCGGATATCAACACAACGTTTCAAACAAAAAAAACGTAATATTGCAGACAAAAACTATTCTGGTGACTTTCAGTCCTCAAGTATTCATTTGACAAGTGTAAGTTATTCAGCCTTCATGAAGAAACACTGAGACTTTTTTTTGTTCCCTTTTTGTCTTTTTACCATTTTGATGCCTCAAACGTTGCATGCCTCTTAAGTTTCATGTTCTAGGACTGGAAATCATGTGTTTTAGTCTCACTTAATCTGTTGTGCCTGAACGCCATGTTTAAACTCCATAAAATTCAACCAAATATAGAAACACACAACAATAACATATGAATACAGATGGCATAAGCCTCTAGATCTGAGTCATATAGAGCCGTGGAATCTGGGGGGGTGATAGTTTATTAACCTGCTCTCGTGTCTGCCAATCAAACCTTCAGTCTGTCAACAAAAATCAGAGATAAAGACAAAACCTGTTCTCAGAATAGAATCAGCTGTTCTCCGCTGCACTGTCAAAATGCTCTCATTCTCCAGAGAAACACTCCACATCTGACATCTGCACAGATAAGACTTCTTAGTTAGCGCAAGGGAGTGAAGGAGGGCGCAGCATCATGGTGAACAAAGCTTTGGCCTCTCTAAGAAAACAATTCTCCTCCACATCGCCCAGGTTATTTGATCTCCCACTTTCCCCACTCCCTAAAAACCAGCCTCTGGTGTTTAGTGAAGGAAATGCAGTGAAAAGAGAAAATTAATTTTGAATGTGCCCCTAGGTAGCCAGTAGGCAACGAGACGTGAGATGGGATGTGATAACAGCAATCTGGTGGCTGTGTATGGTCTGAAACTCAATGCTGAGATGTGGCTAAGGCATCCAACATGGAAACGCATTTATCTGGCAGCTTTTAAAGATGCCATGTCTTGGTGTAAGTGCATTTGTATCTTTAAAACCATTAATAAATGCACACAGTTTTACTAACTATACCAGAGGAACAATGGGCATAAGTGTTTACTGGATCGAAATGATATAGTGTTTGTAGGATATTTAAGAATAAGCGAATAAGCTTAAAACGAGAGTTTTTGCCTAAGAAAATGCATTTGTTTGACATTATTCAGCTGTTAACGACCAGTTTGAGCATTAGAACCTATGGACCCTCAGAAGTAGACATCAAAACACTGTAATATTAGCACTTAAAATATCAGCTCTACAAGTAACCACTTCGCGATTTAAAATTTTGAGATGTGTCCATGCATCATTTCATATTTATGGATAGATCCATACTTGAGTTGTCGTAGCAGCGTACAGTAGTAGAGTTCAAACTTTTTGCCACATTGAGGCAATGTATGGAGTAGCATCTAGCTGCAGCCAGAGCCATTTCAAACCACGCCCACCGTAGGAATGAGTGGAACCTAACCCTAGCCCCTCTCCTAACACTTACAACCACCCACCTATGTCACCACAAAAACTACTCCGATTTTCACACGCCTCTGGGTCTGCGCCTGCAGTCGGGTTTACTTGAATGTATGCCTTCATAGTTCAAGTTCAAGTTCTATTTATTTATAGAGCACACGAACAACATCCTTTTGGAGCCCGAGGTGCTGTACAACCCAACTAAACGATTGGATACTTAAAATCACAGTGAAAGATAAAATATAAACTAACAGAGGAAAAAAATATTCATATAAAACAAAGAATAAAATACATATGACACCAGTAATGCTAATGAGTGAGCTGCCACATTTCCTATGCAATGGTAGCAGAGTTTACACGTGGAAAAAATGATGCTGCATTCACATTTTCCTGTGTGCAAGCTGTATAGTTCTGTATTCAAAGTATATATGAGGAAATGTGAATGAAAAAGCAAATGAGGAACTAAATGATTGAATGTAAAGTAAAAAGGCTCAAAGACAATGAACATATATGGTGCCTTTACAGCCATTGTAACTTCAAATTGCAGTTCCGTTTTTTAACACTGTTGTTATTGCACCACTTTATTTTATTCCTGGCAATTCACCTCACTTCACATGCTTTATCAGCAAGGAAGAAGGGAAGTGGTGCCAGTTGCTGAAACAAGAGGAAAGTGTTGACAATATGACAAGGCTGTGATGTTAATTAAAAAGAGAAAAAAATCCATTCAGCTATGTTTAAGAGATTCTTCACGATATTATTTTGTGTCTGGTAGAAAATGTAATCTATACTTACCCAGCATAGGGTAAACCTTCGAAAAATGAGCATCCTCTTTCAATAATTGGCTTTAGAATGACATGTCACTTTTCCTTGAGGATTAAGGCTGATGTGATGGGTTTATGTGAAGTGAAGCGTTGCATTGTTTTTCCCTTTATTTCCTTTTGTTTGACACTTAAGCTTTTTGTTATTGTTACTGTATATCACAATGCTCTCTGTTTTCTTGTCATTTAGGTCTCCGTTATCAAATTCAGCTTCATCTTTGCTTGTCTTGCTTGTTTTTAAAGATGTGTATTTCTTCTTTTCTAAAGACCCTCAGGAATTGCTTTATTTCACTTCAAGAAAATTCATATTTTTGATGTGATCTGTCACCAAGGATGTACATACCATAAGCAGTCTGAACACTTGCCTTCAAATATTTGGATGTTGGTGTCAGGCATGCTTTCTGTCAGTTTCTATCTTGTTGTCAGGCAGCATGAATGCTTTACGGCTGACTTCAATGTCTCCAAACTGATGGTTTTTATCAGACTTTCAGTCTTTCCTTCAGGGTACATATTGAAACAGAAAGGCCAACTAGTCCATAAATGTAACAAGTCATTAGGAGAAGAATTGAACCTATTGGCATGGTGAACACTTTTAAAAATATTTCCAGTGGACATGAAATGCATTTCACCTGCTGTTCACAGATTCTTTTGTTGGTGAATGTGGGTTTAATTTGGAAATATAAAAAGCTTAATAAGAATGGACCTGCAAATTGTCTATATTCTTAGAGTTATTCTTCCAACTTCAGATGAATTACTAGACTGAAGGCTCGCATAGACATAACAACAGTACGTGTACAGATTTGTGTGGCTAACTGTTGGCAAATTTATTATATTTGAACTTTTTTACCAATAGGTGTTTGACAGATGTGGTCAGGTGGATTGCCAATCTTATACACTTTGGGGGAGTGGTAGTCTAGTGTTTAGAGGTGGGCCTTGGTCCAGAAAACCAGGGTTTGAGTTCCCAGCATGGCACTCAGGGTGAACCACTGTGGGCCCTTGAGCAAGGTCAATAACCCCCACCAACTGCTCCCTGGGCACCATGATATGGCAGCCCACTGCTCTCTTTAGTTTATCTAGAGATGGGTCAAGTGCCAGTTGAATTTTCCCCTTGGGATCAATAAAGTCAAAACTATTACCATTATTATACACTGATATGCATGTTTCTTCAGAGGACAAATTATTGAAATAATAAACGAATAACTGGTTGTCCTCTTGGGTTTACTTTTTAACTTTTTTTTTTTTAACTTGTCATTTGCTCAATTTTGTATTTGCAATACCAAAATTAAAAATTGGAATGACTTTCTTCCCGAACTACCAGAAATGGGATGCCCAACTTGATCTAACAAAAGACAAAACAACAAAAACATGTCCAGCGCCTTGATCGTTGCCCTAAATCCATCTTTTTGCACATGACTAATCACAATCATGTCTTTGGCTGTACAGATTGTGACAATGGTCACCTAAATCAACTGCTGTTGTCATGGGCAGTATCATCTACATGTGACATCTGACTCAAATATCCTTCAGTTTTATCTGAGAATGTGGAAGATACAGATCTTTCTTTGAAAATGTTGGATGGGCAGAATGATTGGTGATCTTCTTCTTAAGGTTGGAAAACTAATTTTAATCTAAAAAATTGTTTGAAAACGTAACCTGTGATACCAAGAAGTCCTGATACAGCACATTAAAAGTAAGATCAGGCTCAAATATCACAGCATCCATTAGCTATTAGATATAGCTTCCATCCATCACGTTCCATGACACACTATTTTTATGCTGTCACAATATTTCTGTCGGTTTCCTTTGTGAAGCTTTAGAGTTGTGATGTTTGTCTCATCGTACAAAGACTGTATGGATAATGCTGTGCCTTTGATGTGTCAGCAATGCCAATAAAATGATGACTTGGAATGACGGGAAACGGCAAGTAGCACATAGTGTGACAGCAGAACTAGGCCAATTTGTTCAGTAAATGACTCCTGCCTGCCTATAAGAAACAAGATGCTGTCCTTTAACTTGTTCACTCATGGTTAACAAAGCCCCACAAAAATAAGAACAAACATTTCTTCCCATCAGAAGCCAATCTGCTGTCAGTCTGACTTGCTGAAATCAATATGGCAGTGATGGACAGAAATAGCAGCTTTTGGGACACATTTGAAATAAAGCTGCACACTCACCAGCATAAGATGGCATGAAGATGAGAAAAGCAGCTTGTGATGGTGGGAAAGTGATGGATTGACAAATCTCCAAACTTTGGTTAAACTGTAAATTTGTGCCAAATCTCTACAGTATATGCAATATTCTATTTGCGAAACAAAAACTAATCTATATTTGACTTAATTGCAGCTGCACAAGTTAGTGCTTGCATTTATGACGTTTTTCAAACTTGTGAATAGCTTGTGCACCTCTGCTGTCTGACTTCTGCTGGGCAAAGTGCAACGTGTGCGATAAAGTGAAAGCAAAATAAAGATTCAAGACAGTACGAGAACTCTGACAGAGAACTTAAGTGGTCTCTGGCTCCACAGGCTCTTGTGAACCTGTAGGGGGTGATGAACACTTGTTTGGACATGCTCTTTTACTCCCTTTGTTTTCCTCTGGAGGGAAGAAGTGGGGGTGGTTTTTCCTTTCATAGAAAAACAAAACTGCTTTTTTTTCCTTCCTCTTTGCTTTTAAACTCTTTGCCTTTACCCCTTTAGGACACTGTAGGTAAACAAAATTTGTAATGTTTACTTGGTTGCAGTCACCCGGGTACTTGTCAGGAGTGGCTCCAGCTTGTTGCAGCATCAGGTACATCTGAGTGGTCTGCAGGATCTGAGGCATCAGGGAGGCTGTGTTGGCACGAACGAGGAGGAAGTGGTGGGGGGTTCATGGGGGAATCGATGCAAGGTTCTTTTAGTCTTCGTTCTCTGGCTGTGCAGCTGCTAGCAATTACCTGAGAGGGAGCGGCTGTGAAGTTCCCCAGCACTGAAGGCCTCTCCACAGCTCACACCCGGAGGCTCTCTAATTACTTCGCCAAAAGCCCGAATATCTGTCAGAACCAATCACCGGCAGCCAGGAAACAGGAGCACGGCGAGGCATTCGTTTATTTGCGAGGCAAACACTCGCCAGATACTTACCAGGAAATCGGTGTTTGATTTATTAATGCTTGTGTATAGGTCAGGGCGCCACGCTTTATTATGTCAGTGGGCTCACAACAAAAGCTGCAGAAAAGAGCATCATTAGCTGCTTGTTTGTGTCTTAGTTTACAGATGCAAGCTTCTGCCTTACGGAAGGGAAATCCACCAAATGAGACAAGTTAGTGAGGAGTGTTGGCAAAGTGCAGAAAGTGCATCTCTAGATGATAATCTTTATCTTTGCATCTTTTTTTCCCCAACTAGTCCTGCTTTTCTTCATCTTCTCTGTAGGATTGGCTAGGGAGTGTAGCACCCCCCCCCCCCCCTCTCCCTTACCCTGCCATATGCTTGTCTTTTAGAACCACTTTGTCAACCGCCCGGTTTGGAGGTAGCCTTTGAAAGTGATGTTGCAGGATGCAAAACACTCAGGGAAGGTGGGACGGCACCAGACAATGATTAATACTGCTTTCAGCGATCTCCTTGAAGGAAACTGAGGAATCGTTGCATCGCAGTAGAATTACTTTGGCTGAGAGGGGGAGGGGGGAGGGGGGAAAGGATGGAAAAAAAAACACCACTATAAGTCTTTCAATTGCCATATACGGATGTTTTTTAATTAAAATGTTCCGTGGAAAGACATTATTCACAACCTTGAATTGCACAAGCGAAACTTTATGCATCAGGGGGAAAAAAGTTGAGAGTCTGTCACATTTGTGCAAGTCTCATCTTGATTTCCTTGGCATTTGCACAAAGTTGAGCATGTTGTTTTGTGCTTTCCATTTAAGTTCTAAAGCACTAAAAAAAAAAAGGAAAATAAGAGGAAAGTCAAACACGTCCTAAACTTTCGGCTTTTTAAGACAAAGGGGACCTGCAGAGTATCAAATGTTAGGGATTTGAGGGTTAGTGTGAAGGAACTTTGGGGTGTGCTTCTGCATAAATGGAGTCCAAATGAACTTTCGAGAGTTTTCATACAAGAGTGGGTCAGTTTGGCCGTGAGGCCAGGGATCATGCGTTATTGTGGCAGCCTAATAAGGGTTGACATAGCGTGTCACTTTCCTTATTAAAGGCCTAATTAAAGCTAATAGAAGACAATGATGCAGGTCAGGCTGCCATGCAACTCACACTACATGTGAGAGCTGGTGAACTCACTTAGCGATGGGGAACCTACATGTATTAGCGATCATAAGGTGAATTTTTGAGGTGTATCAGTTTTTATTAAAGAGAGAACTTCATTGATCTAAATTAAGATATTTGTTAAGTGTACTTTTTATCCATTTTATAAATTATATTATCTGTTAATATTACACTGACATGGAAAATATACACTCACAGCACTTTATTAGTGTCATTTTGCTTGCATGTGTTTGGATCACCTTTTGCTTTCAGAACTGCCTTAATTATTTATGGCATAGATTCAACCAGGTGTTGGAAATATTCCTCAGAGATTTTGGTCCATGTTAACATGATATCATCACACAGTGGCTGCAGATTTGTTGGCTGCACATCCATGATGAGAATCTCCTGTTCCACAACATCCCACAGCTGCTCTGGTGGATTGAGATTTGGTGACTGTGGAGGCCATTGGAGTACGGTGAAGTTATTGTTAAGTTCAAGAAAGCAGCTGGAGACGATTTGAACTTTGTGAAATGGTGCATTATCCTGCTGGAAGAAGCCATCAGAAGATGCTACACTGTAGTCATAAAGGGGTGGACATGGTCAGCAACAATATTCAGGTAAAGTGTGCCATAAAAATATACCCCACACTATCACACCAGCACCACTACCAGCCTGAACAACTGGTACAGGGGAGGATGGTTCCATGCTTTCACGTTGCCAGTGGGTCAGCTACCAACAACACAATGTTCAAAGTCACTTACATCCACTTTCTTTCTCATTCTGATGCTCAGTTTGAACTTCAGAAATTCATCTTGACTTTTTATACATCATGCATTTGTTGGGGCTGTCATGTAAATAGTAAATGGACTGTACTTATCTAGCGCAATTGGTCTCATAATCATTTGTGTTAAAGTGCAATTGAGCAGGTACACTTACAGTACAACTTTAATTGGTTATGAAAAGTCTTGATTCTTTCAGAACTTCAAAATCCTTACTGATTCTGACCTTTGCTATGTATCAGGCCCAACATAGCTAGGGTTCCCAAAGGTAGGTAGAATCCCAGTAGGATTGAAAACAACAGCTGCTGGGACCAAAATGAAGCCAATAAAACATTATTGTAGGTGCATTCAAATGTAATCAATATTAAAAGAACTGCATAATTCCAATTACTTATAGAAATTTGTATTGTGCTCCATGTATAAATCAAATAAAGTGTTGCTTTGGTCTCTGTTACAGTATATAAAATCTGGTGAATTGGTGTTTTTCTTGACTTATCAAAGGCATTTGATACGATCGACTTTTCAATCCTTCTTGGGAAGCTGCAACATTACGGTGTCCGGGGGGTAGCACTTCAGTGGTTCAGGGACTATGTTTATGGAAGGAAACAATATGTGAACATAGAAGGGGTAGACTCAACCTTGGAAAGCATTACAGCTGGAGTTCCCCAAGGATCTATCCTGGGGCCACTTCTATTTATTATATGTTAATGATTTCATATTTTGCTCCAGCAAGATTCATAAAATACTTTTTGCCGATGATACAAATTTGTTCATGTCCCATAAAAGTTTGGATCAGCTTGAAAAACATTTAAATGAGCAATTAGTTAAAGTAAACTCCTGGTTTTAAAGCATCAAGCTATCATTAAATACCAAAAAGACCTTTACTCTTTAAAGTGAGGCAATTCCTTCCCTTAGAGGCGCTACTTACACTATATAAATCTTTGTTTGAGCCCCATCTAAATTACTGTAACTTTATTTGGAACAATACTTATCCTACCCATATTACTAAACTTTTGTCATTACAAAAGAAAGCCATAAGAGCTACACTGCCCGGCCAAAAAAAAAAGTCACCAACAAAAAAAGGTCAAACATTTAACATTTCGTTGGATCGCCTTTAGCTTTGATTGCGGCAGCATTCGCTGTGTTTCCAGAAGCTTCTGCAATGTCACCAGATTTATTTGCATCCTGTTGCATCAATTTTTCACCAAGATCTTGATGATGATTGTAGAGTCTGACCACAGCACATCCCAAAGATTCTCAATGGGGTTCAGGTCTGGACTCTGTGGGGGCCAATCCATGTGTGAAAATGATGTCTGATGACCCCCGAACCATCTTTCACAATCTGAGCCCGATAAATTCTGGCACAGTCATCTTGGAATATGGCCGTGCCATCAGGAAAGAAACGTCCATTGATGGAATAAACTGGTTATTCAGCATATTCAGGTATCAGCTGACCTCATTATCTGAGCTCATACTGTTGCTGAACCTGGACCTGAGCAACTGCAGCAACCCCAGATCATCACACCGCCCCCACAGGCTCATACAGTAGGCACTAGGCATGATGCTGCATCACTTCATCTGCCTTTCCGGACACATTTCTTTGTGGAAGACGATGGTCCACTATCCTTCCAGTTTTTCATAATGCGTTTGACTATTCTGAACCCAGTTTTAGTAGTTTCTGCATCTCCTTAGATGTTTTCACCTCTTGATGCCAATGATTTGACCCTTCTCAGACAGACTAACATCTTTTCCAAGACCACGGATGTGTCTTTCCACATGGTTGTCTAGGAAATGAGAAGCAACTCATTGCACCAGTTGGGGTTAAATAACTTGTTGCCAGCTAAAAGATAATCGCCCATGCAGTAATTATCCAATAGGAGGCCCGTACGTATTTGCTTAGTTAAATCCAGGTGGGGACTTTTTTTTTTGGTCAGGCAGTGTATCTCATGGTCCATTCCTAATACCCCTACAAATGGCCTATTCCATAAATATGGGCTGTTAAAGCTACCCGAGTTAAACTTTTACCACAATGCTTGTACGATATATAGTGTTATTCACCAGAGAAATACCAGATTGTGCCAACTCATTCTTGCTTACTCTTTTTCTCACCATAATACATGGAAAAAAATGCTCCTTAAAGGTAGAGTCCGAAGTCCCTCCAGCGTTTCTGTTTGCAAACAGTATTCAAACTTAGCGCTCCTCCCTCTCAGGCTAATGGCCGCCTCGTTCTAGCTAGCCTGTTCAACTTCAAGCTTCTCCTTCAGAGCTCAGAAGCAGGTACAAGCCAAACTATTATTAACCCTGGTTTTCCAAAGTGCATTATCTGAAGCTCTTACCTTTTCTTCGGTGCATATATGGTGTTTTCTTTCTTTCTTTCTTTCTTTCTTTTTCCTTCGAGAGTTTGAGTGACTGGCGTCTGCTCCAATCATGAGCTTATTTCCACACAGCGTCATGCTCTTAGCTCTGTCATTGGCTGCCGATATAAACAGAAATCTCCACCCAGAAACGTCCCTAACACACCAAAACCATGCAAAATAGCGAATTACAGGCAGGGGAAGAGAGAGTTGCGTTCAAACGCACCATGGCACGGGAGCTGAGTCCCAAAGGCGGAGTTTGAGACGGATTTCACTTGCTCAAGTCTAACGTTTATTTTTTACGGGGGGAACTCTGGACTATACCTTTAAAGGCAAATATAGAACATTAAAATGTACAAGTTTCAGTATATGCCATAGAGGCCCATATTTATGGAATGAGCTGGATAATAGCTTAAAAGAGTCTGCTAGGTTATTTTTATTTAAACGAATTTTGAAGGGGCAATTCCTGGCTAAGTATGTTTCAGGGGATTATACAGCTCAGGTTAAACCACATGAACCTATGAAATAGTTATCTATATGCATTTTTTGTTTTCTTTCTTTCTTGCTTGCTTTTGTGTAATCATTATTTTTTTTTAGAACTGAGTGGTTATGAATTGATTTGAGGTCAGTATTCATGTATTGCATTATTGGGTAATGGTATTGCATACTGTTGATATGGATGTGTATTTATGTGTGTAGATATAGTATGTATATGTATGTTTGTGTGTACTTATGCATAATTATGCATAAGTATTTATTTGTATGGTAGAGATTCACTACTACATCGGACAGTTTAATCTGGGTATTCGGGACTCGCTAGCATATTAGTCCTGCTGTTGTCATTATTATACATTTAATATTGTAGCGTTTATTTAAAATAAAAAATCTTAAGTTTACTCTGGTGGTGGTGTGAGGGACCCCAGCTTGATAAGTTGTGATTTCTTGGGTGTCCTATTTTCTTTTCCTCACAATGTAACATGCTGGCTGTGAACAACCAATTGTGAAAAATCAACTTGTGGACCCTGTGTGGAAGTTGTGGAAGAGGAAGTAAAATAAATAAATAAATAAAAATAAATAACCTGGTCATACAGTAGATACCACATTGGTAAATCCCATTAGAGCCTATATGTTTGGGCTAGAAAAAAAATGTCTATAAGTACAATGCAGTGTACAATTTATCTGAATTCTTCTTGCATCCAGGTGCTCTTTGGACAAGATGCCTTATGTGGCGCCACACTGAGCAGTGGGACAGTCTAAATGGAGCTCCAGCCTTTGATTGTCCCTTTCTCTGTTTGATATTAAAGCATTCTAGTGAGAATAATTTGTGTTTAGTGCCCTGCTGTGGACAGCGGCGACCTGTTTGACCAACGAAGCTGACCTAATTCATCTTCTCTGCAAAGTGCACCGATGTGCACTTGTATTTGTGCTAAATGCAGAATAGCTGTTGCGACTATCTAGGCGCACACAGAGCCTTGTTGTTGCCCTGGTGCGTTCGAGGGCCACTGCCTACGTGACCTCTCCCCTGGCGTCTCTAAAGCAGCAGCTCAGTGGGCGGGTAATTCATGCCAAAGCCCGGCCACCCCGCTGCTAGGGAGCACGAGCCCTCTCTGAACACCCCTCCCCTCGTGCCCCCTGACCCATGTCTCCGTGGTGATGGGGTGTCCCAACACAGCGAGCACCTGGCACCTGTCCACCCCTTCTTCTCATCTTTCTCTCTCCTTGTTTCCCCCCTTTTGGGCCTCACTCAGAGGGCTTGATAATGAAATTTCACATCTTCATCCCAGACTTGTTGCTCTAAAACAGTCGTGTTGTTTTGTTTCCTTTTTTTCAGCCAACACAGACCTACAAACATGTGTTGGGTTGGGCTCCTCTCTTCTGGTTTTGGCCCATACCTTCAGACATAACATCACAGGGTCTCTGACTCAGCGGATCACTCAGCTCCCGTCTCTTCTCTCCCCTTATTACATGCCGATTAGCTGCACAAAGTGCTATGAAAAGGTGTCTAATGCAATTACCCTAGTTAGGACGTTTTAATAGTGTGCTCGCCTCAGAGATGTATGTGCCAGCCAGCCGCTGACATTAAATCAATAATCAGCCTGTCACGCCTGCTTGTTAATTCAGTGCTTTGCATTTTATTCCCCAACATGGTAAGATTGATTATTGGTAGCAGGGGTTTTGAAGTGGTACAGGGGTTTATAATGATATGTGTAATGGAGTATGGGCTGCGTTGCTGTAATTTGCATGGCTGATACTAACTGAGATTTCATCTCGGGGACACTCACAGTCTCTAATTTGTTCAGATAAATTGCTATATGGAGCAACAGTAGTTTTATTGAATGTGCAGATTTGTGTGTGTGCAAAGGGGACAGTGAATGAGTCATGACTGAGTGAGAGCGCTTCCTTTGTTTCTGTGTTCCTGTCACGATCACAATGTCATTACTCAGCAATCACTTTAAAATGAATGATTACTCACCGAAAGCAGGCATTTGAGACCTATTTTATTCCTCAAGTATTTGAAAAAAAAAATGTTTAAAAAGTTCACACTTTGATTTAGTTACCTACTACTGCTTAACTTATTGAAAGTGGATCATCACAGAGGAGAGGTGTCAATTACAAAGAATAGGACAAGACTCCGGGAAGATCAAGGGCAGGAGGGGTTGCTTGGAGTTTGGTCTGATGGGACAAGGATGATAAGATTCAAAGAAGGTGGATCAAGCTGACTGGCTCAATGAAAAATGGTCAAAAAGATCATTGGACACATAAAATGACATCAGAATTTCAAATGAGGGGCATTGTTCTCGGCCTTTTGGAAATCAAAAGTGAGAAAGACAGTAGGGAAAAATAAAAACACAACTTCATGTAAGAGATAGAGAAGATTTTACTTTACATCTTGTTTCCGCACACATAGGAATGAGTGAATTTGCATGAAAAACTTGCATATGAATGCATGAAAGTCATTGTAACCTGTGATATGTGTTTTACTTTTTCATTTTTTTTACCTCTCCAGAATAACCTGACTGGAATTGATATAGGGTTTGACAGGTTTGAAATTATCCTGGTAGCAGTCTAACACACACAAACACATATCTGTACAAAAAGAGTCTTGAATTGGGGTCTACTTCAGACAGAAAAATGTTTTCCCCAGTAAAACATTATAAAGATAACTGTTCATACTGATTTAGCATTGAAAATCCCAAGATGTGTCATGAGTTTGTAGGCCTGGAGTGTTTATAATATGTTAGCCACTGCATTAAGTCTGCCCGATCAATAGCTTAAACACAGTTAGCGGCCAATCACATGGCAGCAACTCAATGCATTTAGTCTATACATTGTCAAAGTGACTTGCTGGAGTTTAAACTTAGCATCAGAATGAGGAAGAAAAGAGATTTAAGTGACTTTGAGCGTGGCATGGTTGTTGGTCTGACTATTTCAGAGAATGCTGATTTACCAGGACTTTCACACAGGGTTTACAGACAACGTCTGAGGAAGACAAAATATCCAGTGAGCAGCAGTGATTTGGAGATGAATGCCTTGTTGATGTCAGAGGTCACACAAGAATGGGCAGATTGGTTGAAGATGCTAGAAAGGCAGCAGTAACTCAAATAATCACTGGTTCCAACTAAGTTTTCCAGGATACCATCTTTGAAGGCACAACAAGATGACCACAGCAGGTGCCACTTCTTGCCTGGTCTGATGAGTCTCCATTTCAGCTGCATTTACAGTAGATTCAGAAGTTTGTCAAAGCACAAATCCATCAAGTCTTATACCAAAGATTAGGGCTGGTGGGGGTGTAATGATGAGAAATATATATTCTTGCCCCACTTTGGCCCCTTAATACCAACTGAGCACAGTTTAAACCCCACAGCCAACCTTTTGTCATTGACCATGTCCACCTCTTTATGACAATAGCATCTTCTGGTGGCTACTTCCAGCAAGATTATGCACCATGTCACAAAGCTCAAATCATCTCCAGATGCTTTCTTGATCATGACAATGAGTTTACTCTACTCCAATGGTCTCCACAGTCACCAGATCTCAATCCACCAGTGCACCTTTGGAACTTGGTGAAACGGTAGATTGTCATCGTGGCGGTGCAGCCGACAAATCTGCAGCAACTGTGTGATAATATCATGTCAATATGGAGCAAAATCTCTGAGGAATCTTTCCAGTACCCTGTTGAATCTATGGCCCTTTTCACATGGCATCCTTGGGCACAGGCCCGAGCATATTTGACCACAAATTTTGTCCGTGTGAAAGCAAACAGGCCAGGCCTGGGCGGGCCAGGTCGAGAGGTTGTCCAGGACCCGGGCCACCCACACTCAGGCAGGGAAAAATGTGTTAACGCTTCCAGGCTGTACCAGACGTGGTATGTGGGCTACTCACCCAACAACTGGAAGTGACCAAATCAAAACTCAACCCTATCTGTAAGTTTGTCTTTGTTGATGTTTGTTTTCTTCTCTTTGTAATTGTCGTTGGTGGTTTATAAAAGCTAAAATGTAAAACATAAGTGCCTGTCCTTCATCCATAGTGGACAAGAAATCTCTCCAACTAACCAAATGAGTTTCCTTCCTTGTTGATGTACTAACCCGTTGCTTGGCAGATAATCTAAGGGTTTGTTGCTTACTTGGTTGTTGCCTATCAACAAAGTTTCCTCAGCACTGCCACATAGTGTTCTGGCACTGAAGTCACCGAGCATGTCCAAGCCTGGTTCAAGCACTGGCATGTGAACGCAACACAAGAATCAATAATTCCAGGCCAGGCACAGGCCCAAGCACACCACGTGAAAAAGGCCCTATGTCTAAAATAATTAAGGCAGTGCTGATGGACAAAGAGGCCCAACGTAGTATGAACAAGGCCACTCCACTGGTCACAGTGGAGACTTTCCAATCAAAATGTTAAGCCAATTTAAAAGCAAGTGAGAATAACTAGTTAAACAAAAACAAACCAACCCAGATAGCCATTATCTACTTATTAGACACTAATCTTCTTCCTGGTGTGAAAAAACAGTGAAGTGTTTGAACTTTAAATAATTCAGGAACTCAAACTAAGTAACTTTTGCTGAGATATTGTGGGTCAGTGAACCTCCTCCTCTGCACGACACTGCAGCCAAGCTGGAGGTTTGTTTTCAACAGCAGTGTCCGATGATGATCCACTCTGGAGGAGGAGGGCAGGAACAGAAGACACTGGTCGGGCCACACTGTTTGAATTGAGCCGAATCAAAGGCCAGAGGCTTCCACGTCAGCCTCCAGCCGGTTGATTGCCAAAGACCCTGGATCAGTGCCTTCATCATCTGACAACCTGTGAGAGCGACTCATTCATTCAGACCTCTCCTACACACCTCCGGGACCTCGAAAACACCTCACAGCATAATGAATCAAACATTCAGGCAGGAAAAACACAAACCCCCGCAAACAAACAACACGCACACAAGCATGTGCGTATGTCACACTAATGATAGTCAGCAAAAACAAAGGAAAGTTCGCTGATGAGTTTACAACTTATTTGACAGGGGCAGAGACGCTGGTTGCAAATGGAGGCACAGCAGTAACCGTATAGTTTCTTTTTGATATCTAATCATGGCAGACATCAACAACACCATACTTATTACTGCTGTAATGAAACCTGAATCAGTCTCACACAGATTCATTTGTAAAAGAAAAATAATTAAGACAAAGGTCCTGCATCAAGCAGACGAATCAAAAAGACAACAAAGTATGATGCGTGACAGTCCTCCTGCGGTGATGCAGGCCTGTCCTTTGTGTCATGACTAGTCGCTCCATGGAATTAATCAGAGCGTCGTCCTATCTTGTTAGGCTGAGCTGAGAGATGATAGGGAGACTGCAGGTCTTTAATCAAGGTTAGAATAATCTGCGATGGTAGCTGATTATAAACCTGATCATCAGCAACATATTGTCGCCTCCTAATCATCCAAATAAACAGAGACGAGACCTGCCCTCAGCCCCCACGTGGAGGAATAAATTACATGTGCACACAAGCAAATGCATGAGCCTTACACATGCCTACATGCATTTGCAAATATAGTTGCCCACACGTACGCTGAGGCTTGATGTCTGCACATGTGCACGCCCAGATATGCAATCTGCACCACACAGCACTTTTAGATCCCATACTTTTAATGCAAATACCACGTTTTCTGGTGGCTTTGAAATATTTTGCCTCTCAGCGACTGAGGAATGAAGCCTCTGCAGCTAAGAAAGCCCAGCTTGAAAGACATCCATCAAGACAGCAGATAAACAATGAAACAGCCTCTCTCAAGTAGATGATAACCTCAACTTCTTTCTAATCTACTTTCATGTGCTTTGTCTTTTCTTTTTTTTTCATAATTTACACCCACTCTTTTATTTCACCTCTCCAGGGGTGAACCTCTCCCCTTCCCTTTCTCCTCCCTCTCTTCCAGGAGCTCATTACTCCGGGACAGAGCCTCGGCTGTTTTCAACACAGCGAAATTATAACACGACCGGCGACGGCACTCGTTAGCAGCCTTGTCAATCATCGGAGCGGGCAGGGGGAGAAGCAATCGGCGCCGGGGTCAGCGATGAAGATGTTCATTCTCTATTCATCCATCACATCTTCCTGGAAATCAATTTACACCGCGTCAGCGTCACAGTGCCTCGACAACAGCGGTGATAAGAAAGAGGAGGGAAACAACTTCTGAGAGGAAGACAGAAGATAGTGGTAGATTCGTTTAGATACAGTCTAATAAACGTCACTCATCTTATTCTTTTCTCATCTGTCACCCTCAGGTTACCTGAATCCTTTTGTCCTCCACTGAAAATTATTTTAATATCGATAAAATCCTGCAAAGACCAACTAAGCTGCAATAGCTACGAAAAGTACTCTGTTGGTTATCAACCAAAGTTACCAAACCTCATTCTGTCTCTCCTCTTGTCCCGTTTACTCACACTATTCTCTGTGTATAGAGAGATTCAGGACGTCGATGCCACTCACGCTAATGCAGCTTCTTTCCTGCAGATGTCAGCTCCATGCTTCATTAACAGTGTTTGGTTTGGGCAAGTCTGAAGAGAAAGGAGGATAAAAGACTAAAAACGACAGGTAGAGGTGGAAGACACTAGACGGCAAGGAAAAGTAATTGGCAGCGCAAATGAACCTTGGGCACGTTGTCCATGTTTGTAGACTGCAGATGAAAACGCCTCTCTAAGACAAATCTGGGCGCAACACGGGGGCTTTGAGAGAAACCTGAAGTGTGAGGAGAAAGATAGTCAAGTAGAAGGAAGTGGCAGAGGAAGAGGAGGAGGAAGGAGTGCCAGTTTGTGTGCACAGAGGCGTATATGAGTGCCAGGAGTGTGTATATGTGAGTTGAGGAGGGGGTGGTGGTGGTGGGTGGGGGGGTCATTCCAGGAGATGTCATGCTGTTTGAGCAAACGGTTCTCCGCGAAGGCCATCCACCGCCTGCTGTACCCCGCCAGCCTCGTGCCAACGCCTCCGACACTGCAGCCGCCAATGCCAGGAGCCCGCCTGCCCCTTGTCTCAGCAGAGCAGATGTCACTCAACTGCCCTCACCCTCCCGCTCCTCCATCACGCCCCCTCCATACTCCTAACAGGCAGTCGCGTCGGCATGCCAAGCAGGCGACACCCAACGTGTGAAGAGAGAGGGGTGGCGGCGGGTAGGAATGCACAGCATGGGAGCGCTGTAGATTTTCGCACTCCCTCCATCGCCTGCCCCCAAGCCAACAACCTCTCCCTCGCAAACACCACCACCGCCATGCACATGCCACATGCACTGGCAAAAAAAACACATGCACAGCCCATTCTCTCCCTGCTCACTCCTCACCCCCCCCTTTTTTTTTTCCCCGGCTTTGGAAAAAGAGACACACTTTCCCCTGGTTCTCCCGAGATGACACCCCCTGCAGGCCTTTGGAATATTTTAATTCCGTTTCCTAACTCTTATTATGAGTGGAGTGTGTGACATGTGAATTGTAATTAGTCGCTTAAGGGAGAAGAGAGAGGAACCCCCCCCCCCAAAAAAAAACACTTGAGGGTGAATAATATTTCCAAATCCAATTTTAACCTCCAATCACCACCTTGTGCTCCTGTTGCCACTTATGATTTTACCCTATGAGAGTGTACACACACTCGTTCAGCCCTCTTTTTTTCTCCTTTCGGTCTTGATCCGAAACCATTCACCTCCTTTGCTATCCTCCATCTAACCACCATGGATCTTATCTTGCTAGGGAGGCCTATATCAATAACCCTGCAGCCTCCGCTCCTCCACTACAAAGGGCCCGGCGACAGGGCCTAGCTGTAGGGATGGGAGATAATGGGATTGAGGTGGTACTTAAATCTCAGCGAACCACAGCAGCTCAAGTAATTAGTGGATGGGATCCATACTGGGGGCGCTAAGCAGAGCTAATGCTACCCTTGGCTCTGCTGCTGGAGCAAAAATTAGCAGTATGGGAATGTGTAAAGCTATCACATGGATTATCTGCCTGGTTCAATCTAGCTGTGTTTCTGACAGACAACTTCAGCTCACCAAGAAACCCAAACCCAGAAAGATGAGACTGAGAGAGGCAGTGGGGAGACAAGGAGGGAGGGAGGGTGAGGAAGGCGAGGAGAGGGGATTGTAATTTCACAGCAGTGTCAGAAGAGCCAGCCGAGGCCCTGTCTTTCCATTGAGGCTTCATTAGGGTGAACAATGGACTTCCCTGCCATCTAATTAGACGAGGTTAATGAGTAGAGTAGGGCCGCCGTTGATCCCCACAGTGCAGGCTGTGTCACAGGCGGAGGAAGTGGTCAAGGGGTCTTCAGGGCATGAAAGGAGACACCTCATAGGCAGCGTACACGTTGTTTATTTGAAAAGGAAGGTATGTACAGTGTAAAGGCTAAATATTATCCTGCAAAGCATCTAAAGACTGTACGATTAAATTCAATTTACGTGTCCTGAGGAGAAATTGGAGGATGCTACACAGTTAACAATGTGGATCTTTAGAGAAGGAAAAGCAAGGGTGAATAAATGAGGGCTGATTAATACAGTATAACATGTATTGCCTGTTCTACAGCTGACCACAGGTGCAACATGGAATGCTCTCCAAGTGAATACTTGATTGGCATCCGTAAGTCATATTAATTTCACAATATTGAGTAATGTAGAATGTTTTCAGAATGTTTTGCATGTTAAATAAAGTATAATTTACTTTCCTTTAAAGGGACACTGCATAACTTTTAGCCACCGTAGGGCACTAAACCTGTAACTTCCCACAGGCGACACAACCATCACAAAATTAAACAGTCTCTATTTGTGCTTTGAAATCGCATTTGCAGACCATTTTGATCAGCTGATAGTGAACTCATCGGGCCACAAAGCAAATCATCTAGGTCACATGATCCATGAAAAGACGGATCCGCTCCTGCAAAGTTACAATGTCTGGTTTTTGAGGAGGGCAGTCCCTTCGGAGCACCGACATGTGTCAGGTGCTGTATACTGACACCAGAAATCATCTCTTACTTACATTAGGCCACTGTTTCGGTCAAAAGTTACACAGTACCTTTAAAGCTGGACTCACCTTTAGGACTTTGAGTCTGACTCTGCCAAAAGACAGGGGCATCATCGGTTAATACAGCCTCACTAAAATTGCCTCTCAGCCCATCAGTTACACTGAACAATGTGTATTGTGACAGAAGTGACTGTCATGTTGACATTTCAGCATTTTGCAACACAAATACATTCAGTATTACTGTACTTTTTCCACCAGTTCTTCAGCTGTATTGTTTTGACTGTGCAGAAGTCTTGAGCTATCCCTGAGTCCTTCATGTATTTCCATGGAAACAAAAAACATGCAAGCAAAAATGGTAATAAAGTACATAAGTCAAAAAGAGAGCACTTTTAGCAAGCTTAAAGGTCAATATATAGTCTGTACAGCTTTACTCTTCATCAGTCTGAACCCCTTTAGATGGGCTATCTTGTCATTTCTTTAAGTAGTCTTCAGGTTCTCCAGGCTTCTTGAAGGACTTTCTAAAGCTCTCCTTTGGATGATGGCTGGCTTTTGGTCTGTTCTCTGTCAAAATGATCCTACACTGCTTCAATAATCTTAAGGTCTGGGCTCAGGGGAGGATTCATCACTCCATAAGACTCCATTGGTTCTTGTATCATTTGACATACTTCAGCTATCCTGAACCCAGTGAGACCATTTCTGACAAAGCTTCAGTGAACAGGAAATGAATCAACCAAAGTTCCAAATGTATCTTTTAGATTCAGGATTTTTTCTTACACTGTAAAATATTTAACTTAGTTTTTGGGCTACCTTAAAATTTTGAGTTAATGAAACGACTTTTGTGTGTTTATGATGTGCTTGATTAAGTATGAAACGGGTCTTGTAATAGGAAGGTTGTTAATTTGACATAAAATAAAACATCAGGGCAACAAAATGCAAAAATGCAATTTACAGTGTATTTATTCCAGGGTGTCACATTCAGAACCTGTTCATCTGCTTTAGATTGATACTTCTTCTTTTGTCCTTCACTATTTCAGTTTCCTGGAATATTTTAAAGCGCATCTACACTTTCGTGCATAACTCCTCCCACTGCTAAATTATGAAAAATGCCAGAAACTGGCATTCGCAGCAGCAGCAATATAAAAGGAAAAGACAGTGGGCAAAGTTCATATTTGACCTCCTTCATTCCCCTGCAGCATGACAAGGAAGGCAGTGTCCAGATGACATCTCAAACCAAACATACAATCATGGCCAAACTAAAAGATATTTAGGGAGCGAGCACTTCAAAACAGTTGCAGAAACAGGCTACAGTAGGTTGATCTGGGAATCACAAAGCAGGGATGATGATAACATGGACCCAGTATGCTGCAAGTTAGGGTCCAAGACTTTATAGAAGCATCTATTTTGAAGTGAAGCATACAAGTCAAGTAAAAAAAGGATAAAAACAAACAAAAAAAAAAACAATACACATATTCATGGACAGGCAATGTGGGAAAACATAGCCAAAAGGAGTAAAAATTACCACCAATTCAGCATCAGTTTGCTGATAAACAGCTCACAACTTAACACCACTGGCATGTCAGCTCACCTCACACAACACGGAGCAGGTGACTTTTCTAGCAATTAAGCACACAGCTCATTAAACCAGTTACTGTAGGTGTAAGACAGAAACAAATGCGGCAATTTGAATTGGTGAATCTTAGAAATGTGAAATATCGTTAAATCCAAAAAGAAACAGTTAGCAGGCATGGGATGAAAAAGAGAAAATACTTTAACACTGTGGCTCTGTGAGGAGAAACAGCTGGCATTTAATCTATTGACAGTGAAAGCAAAGCTGAACATAAGGAGGGAAAATGTCATTTATTTGTTTTGGAGTTTAAAAAGATAAATATATCGCAACATCTTTGTTCGTACACAACCTAAATTGAGTCATGGCATTGTATTATAGGGCACCGTGGAGGTTTATTTCCTTTCAATGAACAATTTACATTCTGTGCAGCAAAACAACCCTTTAATGGTGTCCTACATCACAGTGCATTATAAGTGATTTGAGGTAGCACCTGCCTTAGCTAGAAGCTAGCGGCATTGCTCTCCAAAGGATGTGTAATGTGATTTTTGTGAACTGGGAGGCAATTTGGAGGTTTCAAAAACAATGTTTTCACTGCACATTAGAGATTACACCTGCCGCAGCAGAGCACATGGTTGGGCTCGGACGCACAAGCATTAAAGAACACACACATACACACACACACATACTGTACAGATAGGGTCTGGTAATGTGAGGGTCATGGCAAGATAACCATAATCACAGTGCTGTTTCAGATGGATCATATGCACCATTTAGATAGACAGATAGATACACAGACATACAGATAAATAGTCAGTCCTCTTACAAGCTACAACACACAATATACCCACCCTCCATCGCAGCTCTTTTCATTTCCCTCCATTCAAATGACACTGCTGAAACTGACATGCGCAAGCAAAATGTTAATCAAACAAACCCATTTCTCCTCAACAGCTAAACCAAACAAACGGGCCTCAACTTTCCCATTCAAGTCAGAATGACAGCGCAACACAACACAACAGCACTGAACGCAGCGTTCTTTATTCAGGGAACGTCAGCCGCGTGCCATTCTGTTGAAAATATCAACTTCAGATGTTGAGGGGAGGAAAAAAAGACGGGCATTTTGTCTGCCTTTGTTGGTTTGGGCTTGATATGCAGCGTGAGCCTTTCAAGCCATTTGTTAGACTCAATTTCTTCCTCTGTTACATCTGCAGATTACGTTTCAAGCAAACAACCAGCAACATGAAGGCACACAACTGCTATTATGGTGAAAGAATGACAACTTGCATAGGCAGAGAGCAAGAGAAACACAAGAAAAGGAGGAAGAAAAAACAGGTGATGTAAAGAAGGCTGGGAAGATTGGAAAGAGGCAGAGGTAGAAGTGATGAGACACTACAGTGATGGGATGTATGCGTGTGTGAATTGTAAATGCCTGCATGCAAGATATGCAAATGAAAGCTTTGATTCTCTGGCCTTAAACATAGTCTCCCTCTTATTGTTTTCCTTTCACTTAGCTGTCCTGCTTGGCTTTGTGCTTCCACAGCAGTTTTTATGTCCATGAATCACTCGAGGGAATTTTCAGTCTAACTCCAAACATCTGGCAGAGCCATACAATCTAAACATGTGCTTTGAAGTGAAGTCGTCCTACAATCGTAGGGCTGCACATTATTTTGTTACAACTAGATAAAACTTGCCAAAGTTCTCCAAAGTGTTTTGTCCTCTAAACCCAACAGGTTATAAAACAGACAGACTATTGAGCCAAATGCATTGTCAGTAATTCAGATTTATATCTTACCAGCTCACATGGTTCATTTTTGGGTCCAAATGTAGCTAAATTCTCAGCTAAAACTGGCCCATTCCAATCACCTATAACCTGACCAAAACTGGCTATCATAGGCTGGGCCACAGCTAGCACACTCTTCATGTGCTAATGCTAGAAAACAGAAATTAGCTCAGCAATAGTTAGCTTCAATTCACCTCAGTTATGTTTTGAAACAGAAACTTTAAAATAAAAAGATACCATTTTAGACAACAGAATGCCATGGCCAACAAAGACTAGCATGGATTTGACTAAACTGGTGATATCTTACTTGCTAATTAGCTTGTTTGGCATCAAAACTGGAAAAATAAGAATACTGCAACATGACAGCATCTTCATTTGTTATTTGTTACACTGTATTTTGTAAGTTTGACATGTTAGCAAGAACACTACTAGGACACCAACATATGTTATCTTGGGCGTCATGGCTCAAAAAGTTTGAGAACCACTGCACTAAAGAACCTGTGGGGAAAATTGGAAAAAGTAAGCTTCGTTTAGCTACTCCAAAAACAGAATTGTTCAGTACAGTAAGCTAGGGTAACATTTCACTCTCTGGAAGTAAAAAAAAGAAATCTCTAAATAAGCTAAAAGTTAAGCCTGCTAATGAAATACCAAATGTGACACAGAGGAATCACTTTTCATACCACAGACGTTTTGACACAAGAGGAAAAGCACAAATTAATAATGCTAATCATAGCTATATTTCACTTCTGCTGTTTTGATGCTGTCTCACTGGAATATCCTGCTGGGATACAGAGCCATTGTTAATGTTATTGATTAAAATTGTGCTTTTCTTGACTCAGTATGACAAGTCAAAATGCCAGCCGAGGCACGAAGTAGGCTTTTTGAGAAACTAGCCAGTCAACCCCTTCTCTGTGGATGACATTTTGCCATCTTGTATTGTCCATTTTGAGATTTTCCATTCTAAGAAACTACAACTGAGAAATGTAATGAAGCAGCATGCATCCAAAAGTTCTGATATAAATATTCTAAACTTTGTCATAACCTATGTATATGGAGCGCTTTAAAATGGGTTTATGTTTACCACGGTTACAATTAGAACCTCTTTTTTGTAGTATAACTAACCTTTGAAAAGTTTTTGATTGCTCATAGTTTAAAGAAATGGAGTGTATGTAGTTTTTAATCCCACAAATTTTGGTAAAATAAATAAATAAATAAATAAAATGTGTTGTATGACGTAAATCTTGATACTCCAACAGCCTCATTATATAACAACTAACTCATCTTTTTGTTAACTTGCAAAATTATTAACATTGATTCGGTTTATTTCAACTACCTCATTACTTCATTTTCTTAATGTTACAGTACTTTAAACAAATTAACATAAGATGTTTTATTTATTCCATGTATCAAACTGTTACACTGTTTTTTTTTTTGTTTGTTTGTTTATATGTTTTGTTTGTTTGTTTGTTTGTTTTTTAAAGGAGGGGGGGGTCTTTCGCCCATATACACTCTGTGTGGTGTAAATGGTCAAACATTTAATCACCAGAAGATGTTTACATCTTCTAACCTGAACTGTTTTACAGTCATCGTTCACTTTACTTTCATGGGAAAAATGAATAAATCACAGTTAGTCAAATTTATTGATTTTCAATTTCAATATCTATATTTCAGGTGAGGACCAAAGGATTATTGGGAAAACCAAGTACAGATTTAATTGTTCGTTGATATCTTTCAGATTAGATTCTGGCGACAGTCATTCAAACCCAAATTCATTTCTGATTTATCTGCTTCAATCACCCCATCTCAATCACTGCTGCTTTTCATTTTCATCTCAAAAGAACAGTGTCGACCAAAACTTGGGCATGAATCATGCCACCTTGATCTCTCTTAAACCTGACTGGCCAGTTCGTGCTTGAAACACAATCTTTCACAATTAAGAATCCGATATTCGGCGCAGTGTGATCTCACCCAGGGTGACACATTTGCTATGAATTCCAGCAGTGTTGTTTTCGTGCTCTCAGGTTGAGAGGCATGTAAGAAAATCCCCAATCCCAGCAAAAGTGAAATCTTATTCCATATTCCATAGCTCTACATGCCACGAGTGTGTACACTTCAGTAAGGGGGCTTACTCTCCAAAGAGCAGCAGACTGCTGACAGGCTCAGTGTTCATGTTTTCCAGGCTTCCCAGCAGCATGCTGCTTTAACCTAGATCGCCATCTAGTGATTGAATGTCATAGAGCTCAGAGGACGAGCACACTTTTAATGTTTTGTGTGCGTGTTCAAGACTAAACCGAAGACATTTGCTAATACTCCAACATCATAATAAGGATCAACATGCTCTCACTGCTTCCTGGTGATAATTTCTGGGAACAAACATGCTTTTTTTTTGTCTGCTTGTCTGCTATAACTTGTTTTCTTTTTTATTTTTAATAAAAAATCTTTATTTTATTTATTTTTCTGTGCAATTTTGGATGGATGAGCTGGAGCAGCTTGTTTATGGTGTTATATGAAGTTATTTTTGTACTGCACTTCAAATTCGACCAATACAGTTTTTTACAGTTCAGTCTTGTTTTGGGATTTTATTAAGTTTTGAGCAAACAGGGTCTGAAAGCTATGTTTAGGCTTAAATAGATGCCACCTAACTTAAAGCTTGCTTTGATTATTGCCTTGTTTTTATCTCTGAACTCTGTCTAACATTTAATATATAAAACAATGTTAAATTATTTGGAAAATCCAGCTTCTTTAAAAAAAAAAAAAACAAAACTATATTAAAACATTAAAAATCTTTTTTTTTTCTTCTCTGAAATGACCTCAAAGTGCCAATGCTGGCAAATAAATTCATTTTAGGAAAAAAAAAATTTCAGGCAAGTGTATGTACAGATGCCTTTTCTGTGTTTATGTGCTTACACAGCTATCGCTCTGCATGTGTGTGTATGTGTGCGTGCAGAGAGTTTGCATCTCACCTCTCTATAATGAAATCATGCGGGTCAGTGAGGCCAGCGTGGTTCGGGCAGGTCACCCAACAGATCGGAACTAAGCTGCTTTGACCCGGCCTGGTACTGCATGCCAAACAAACACACACCATTCACAGAGCGTACAGCACAATGGAACCTCTGTACACGGGGAAGGGTGTGTGATAACGATTAAAAGGCAAGTCGAAGCTGTTACACACAAGACGAAAGGTGCAGATTAGCAATTCAGCGACCCATGTAGGCAATTTTCTTTTTATTTTGCTCCCAAACTGTTTGAGGAACTCCTTTAAAAAAAAAAAAAAAACAGAGAGAGGTTTAAAAAAAATTACATCAGGATGTTAAAACCAACAATGGAAGTGATCAAAGTTGCTGTCGACTGTAAACACTGAAATGCCGTGTTAGATTACAGTACAGCAAGTAAGAGTTTCAGCAGGGTTATTACAGAGAAAGCTTTAATCACTTCTCTTCCATTAGCTGCTGCTCGCATCGCCCAGGGACTTCCACTGGAATTAAATTAAACAGTGGAAATGTAAATATTGACAACATATGCGTAATTATTTATTCCACAAGCAACAAGATCAGAAAATTATTATTGCAGCATCGTGTTTATATGAAAAAAGAAATACTTCCATTTTCCAGTAATAAAAATGCAAATAATGCTACAGAACAAACACAAATAATAATAATAATAATAATGATAATGACATAGCTGCAATAAAAAATGGGGCTATTTAGTGAAATCCATGTTTTGTTTTTTTTTTTTTTTTTTTAGTTTAACCCTCCCCCTTCACATCATCCACCTGTGAACCTTGCATTTAATATTTCAACACATCAGAGGTCAAAGGTCAACAACTTCAAGACGGCAGTTCTCTGGAAGCTGTTGCTTTTTTCTGAGAGGATAATCAATTACCAGAAGACTGATCTCTGCCATCGTGTCCCCGCTCATTCCCGCTTCTTCAGATCAGCCAGGTCCCCCATAAATTTGAATGTAAAACAAGCTCGCCAGCGCAGGGTTAAACACGTAATTAGCCACGACAAGCGAATATGAGGAGCAGACTTAGTCAGGAAGAGGGCTATGGTAATGCAGGAGACTTTGCAGCCCTGCGAGGCATCGAGACGGGACGCGGGAAGGGGAGGGCGCATGAGGAAGATTTCAGATGCAGATATTAGAATTGCAATTGTCTCCTGCATAACGGGGCGCCGGTCTGGAAATTGACTTTTTCATTATTCAGTTAGTACAATAATTAAATATTCAATGCCCTGGGTTGGTGGAGCTACTGAACCACACCAATGATATTTAACTGGGCCTGACAGATGTTTTAAATAATGTTTATTTATCGATACTAATATAAACTACCCTAAAGTGTCACTCTCCTGTGACCTGCCTCTGATTTCTGCAGGCTTTGCCTCACTTACTCTCATCCAAAAGCAAGAAGACAAAAAAAGAAAAAAACACAAAAAAACAGAAGAAACTTGTGGCAATTAAACAAAGTTTACTTTTCTCATCTGATTGGGCGTTTCCTCCCAGTTTGAATCACAGAATCAGGAATGAGCTCCCCACATCACGGTGGCCTCGTTTGTCCAGATGCAACAACGACCCAAATGTATAAATTAATAAAATGAATACATGAGCAAACTCTAAATAAATACCCACACAGATGAATTAATACATAAACACGCGGCTATATTTATTCATAATCTCCATAGCAACACATTTGCCGGCCCAAACAGAACGGAGAAGGGGGAAAAATATCATTATGCAATAATTAGACTTCCATCCACTTTCCATTGCCCATTACCAAATATGAAATATTCTATGTATTTACATCTGAAAATGTCAATCCCATTCAATATCACAGCGTGATTTGCAAGTCATGCAGCTACAACGACCTATCGAGGGAGAGGATAAAAAGGCAAAAAGGAAAGAGATTTTCCTTCTTTACTTGTCTGGCCAGAACAAGGCAAGAACAAAATGTACAGCGCGTAAGAGGAGAGGCAGCCAGAAAAAACCTAAAGGAGAAAACTCAACAAACGACTCGGGTTAAAGTTGTCCGGTACATCCCTTTTGTAGGTGAGTACTCCTTAATCTCTACATGTGTTACGGTTTTCTCATTTGGGCATGTTTATGTCAGCGTTTTAGCTAGCCAGCCGTTACAAAACTGCAAAATCAACTGCTTTGAACTTCCATGTGCACCCAAAGTTCAGCCGCAGGGTCACGCTCAGCCTTTATACTCGATCCACTCGGAGCAACGCGTCCACTCCGAGAAGCAAACAACATGCAAGTGGACTCAAACCCTCAACGGCGGGACAATATGCTTCCTTTGGATCTTTAAAACCATTTGCATTGGCAACAGGTAGCCGGCTCTCAACGGGAGCCCGGATGTCTGCTTAGAAATTCATCTTCTCCTTCACATCAGAGATCTCCAGCAGGCTCAACAAGGGAGAACAGGGGGGTACAAAGTGTTAGAGTGCTTTTGTTGACAGGCTCCAACAACTTATAGCGATCCTTCATTGCTGCGTTTGATGGACATCTGAGCACCACTTGTGAAAGTGTGGGGGATGGTGAGGACAGGGTGGCATGAGGGGGAAGAGGAGGAGGGGGGGGGTTGGGGTGTGTGTGTATGTGTGACAGGGTGGGGTGGTGCACGGGGTGTCAACACAGGGACTGATGGAGTGTGCGCTAAAGCACTGTATTGAAAAAAATAAACAAATCAGAAACAATTAAGTGTGAACTCTCATGGAATATTCATTGGCGAGCAGCCTTTGCATGACAAGCCATCACGCCACCTCCAGTCCATTTTTTTTTTTTCCCCTCCTCTCCATGTCCTGCACACATGGAGATGTGCCTGCCACTTAAATCAAATTAGTCATCAGCAAATTGAATCAACAATTAGAGCAAAAGAGCTACATGGCATTAGCATCAGTTCAGTCATATTTGTCAGCCTATCAGAGCAACCTCTGGAGTAGTTTTTCCTGCGGTCTAACTCCACTCCGGTGCGTTCAAAGTCAAGGCTGTAGCTCAGGGCAGAAGGCCCCTCGGTTGCTTTTCTGCCAGGGTCACCTAGCATCACTGCAGCTTCAGCAGACTGCTCCTTTTTTTTTAATTTGCCAAACTACATTTGTTTTGTTCGCTGGCTCTTTGATGGATCTGGTGGCTGCCCTGATCTCCCCTCTTTCTGCCTCTTCTGGATTATTTGTATCGACATTTCTCACTCCTCTCCAACACAGCTTTTAGTTAGAGGCTGTCAAAAACATTGCTGCCGGATACAGAAGTATCCTCATTATGCAAATGCCGGGTTCTACTGATGGCATGTTCTGTTTTTATAAATTGCATCCCCTTGTCAGAAGTCAAATTGTATTTGAGTAACTTCAGAGAAATTGTCACTAAGATTTCAATTTGGTTTGCCTGTAATGCCACCATCAATTTAGTCAGGACAAACATGGACATGTGTTTATTTCTTTGCAAACAGGAGCATGATTGCGCTGTTGTGAGGAAAGCCTTTTCCACTACATCATTATATAAGTGCATCTTGTGCAAGATTTTAAATAATAAAAGCAAAAAATAAAAAGTTCTTTTTAATAAAATATGATAAACAGCAGTGGTTAGCGAATGTTTTTAAATGCTTTTCTGCACAAACTTTGAAGAGCATTGATGGGGCATCCTCTGAGGAAATATTAATAATCATGTTAAATTAGAGGTAACAAGATAACACATTTAGAAGTGATCCCCTGTCTGATCACTCGCATGAATAATTTCATAATTGTAGATTAGCTTTTGTATCTAATTTGTAAGCTTTCTTCAAAACCAACTCCTCACAGGCATCGCTGCGAATCAGGATCACTACAAAGTTTATGAATAAAAATCTAATCACGGCTTTGAACTTTAAAACAACAAGAGACTACCGCTTCTGTTTCCCAAATAAACTCTATTACAACTTTTTAAATGTGGGATTAAACATTAAACGTCTCTTTTTTGCCTTTTAAGGGCCGGAAAATACTTCCTATATTTCTTTAATCCTGCAGACAAAAACAGTCCCAGAGAGGGTTTGGAAACTTGATCAGTTCTGAAACCAATATTTGAAAGGAAATTTGCCTTGGTCATCCAAAATAAATGCTGAGGCTGCAGATTTTTAAACATAGAAAACCAAATATGGATGTTGCACAGCTTCTAGCTCTGTCAGCATGGGTCAATAGAAATCAATTTTCCGAGATGGGATGGAAACAAAACTTCCTTTAACAAGTTTCCTCCTTGAATTAGAAATTACACACAAAGCATCAAGGGGTTTGACTTTGCAGCGTCTTGCAGCTCATCTATTTGCACCTCCATGGCCTCAAACCGACATGATTTTTCCGCCGGCCCCACTTACAGGCCTCCATCAAAGTGGAACTACATTCAAGTGCCCTCGAATTGAAAAAACATGCATCAAAGTGACAAGAAAAACTCTCAGTTTGATTCAAATTGGCAAAATCCAACTCTGTAGCCCTCTACTCTCCATCATTGTTACAGTGGTGAAAACTGTGACGCCTTAAATCTCTGACAGCAACATAAATTAATGGCGCCTGGCTACCACTGTTGACAAGCCAAAGACAAAAAGAAAAAAAAAGGGAAGATAGGGAGGGAAAAAAAAGAGGAGAAAGTGAGAAAAAACGTCAGGGTCGATTTTAATATTCATGAATTTTCTACCAGCTCAGTTCAGCAGTTTCGATTAAGCATTAATTAGGAGCCAGAGGGGAAACCAAACAAAAATAAGGAGCTGAATGACTAATGAAGGTGGTGGAGATGTGGGTAGACTGCCATGCCACTAATGGTTCAGTGTTATGGGTGCTACATGGGCAGGAGTGCCAGTGGTGTGGGCGGCTAGACGCACCTCTGCCCACACCAGAGATCACACTCAGAGAGAGAAAAACACACTCTGGCCATGGAAGAATAATGTTCGCCTGAAAAAAAAAAAAAAAAAAAAGCGAGCAACCGCTGCTTCCTATGGAGCTGCCGTCAGTGGAAAAGCCTCCAAACTCTACATTGGGAGGGGTGGGGGCTTCATGTGTTTGGTCGAAGCCTTGCATGCTCCTTTGGGTGATGGAGAATTTCTGCAAACATTTTGCAAACCAGCTGGATAAACTTAAAAACATGCATGTTGAGGTCAGGATGTGAGAAGATGAGGGGTTTCCATGCAGGAGTGGCGACACATGCTTGTGCATATTGTGCATTTTTCTTCACTTGAATTGTTTCCTTGAAACAGAAAGTTGCTCTTAAGGCCGTGACAACTTAGAGACTGTGTGGTTTATCTTTAAAATCACAATAAAAAACTTATTGTTATTCGTTCCATGAATGGGTTGGCACAGAATCACATTTAAAGACTTGCATTAAATTATTTAAAAATAAGGAACATTTTTATTTATAGTAATGCATGACTCCTTTAAAGTATAATTTCAGTGGTGCATCATTACATACTGAAAACAGTCACTTTAACTCTAAATGGACAAATCAAATGATTGAAAAAAAGACCTAGAAGAACAAAAAACATAATTAATCCACATTAATTTTAACTGTTTTAATTACATTCACTGGAATTGAGGTTTTATTAAAGTTATTTTTATGAACTAGTTAAAATAAACCATCAAAATATAATTAATAAGACAATGCTAATACAAGTGTGCATACTCAGGCAAATGTAACCGAACATAACACCTATTAAATGGGATTTTGAGCATTTTAAGGAGGAAAATGTTAAGATTAAACCTCAAAAATGTTGTTATAACTGAAATATTCAACGTTTTAAAAAGTATTAAAAACATTTCAATGAACCAAGATGCCTTTGTAATGCAGTTTTACATGTATTCATTATATATCTATGTACTGTATTTTATTTCTATAGCATTTTGTGGGAAATGACAAATTGTCTGAGCTTTTCTCTGTATATGATCATACAAGATATCGGAATATTAAATAAAATTCTAGTAAAAATATTAAATTATAACATAACTTGTTATCTAGTCTAAAGAGAACTGCCTATGGGTTTTATTCATTGTGTCACTAATGTGAACTTTAATTATTAGTGTACTTCATGCATTTACAAAAATGCAATGTATATGTATGACTGCTCTGGACTTGAATATATTTGTCAAATATGAATAAACAGCATAAATATGAATATGGCATAAAATTTTCATTCATTATTGTCATGATTCCAAAATGTCAGCTAGGGCACAATTTACATCCTATAAATATTTTCCTCTTAATTATTTTTTATTTTCTTAAATTATAAAAGGAAAACATAAAACTTCCTATAAAAAAGGATTTATTACTGCTTTTCTGTTTTCAGATGATCACAGGGAAGAAATAAAACCCACAGGATCAGAGGAAGAGGACAGAAAAAGAAGAAAAAAAATAGGTTATCTTTTCTTTTATCTGTTTGAGAAAGGGCTTTGCAGTCTCCTCTCCCAGTAAAACAAGGATAAAGGGAACAGGGAAAAAAATAAATGATATTGTTACAGAGGAATTATCCTTAAGCCTGCCCATGATATTTGAATTGTATTGGTGAATTGTAATCAGGTATTTTAGCTTAGCGGTGCTGCTCTCCGTGTTGAACGCCTACCATCTGGTATTGGACGACAGTGTGACAGACAGAGGGTTAGAGCAAGAAGAGGAGGAGGTGGTGGCGGTGGAGGGGGGGTTTGAAAGACCGAGAGGAAGCTGTTATCCAACTGAAAAGCCGGCCGACTTTAGTTTCTCAATCTCTAAATCTACACATTGTAATGTAAGTCCACAGACAGGAAGCCCAGAGCAAACACTGTTTGTATGACCAGATATAGGCTGGAGATCCCTTCCAATCATGAGAGGACAGTTGGCTACGGAGGGGCTTTGTTCGCCCCGGGTAGGTGAGGGAAAAAAAGAAACAAATAGTAGGGAGGGGGTTATACTTTTAGATCCCTCAATAGTATTCTGTTTTTATTATTTTGTTTTTCAGAAGCCTAATTTCCTTTAATACTGTTTGTGAATAAAGATTTTTCTTTCATTTACAATGTGCTGTTTGCGCTGCTACCTTGCAATGATGTATTTTTCTTGTCCCCCCTATAAAATCCATCACAATATGAGGCATTTATAAAGCAGTTGTTGGAACAAGATTATGGATCTGCAATGAAATTAAAAGTATGGGCATATTTTCTTGAATTAAAAAGTTTTGTTGTTTTTTTAAACTCCTAATTACTACAGGTTTCATTTAAGCTTAGGTTTAGGCATCATTTAAACACATTTAAGTTTAGGTTTGGGGCATAAACCATGTATAAAACAAGAAACATGGAATCTGCTCCTTGTTTTTTGCCTCAGCTTAAGTTTGCATTAGACTTTCTTGCGTTTTGGGGGAAAAAAATAGCTTCTACATCAGCACAATTTGCCAGAATCTCAAATATTTGCCTGTCAAATATTAACAATACTCTAATACAGTCACTCCTAAATCAGACATGTTAATACTGGATCTAAATGGCTCAGTTTCGGTTAAAAATAATTACAGTATGGACCACTGGAGTGACTCAATAACATAATTAGGTTTTTAGGCTAACGGCAATAATATCCAAAATTGTGCTTATCAGAAATTAATTTGTCAACATTTATGTTGAATGTGTGGAAATACAAATTTTGCAAGAAATTTTTTCAAGTGGTTTAGCCTACAAAGAGCCAACAGAGGTTTTCTTTACCTCTGTTTCATGCATATTATGTCATTATTGTAACATTTGTTACAGGAGTTTTCCCCCCCAATTCTTTTGTGTATCTCTTAATTTTCTCAGTTGCACAATTTTGTGTTGTGTTACCTCAACAAACGCCTCCCGTTTATTTGTGGAACCAAACCTGAACGTAACATCGCATGAGCATCTTATCTGGTCAGCGAGGGTCAAGCACAAACAATATCACTGATTATCAGCAACAGCTGTGGGTGACAGTGTGCGCCCCAACAATTAACAAAAAGAGGTGTGTGTATATGTGTGTGTAAGGTGGAGGGATGGGAGGGGGGGGAGTGAAGTTTTTCTTTTCTTTCTCTGCCTCGCCACCTATCACAATTCATTACCACAAATTAGGGTTCAATAAAATTGCTATTCAGAGCTAATTAGGAGTTGGGTTTGCTGTGGCAAGGTCGGGGGAGGAAAAGGGGGGAGGTGGTGGTGCTGGAGGGTGAGGTAGGAGGTGGCGGTGAGGGTGGGGGTTTGCTTTCCACATGTCTTCATGACCTAAACCAACAAATTGAGGGTTTGCAGCTGGGGTAAGTGAAGTGAGACCCTGACCATGCCCTCCCTGCTCCCCTTCCGCACACAAAAAGAGGGAAAAAAACTCTTTCCTCTCCTCTTTTTCTCTCACCTGCTGAGTTGGGAGTCACTCCAAATTAAACAAATTATTTCTTGCCTCGCTTCTTTTCATTCTCAATTTCGACTTCACAAAAAAAGAGGCGCAACAGCAAAAACTCACCCAAAAAACGGTGATCCCTCATAAGAACGGCTAATAAGGTTACGTCTCTGAGAGTGTGTGTGTGGCTCATGCTTGCATATGTGCACCAAGCTGAAGAAGGTTTGTCTTTCATTAATTAACACTTTCCCGACGCAGCCGATCTTTTCATTTGAAAAGGAGCAAAATATTTGTCAGGTTGACAAAATTTGCCTTGGAGCAGAAATGTTTAATTAAGACACACTGCTCAGATTCCTTTTTGTATTTGCATTGTTATTCATTTGTTGTTCAAAAATTACAACAGATTGCTCACTTTTTTTGCAAAGCTGCATTTTCACCAAAATAATGATAAATGCACCAGCGTTTTCTATGAATTAGAAATAGATTTCTTGATTGAAAAAATTAAATATTACTCTGTTAGCCTGCATACATTACTGTTAACACCTTCTTCAGTCAGTCTAACCTCTTCTTTATAAAAAAAATCTCGGTATTTTGTTCATGGTCAAGGTTTTTTAATGGCTCTGCTGTTGGTTGATACTCTTTATACCCATCATAATAATTTTTCAAATCAATTTCTAGTAATTTGCAGAATTAGCGTGTTTTATCTTTAGAAGTGAATTAATTAAACTGCAAACAGAAAAATATCTTCCTCCAAACACAACTCATTTGCATAAAAGAATGAGACCATTTTTCATCTGAAGTGGACAGACGGAGGACACAAACCATAAGATGTTATATTATTTCAATAACAGAAGGTTGGCACAACTCTAATTACTGTGGATTATTACAAAAATAAATAAATGACTAAATATCCCTTAAAGCAACTGTGACAATATTAAGAATTATTTGTATGTACGTTTTCACTTTTATTTTCTTTGAGTAATAGATAAAGTGAATATGCATTTCAGTAATTGGTCCTCTTCTAAAAACAATGTGTGACTTTTGATTAAAGCAGCAGTAATATCAATTTACATAAATGAATTGTACACCTGTAGCATGAGCTAATACAGTTTCTATTTAATATGACAAATACGCTGTGTTAAAAAAAGATTAATATTTACATTTGCAGGACATATGACTATATCTCTTTTAAATAAATTTGACTTTTTTATGGTAAATTTACGTAAAATTGACTGTTTCTCTGTATTTCAGTGCATTATCTACTAAAAAACATGTACCTACATAAACTGTCTGAAAATCTGAAAACAAGCAACATAATTATTAGCCAAGTACAGATTATCCCTTAAGTAATATTAATAAACAAATACAACAACCAAACAGGACTAATTTTTACTTTTGAAATAATAATTGTTACACTAACCTGTTGAAATAAACATTTCAAAGCAAAACTTGAGCAGGAATTACTTTTTAACTTTGAGAAATACGAGCTTGAAAGTGTTAGCTAAGTTTTTAGCTAAAGATACTAAGCTAACTTTAGCTTTAGCTTCCATGTGCTAACCATAAAATCCCAAAACGTAAGAAACTACCTTAAAATGAAGTTTGAAAAGCAGGCATGCTGTTATGAACAATCAGTTTTGCTATTTGAAGTATGTTTCCATAGGATAACAGGAGCTACTAGGTTTGATGAAGCAAAAACAAAAGTTGGTTTGGTTGGAAAAGAAGACAAGCTGGGACATTAGCAAGTTTTATAGATGTTCCAAAATGTGATACAAAAACTAGCATCGAAAAAACAGAAGAAAAAAAATCCATGAATGTCATGAAAAAGAAGTTTAATGTGTTTAGTCTGTTCGCTCGGCAACGCAGCTTTGGCTCCAGTTAGTGACATTCAGCTGCTCTGCTGAACCTGTCAACTTTAACTCCACTTGTTCTCTCTTATGGCTGTTTGTGCCCTCCATCCTCCTCCTCTTCCTCCTCCTCCTCCTCTTCTCCCCGTGTCCTCCAGCTGTCTGCGTGCGACTCTGGCTACGGCCCCAGCGCCACTGGAGGGGCCGTGTGAACCGGCCAGTCCGGTCACCTCGCATCAGTGTCGGGCTGGAATGTGCCGTGGCCCTGGCCCCGGTCAGGGACACCACTCTGGGGGTTGAAGCGGGGGAGGGCTGCCGCTGTGGTGGTGGAGGTTGTCGACTGAGCAGGTGCTTGGTTAGGAAGCGGGTGGGGGGGGGGGGGGTTATAATGTTGATGTCACGTCCCTGCCACCCATTGTGGTTGGGGGGGACATGGACACCAAGGGACACAGAGAGCCTTTGGGTGTGCCTCTCAAGGGGTCATTGTGCCAGATCAGAATCACACTGAGCCTTTACTTATTAAGTGGCTTTCTGTGCACCCAATGGTTACCCAGCAATACGCGTCAACTAAACCTGTTCTCTCGCACAAAAAGAGCCCAGTAAAGAGATACCGAGCAGCTATTGAGACAGCCACTCTGCTGTTGTGTTTGTCCCTACTACCTGCCACTATGAACAAATATGGCACATGATACCAGAGGTGTCGCATTCCTTCTTCCACTCCGTGTTGAAAGAAGTCCTTTACACACCAAACAGAGCATCGCAGACTCTCTGATCAGCAATTATGCACTTTAGAGGTATTAAATACTGCTGAGAGGGGAAAGGGGGCCTCTAGGGACCACCAGCAGTTCGTAAATACACTTCTCTCTGCAAAATGAAAGGAGATCTGCCATTTGTAGACATTATTCATGCATTAAATGTAATGTCTGTGTAAAACAATGTCGCATATATTTCAGTTTTATTTACTGGCTGCGTCTTGTCGTGTCTGCGACATGGCGTGTGTGCACAGAGGATGACAACTCTTCGAACTTATTAGCTGGATGTGTGTGGGCTCGTTTATGCTTATGAGTTGCATTTGCTGCTTTGTATCTATATTTACCATCAGCTCAGGTCAGAGATCACCCATTTTTAAATGGTGAACTGGCATGAAAGATTATCATCAATTAATATGCTACGATAACTGGGTTCACTTTCAAATCTGTTACATGAATTTGTCTTTTAAAGTGATCTGGTTTGGCAACCCGGCTGCTTCCTCTGTAATGTATGCTAATGTGAGCAAAAACACTTTAGATTGTCTCTGAGGAATAAGAAGTATCTGCTTCATACCGGCAGCGCATATCTCTCTCTCTTTTTTTTTTTTTTTTTTGACGTTGAGAAAAGTTCTTTAGCAGCCAGTATGTCTCACCAAGTTTCATATGTATTCCTTTCATATTGTTTTCCCAAAGTTGTCTCTCCGAGTGGAGCCTGGTGAGTAGCCAGAGAGCCCATTATTCAAAACTGAGGTCTTGACACCAGTTTATGCCTGAATTGCATTAACTTGCGTGGAACTTGACTTCAGCAGGGAAAAGGAATTGTTAAAATTCATCCCCAAACTCTGGAGGGTCTCTGCCAGCATTGGCTCTGGACATCATCCTTTCATATGTTTTTCCAATAGCTTAATTCACTTACAAAACTACTCTGGATGAACAAAAAGTATGTCAGAGGGAAGACAGATAATACTCCAATAAAACAAGTATATATTGAGTGACTTTTATTGATTTTCTTTCTTTTTTTATCGAAACAGCAGAACTATTAAAAAAAAAAAACAACAACAACACTGTGGCCAGTAGACTAAAACAGCTGCCATTGAATTACTGTATACTGTACTGAACTTACACTGTAGGCTTTTTACAGCAAATCACGAAACATTTAGTTACAAGTTATATTCCTCGAATACAGTAGAACTACTTTGTTTTACAGTAACATGCTAACAAATCTGCTGCGAGTACTTTACAATATTTGAAATGTTACCACCAAATACTGATCATTTGAATTACAAGAAGTTACTGTATTTCTGGGCTACACCAGCTTCTGTAAATTTTACAGTTAATTACTGGCAAAACTGCTGCCAGTAATTTACTGTAATTTTGAGTTTTTACAGCAAATTACTTTATATTACAATTACAATAATTTACTGTATTTACTGTAAAATTTATTTTACAGTAAATTACTGGCCAAAACTGCTGCCAGTTATTTACTGTAATTTTACAGTAAAAAGTTTAGCAGTGTACACCAGAATAAAATGTTGGCCTTTTCCATCTCTGCAAACCACAGATACATATGATGTCAAAGTTTTTGGAGCCAAATCAGCCCACATTTGTCACATACTCATTCTTTGTCAGCAGCCTTCAGGGTTGTGAAATGATGCTGTATTTTTAAGCCAAACCACATTTTATCTTAACCAAATATTTTGCTGCCTTTTGGGACTTGAATTGTGATTTTCTAACTTTAAAACAACAAAACAAAAAAGATTTTGTAATAATCCTGCATCACCCCTCCAACCTCCATATGTGAACTTTGCTGCAAACTGATGAGGAGCATACAACACTTTTATGATGCTTCTCTACAGTTATTGTACAGCTTTGAGTATTTCATAGGTTTAGATTTACATTATTATTAATTAGTTCAACTGGAATAATTAGTCAAATAATAAAACTGACATTGTTGACTGAACATTGTTTTTTTTTTATTTTATCTAAGTTTGTTGAAATCAAACAAAAAATGAGTGCCACAAAAGTCTCCAAAAATTGAAAAATTGATACTGAACAAAGGAAAATTGGCCTGAGGGAGTGATAAGTGTAATGAATCAATATAGTGATAACTTTTGGGTTCAAGCCTGGATCTTTAGTACCACAAATGTCACACAAGAGGCAAAACTTACCAATGTAAAGAAGTGATACTAGATACCACCTAAATGTGTTATGTTGAATATGGAATATAGAAAGCCAAACAACAAAAATAACCCTCAAGCCTATTTTTTTCATTAATAAAAAAAGGTTATCTTAGTATAATAATTCAAAACTCAAGATCATCCTTAAAACAATAATATAATAAAAAAACTTGTTTTTTTTTTATTTTTTTTTTACAATGAGTATTTTGCATGATAACAATTCCATAACCATTTATTCACATTTTTAAAAATTTTAAAAAACAAAACAAAACTATCAACACTGAAATAATGAAAGTATATCGTTTCAACCCTGGTGTTTACCTGAGTATTTAATAAATACTTAATCCACCACTGTGTTTATCTAACACAATCAGAGATACTGGGTTTGTTTTCAATTATGGAACTTGCTTAACTTCGTCTCAGGTTATTTTAAGTTAATTATTACACTACTTCATCTCTTACATCAGTGATGGACATAGATGTCTGCAACTGTGCCATCAGTTGTTGCTGTTTATGATGTTAAGGAACATTTTTGAAGTAAAACAGCCATTCTGCACTGCAGGAATACTCCATGGGAAAGAACTGCCTTGAGGCAGGAAATGTATGAAAGGATTGAGGTCTGTTACAGTCATTGTCAGGTTGGTTAAATCCTTCATCCAACATTTTATCAATCTTTCCACCAGGATAAATGGAGGCATCACATACAGTATGAGTTTGCGGTCGACACTTCAAGAAAACATACTTGACACTTAAATGTGATGTTAAAAGCAATGAGAGCTTCAGGTGATGAAAGAGCTGCAGAATTATCATGATCAGTTGTGCTTTGGGATTTTTAGTGCATCTTGATACCAACCAAGGTGAGGCTATAAAAAGGAAGACCACCAATTTTTGTGATCCAGGTAACCTTGTTTTCTTGATTCTGTTTGCTAAGAAGACCTTGATTCTGCATAAGACAAGTGAATCAGTTCAGCTTCTGTATGTATGGTGGCTCTAAGCAGTCAAAAAACACTCAAAAGGCATCTAACCTGGAAAAAAATAAACAAATCTGAACCTGTACCAAAAACTTTATTGGAAGATGAAACTTCTAGAGTCTACCAACAAACTGTGACATTTTATTCATCTTTGAAAAGGTGACATTACTGGATGACAAATGAGGGATGTGTGAAATTGTCAACACGGCCTTTCAGTGTCAGTACACTTGAACGGATTCATGCATTGACTCACCTACAGAGAGTTGGCTCCAGACCAGGTGGTAGGTGTGGGGATTTGGCTTAGAAATTGACAAACTTTTGGTTGACACAACCTGTATGGAGTGACCTGAATTTATGCAAGACACAGGCCTAATTCAGGTTCAGCATCCAGTGATGAGCCAGTTCTTTGGATCACTTCTGAATCATAAACGCTACCCAATCATAAACGCCAAGTGATTTGCTCAACTTTTAATGTGTGATAGAAATGACAAATTTGAAAAGAATTCAATTCAAGTTACTTTTTCTGCTAGTTAACTTAATATGGAGGAAAATATTGGCTCTCAAGTGTAAAACAAACTCCTGCCCTAGATTTAGAAACTATAGCTGTTGAGTCGGGAGGCTTCTCAAACATGCACTCTGCAGTTAGTGCACTCCAGCTGCACAGTTGCTGAAGCACCCTGGGCGAGAGCGCTTAAAGGACGGCGTGAGTGATGCAGTGCCTCAGCGCGAACGGCGCTGAGGAGAGGGGAAGTGACAGCAGACAGTTGCTGCTCACTGTGGCAGGCTGGCAGTGTCACACCTGGCAGCTGTCAATCACCGCGCTCCCGAAACACCTCGCTCCCTGATATCGCCGGGGCCGCCGCCAAACATGCCTTGAGTAGTGTCATCCATCCACACATGAGCGCTGGCTCACTCTGACTGAGCTCATCCTGTCACTGCAAGTCAGAGAGAGGCAAAGAAAGAGGGGAGAGGGAGGGAAGCATCCATCTATTTACATATGGAAAGGTCACAAATAGCCTGCAGGCACTGTGCTAATTAGAGAATGTGGCAAAAAAAAACTCCAAAGATAAATTGAAAGACAAAAATGGAGAGTTATCTAAGTATGTTGGTGTAATGAAAGTGGGGATAAGGTGAACGAAAGGGGAAAGGAAGTGGATGAAACTCATAAAAGAAAGCTAACAAAGGTGTAATTAATAAATTCGAATTTCTTAAATGGTCCGCCCAAACTTGGCTCTTGGCGAATCATCGATACAAGTGGTTGGAGTTGTGGACCTCCTGTGGTCTTTGAGAAGTAGAGTGTAGCTTTAGCTTGGTAGTTAGCGCAGGCCTGCATTAACAGACACTGACCATATGATGGTGTTCAGATGACCGGGCGTGGGTGATCTCCCTTAGCCAGATAAGCAAATCAACCTTTATAATTCATTGTGACAAGCTGACATGGAAAATGAGTGTAAAATTTTATACTTACATGAATTTTTGTGTCAGATCACCGTCTGTGCAGTTGTTTATCTGCCCAGCCATAGCCGAGGGCTCCTTTCTCCGTGGGCGCTCCACGGACTTTGTTTCCAGGCCTTCAGACACATCGCCCTTCGCCCTGGTGAATTTGCTGATTAATTTTGGATGCTCCCCTTAATTAACACCCCAAAGGAAAGTGTAGATTTCCTAACCCGCCTTTGCTGCAGAACAAACAAAATGAGAGACTGAAGAAAGATGACCTCAGGGAGACAGACGTGCTGATGTCCAAAATGACATTACAGGAGCAATGTGAAGGACCCATGACGCTGGGCCCGGACCTGGACCTGGGCGATGCCTCGGGAGCTCCCGGGCCTTTTAATCAGTGGCTGGAAACGAGCTCCCCATTAGTCTCATTTCATTTGCTTTAGCGTCGGTAGAGAAGCAGGCCTCGCATGATGCCACCCGACGCTTGAAACATGCTGCGCTTGTGCCAGTGCTGGTGCCGCCTCCGGCCCACGGTCATTAATTGGTGCCACTCTCTTACTTCCAGTGAAATTGGCAGATGATGGACAGGGGCGAAATAAAAATGTGAGTTCTTTCTCCTTTTTATTTTACCCCCACCTCCCCTCTTACCAACATCAGAGTGGATTTCACTAATTGGGTTGAATGGCGCCCATCTCGTCTTGTGACAGCCAAGCAGGATGCATGAGAAGCTGCGGGCAGCTTGGAGAGCTCTCACCCTGCCATGCCAGCTCTGAAGACACGCCGGCAGGAGGGGGGGGCGAAGTTGCGAAAGACACACTGAGACAAAAGAGCACAGCTAAGAGATTGCACGCTCACTTTTCAGAGACCTTGAACAAACAAACTTGCACTTTGTCTTGCTGAGGGCGAGACAATACGCACATCATTGCTCAACCAGAGGGGAGCAAATCAGCTCAGGAAAACACGAGGGGTAAAGTCCTCTGAGACTTTCCCTACCTCCTTGGCCTGTGCATAATAGAGTACATCAATTTCAATGGGTAATAAAAAGGTTTATCGGAACGCAAATAGCAATATAAAGGGGTAGGAATGTGGAAAGAATTTAAATGATGCCCTAAATCAGCCAACAGGCCCTTTTTCTTTTTTTTTTTTTTTTTTTTCGAATACTCACAACAGGAATTTTACAAAAAAAGTACATCGAATGCGTTCCCAATGCATACAGTTTATAGAACTGTAGACTAATACTGTATCCAATTAGGACTATTAAAAGCACATCCGATCTGTGTGCGTCCAGTAAAACAGACATGGATGTTTGAGCAGGTCGTCTCAGCTCCACGACAGACAATTGTCTGCTTTGTGTTCGCTGAGATTCAGGGAGGGGAGGGGAAAAAGCAGAATTCCTATTACAAAAGGACAAGAAGTGCAGGTGTAATTGGGATATTTGGGAGGGTCCAGTTTCAGGGCCCATCAGAGCTGTGGTGAAATGAAACCTGTAAGACTAGAGCGGCCGACTGGCAGGAGAGGCTGCCCTCTTGCTACCCTCTGCTCTCCCCTTTCTCATACATCGCTCCCCTCTTCCCTTTTATTAGCGCATTTCTCCTCATCTAATTGTACTGTTTTGCTTCCTTTGGTTTCCTTCTTTTATCGCGCTCCTCCCTCTCTTTCTGTTTCACAGGACATGACACTGCAAGCCCGATGCAAGGCTCAGCTGCCCTCCCTCCTCCTCCCTGGCAATGATAGCAGCTTGATCGGGCGGGTATAGGTAACAAATGAGATCAATTAACGTGTCCAAGAGGGGCACCTACCGGAGAGTCTGGTTGCACTAAACGATCTCCTCATCTTTTGTTTCCCTCTGCAGGATTCCATTTGCAACCTCATCACTTTCCCGACCCGAACAAGGGAGCCGATTGTTCCACCCACCCGTCTAATGGAGAAGGCCCAAGAAAGCCTGGCCTCTACCCCTGACTGCATATGTATCTTTACTATCAGGGCTCCAACTCATGACGGGAGAGGGGGGCCAACCTCGACGAAATGAATCCCTCCTACTGCCCCTCCGTCGTCACCTTCATCCTCTGAGCTTTGCAGGACATCAACAGGCTCCATTTGTAACAAATTTGTCTCCCCGGCTCCCTTTAATTGAAGGACTTTGGCACTAACAAGGAGCTGATTGGGCTCAATAACAGCGCTGTTGAGGGTGAGAGCAGACACCGAGGCCGGTTTCCCTTCAGATACAAGCAATCCTTGCTCATAGGCATTGGCAGGATGAGATGTCACAGGGATCAACCTCCTTCTTAACCAGCTGCTTCGCATGTTACTGTTTACACTTTTCTGTCTTCATCATTTTAAGATGAAGCTTTTCCCAACGTGCGCCATCCGTTTGAAGCCTGACAAACAGTCACTTTTGCGAATTCCATCTCTCCTAATATTACAAGCAGCTTGATGGAGAGCCCGGGTAACTAAGTGAGGGTCTGCAGAGGGAAATCACCAGAGGAGCAGCAGAAATAGAGGCAATTATCATGAGTTAGAGAGACAGGGGAGTCGGTGATGGCAACCATCGAACCCCTGAGCATTCGTTTAAATCTGCTTGATGAATGTGATGTGCGCACCTCATCTGTCCCCCTCCCTTCCATCTCCCCTTCAGTCTGTCCACAGCAGTTAGACGGGATTGTTTACTATAACCTTGTAATCAACCTGGCTTGGTTGACAGCTCACCATTACCCCTGATAACAGGCCTGCTGCAATTTGGCCTCTGAAAGAAAATATATATTTAAACCAAAAAAACAGAACCACACACATGGTGGAGAAGCTCCTACCCTGTCTGATGCCTTATTGATAGAGCGCTGGCCCTGTTATCTTTGTGCGTAATTTGTTTTCAAGAACTGTGATTTACATTTCATTGGGATTACACCTTTTAAAGCTACACACGGGCGAGAAGTGGGCAGCCGTTGAATACTCCACATCTCCACCACGGGAGGAGGAGGCGGCGGCTGTAGGGGTTCAAACGATGCATTTCCAAGTCCTCCAGAGGAGAGGATTACAATTACAATTAAAAATCAAAAGGCTTGTGTGTCCATCAAACAGCTGCCCGTAACCTTTTGTGTACCTACTGCCAAATAATCACAGCAAGTGGAGGGTTGGCAGATGCAAAACGCTTTCCAGCTTAATTGTGGCATATTACCGGAGCTTGTTCATTGGGATATTATGCAATAAGTGTTATTTCAGGCAAGAACGCAGGTTCTAAATGGCATGCTAATGCGAGTCGCTTTGGCAGCATGTTAAAGAAAATCCAGGCGTCGCCATTAAAATAACAGAGGGGCCAATGGCAAAGTTCAACCATCTTGTTTTTGGATACCGCCTTGATGTAGTGCAACAAAATCAGCTAAACGTCAGCTGCTGCAGAGGACTCGCACAGGTAGTCACCTGACTAGAGGCGGTCCATGGAGTAATGCAGAATTAGCAAAAGGCCAGAAACTTTCTGATTCAGTGTTTATCCCCATTAAGCCCAATTGATTTTTTCAGTTAGCATCAGCTAAGTATAGATTAACAAATGTATAGTTTTACATTTCAGTATAGAATAGAAAACTAGTTGAAGTCAGTTGAAAATAGTCCAAAAAGAGGCATTTTTTTCCTGCATGAATGTAAGAGTTTTACCAAAACTGCTGGGAATAAAATCAAATGACATTTATTCCAGTGCTATTTTATTTTTCTTCATCTCAATATTTTGCTGATTTAGTGTAAAAGTACACAAAAGGAGAGAGTAATCATAAGTGTTGACATAATAGTTCTTGCACTAAGGTAGATGAAACTCCTCCTCTACCAGGAGCTGCTGCTCTTGTTACCCTGATTTCTACAGTATTTCCACCAACACTCAGTGTACAGAGTTAGCTCAGCACCCCCCCCCCCCCCCCCTCCACGCATCATAATCATGTGCATTATATTTCTGTAATTCAGATCATAACATTTTACATAATTCTTTGTTTATTCATTTTCTCCGACAGTCAGTGGAATTATGTAAAACACACTCTCGGTGGCGCCGTGTGTGGAACAGAATGCATGTTGTTCTGACACGTTTGCTTACTTGGAGGCAAAGTGTCCCCATTTAAATGAGAATTACACTTAAATGTCACACGGGTTTATCTAAATTTATAAACAGTGCATTTATTACAGTATATTAAATTTGGTGAATCCTAAATGTGGATTGCGGGAGCTGAAGTGTAAGACGTGCTCCGAGGGGTTATGACTTCCAAATGCCTATTTAAAATTGTAAACGCTTCCTTCCTCTTCTGTATTATTTACCCAGCATTCTCTCCTCACGAAGACATGGCACCTGAAGAATTGCTCTTTGAATTTTCTCCCTCGCGAGGCTGCCACCGAGACTGAAAGAAACATCATTTGCTTTTGTTGAATTAATTCAATCATTAGCTGGCAGTTTGAAACCTGCAGCTCCTTGAAAGGACTCAGATAATGTGATTCCCCTGCCATTCACCGTGAGCCCAGTGTCTTCTGATGGCCCTGCAATCTATCGCCTGATCATTTTCTGGCCAAATTACAACAAGAATCTTCATTCAGAGAGGTGGGACGTGTAAATGCAGCAGCAAACAGGAGGAGAGAAGAAGCCCCCCCCCTCGTTCTCAAATGTCTTCTTCAGAATGGCAGCAAAACAAGGAGATTATAGGGGAGAGGGGAACTCGTTTACCTCATCAGTGGCCTTTGTACGCCTTGAGTCAGCTTTCTGAGGGGAGGATGTTTGAACTCAATCATCACTGGTTCTCTCTGCTGGGACATCAACTGGTCCATCCTCACTGAATGGCGTAAAATATACATCTTCCTTTAAAATATTTAAAATCCAAACCAAGCTAGGATAAATTCTAGCAGTAAAACTGCTCTTAATACAACATGAATTTGCATTAATACACACTCTGCCTTTCCTCACTGTATTTCACACACTCACTGAGAATTGTTTCCATATGGGGCAGCAATATCATAGCAATAGGCTACATTAGATCTCTTTCATACAGATGTTCACCTCAATTTCTGCAGCAGTTGGGTCCATCTGTGTTTACAGTGAGCTGCTTAGCACACGGCTGTGTGAAGGGAGGCATATCAAGCATATGGACATTTTACAAAAGGTTACCCTGCATAAATTAGGTGGAATGGCAATCTGTTGAGGAGAGGTGGCTTACTGCAAGTGCTTAGGTGGTTCCAGAGTATGAATGGGGTAATAAAGGCATCTGCTTTTATAGCGGTGTAGAACACAAAATGAGAAATGATATCCGATGCTGAATGGAAGGGGAAGGGAGCAACGGCTGGAAATTAATCCTTTAAAAAAAATTTAAAAAAGAATGAAAACATTGCATATGGGAGTGTTACAAATAACAGATTGCTCACTTTACCGTCAGTATTGTAGCTATTAAATGTTAATTGTCAAGCGTAATTTTGAGCAGGAGCTCCTTGCATGTTGAGGGATAATTAGGATTTTAAACCTACAAAAGTTTTTAAAAATGAAAGCAATGAATTGTTTGTGTTTTTGTTTGTGTTTTTGTTTTGTTTTTGTTTAGTTTTTTTTTTTCCATTTTTTTTGGGGGGGGGGGGGGGGGCTGGTCTCCTTTTAACACAATTTTTTACACCAGCAGTTTTAAATGTTTGGGACCAAGAAAACAGAAAAAAAAATCCATCTTAAATTCTTCTATTTATTAAGTTCACATTGTTATTTCCCGATAGACATAACTTGCTGCTATTTTGTGACTAATAGAGGCAGTGCTTGCTCAACAGGCTGCAATTTAGATCTTTATCACATCCTACAGTGACATCTAGTGGTCACTGCGTGTACGACACCACACCTTTTCATACTACTTTTTAATATGCGGCGCAGCTTTGAACACCTCTGATCTCAATAAACCTGAGAGTTTAAAAGATGTTCAAAAACTGAGAGAAAATTTGCCAAATACTTTAACTTGATTAGAAGTATTCTTTCCTCAAAATGATGCAAAAGCAGTCTGTCAAAAGAACTAAAGATGTTAGAGGTTTCATTAAAGTTGCAGCAGCCAAAGCATGGATGGTGGATGAAAGTGTACAGCTGTAAATAATAAATGAAAATGAAAGTTTTAACAAATAAATAATAACTTATGAATTATGCTTTTAAACCATATTCACAGCCTTATATGTAGGCCTACCTAAAACATCTTTAAAAGGGGATGTATTGTTTGATGATTTGAATAAATTCAGTAAAAAATAATGGCAGACTTTGATAGCTTGCTTCTTTAATTAATAAATATATAATAATAAAAATAATAAAATAAATAATAATAATGATAATGATAATAATAATAATAATAATATAATAAAAAAAAAAAATAATAATAATAATAATAATAATAAAAACTGCAGGTTGAAATGATAAGTGATGTTACATGGAAGTGTGGTTCTACATGCCTGCCCTTGCGGATCTGTGTGCAGCCTTTATATGCACACATAAATATCGGCAAATATTTAATCAATGCATTTTGAAAATAAAAAGTGTCAACAGCAGTTTGGTCATTTGTCTTTTCCTTTTCATTTATTGAACCTTTAATCTATTTTGATCTCTTTGAGTAAGGTGACCTGGTCAGAAACCCACACCATCATAAATTCAAGAAACAATTAATACTGAATAACTGGCAATCAAGAATAACAGAAAAAAAACATCAGTTCATGGAACTCAGTCATTTCATAATTCATCCAACGGCAGAAAAACAACTCCAGCTGCTTGGTTGCCAGGCTTGCTACCGATACAGCAAGTGACCAGCAGCTTGCAACATGTCCAGCAAGTAATGCAGAGGGGTTTTATAACTGAAAGCTAATGTTAGCCACGTTAGCAAACAAGTTGGCTTACTGATCCAGGGGAAAAGTCACCATTTCCGCATTTTGCTGCCGTGGAAAATGCTTGTGGGTCCATCTAGTGTAGTCTTCACCTAAATTTACTCCAGTTTTTGCTCTAATCAGGTCACTCCTCTTCTGAGATGGATAACAATATCTCTGGGACTCTGAAGCAGCTGCTTGACTTGCCGACTCCCACCAATTTCCCCAGTATCAGCCTAAATGTGCCGAACATACTATTGCCACATTGAGACTGGATCTGGCAACCCGCAATGGCGGCGTGTGTTTGCTTGTAGATGTAAACATGCATTATCGAACCCGTTAATATATATTTTATATTTATTTTCTGGCTAATTATAACTTTTTAACAAAATGCTGTTCTGTACTTTCATTCTGCAACCCTCCAAATGCCTCATGGAGGTATTCATTTTCTAAAAAATATAGCTTTTAATAAAAATGTTCCATATTCAACCTTTAAGCATTAATTTGGAAATTTTGTTTGTTTTTTAGCTTTAAATGGACTGGCCCTACAGTATATCACAGACCTCCTCCAAATTTCCTCTGAGGTCTAAGGGCCCGCTCCTCTATGTGGCTTTCTCTATGGTTATAGACTGTGGAACATTTTGCCCCTCCATTTACGAACTTCTCCTAACGTGGAGTGTTTTAAGTCCCGTCTTAAGACCCACTTTTATTCTTTGGCTTTAAACACCACAGTTGTATAGTCCTCTGTGTCTTTCGTCTTTTTACTTGTTGTTTTCTGTCTGTTTTACCTTTTGTCTTACTCCTAATTTTTGTTTTTATTATTAATCTACGGTTCGTCAGACCTTCCTGGAGATGTATTAGTTCGTATTTGTTCAACACTTGGAACTGTTTATGTTATTTGAATGTGCTATAAGAATAAAGTGGATTGGATTGGATAAGTTTAAGGGGTTTCACACTGTAATCTATACTGATCTTACATGTGTTTTTAAGGTTTTTGCAATTGAATTTATGCGAGCTTCACATGTGATTATCAGGGTTTCACAGCAAAGTCTTGATTTAATATAACAGATATCTTCCCAGATCACAGTGGAAAAAACAATCCTTATGAAATAAAGAAAAAACAGAATTATTGTTAATGCTTTCTTCAAACAGCTTGCACAGCTTCCTCATGCAGATTTGAAATCCCTCCTCCCCCAAAGTACAACAGTAAATTTTTAAAAAGTAAGCGCAGCCTTGTATTTCAAAAATCCACGCTAATAGATTCAGTCTAACGTGCTTCTGTTTGCTCTCATCTGTGAGTTACCTTCATCACTGTGTGGGTGGTTTAGATTGATTAACAATAACAGCAGCTGACGAGGCAGGAATAATTCACCCCCCCCCCCCCAAAAAAAAACAAAGCGTCTGTAAATCAAGAAGGCCGGCAGTGTGAGAGAGCAAGAACCGCCGCTTCCTGTGTCACCGAGCGCTCTGATGTCGCCTCATTGAAGCTTTGTCACGCAGATCGGGGCGGGGGAGGTTCAAAGGCGAACGGCGGTCCGGCGACAACACACAGATCGCCACCTTTGATGTGAGCTACTTCTTCTGCACATGCAGCTTTGATACGAGAGGCCGGCCTGGTTGCTCAAGTGGGCTTAGTGGACACAACAGGCCTCTGGGGAGGAAAAAAACAGCCGGGTTATAACAGAGGACAAGCAAGAAACAAACACGAGAGTACTTGAGTGGTGGAGATTCGCATTCATGAGAGGATAACAAAACATCACATATGTAAAGAGGTGTGGAGACAACAGAGAGATTCAGGGTTATTAACTCAACCTCTGCTGTCAATGCTGGACATGTTGGCCCACAGTTTTCTACAACCGGCCAGAAATTTGTACAACTTATTTTGGGTTTGCTTTTAAAGTGTCATTTACACTCACTGCCCACTTTCGTACATCCAAGCCTATTCTCTGTAGACCCCCATCTGGGATTTACAGGGAACGGTTTGAAAAAGAATGTCCAATGAGCAGCAGTTGTCTGGAACAAAATGTCCCGTTGACGTCAAAGGTCAAAGAAGAATGGGCAGATTGTTTGGAGAAAGGCAACAAGAACTTAAGAAAATCAAATCAAACAAACAACAAAAGAAAAATAAATTCTGGTTAGGTATGCAGAATAATTTCTGAACAGATAATGCATCCAAACTTGAGGCAGATAGGCTACAGCAGCAAAAGACCACTCTGGGTGCCGCTACTTACAGCTAACAACAGGAAACTGAGGCTACAGTTCACATGGATTCACAAAAACTGGACAAAAATGATGGAAAAATCTTGATCTGATGAGTCCTGCCTTGTATCAACAGTTCAGGGTATTGTCGGTGGTGTGGGGGATATTTTCTTGGACCTCTTTGGGCCCCTTAGTACCAACATGACATGGTTTAAACACCAATATTGTTGCCAATCATGTCCATCCCTTTACGACCACAGTGTAGCATCTGCTAATGGCTACTTCCAGCGGGATAATGCACCATGCCACAAAGATCAAATCATTTCCAACTTTATTGAACATGACAATGAGGTCACCACATCTCAATCCAACAGAGCAGCTTTGGGATGTGGTGGAACATCATGGATGTGCAGCAACTGTGTGATGCTATCATGTCAGTATGGAGCAAAATCCCTGAGGAATGTTTCCAATAACTTGCTAAAGCTATGCCCCCATGAATTAATGCAGTTCTGAAGGCACAAGGAGGTCCAACTTAGTACTACTGTACCAACGCAAGCCTAAAAAGCACCCGTTGAGTGTATTTTTAAAGTTGTACTTCCATGGTCATTTTATTAATATTTCTGTGTTCTCCATTATTATTGAATGCATTCTGCATCGTTTCTGTTTAAAAAAACCTTCTGGATGCTTAGTATCCAGCTGTATTTGTATACTAGAAGAGAGGCTTGTGGTCCAATGGCAGGCTTTTCCGGGTCCTTCTCATGAATTTCTGTCTGATTGGCTGCCTCCCATCAGTGTATGAAGAAAGCTCCGCCCTCCGCTCTTATTTCGTTACAGACAGGAAATAGAGCCGACAAACAAGTTTGTTTCGCCATGCTAACAAACAGTTAGCTAATTAGCTTCTCAACTCCGAAGCTACAGTCGTGCTGTCTTCACTTCTAGTGTGAAGTGGAGGGTTACCTGCCTTCCAATGGACAGATAGAAACCCCACGTGGGATACGCTATTTGCAATGTGACGTAGAAGTGCGAGGCTGTTCCCGATTCGCTCTTTTCTTCGTATTGTTTCTCTGATGAGAAAGCAGAGCCGACTGGGGGCAACGCAACGCTAGCAAGTCAGCATGTGTAAGTAAACAAGGGGAAACCCTCCGTATTTCAGAAGGAGCAAGTTAAACGGGTTTTCAGTGGAAGGAGGCCTTTAAAGCTTTTTATTTCAAGTGTAAAACCTTCATTTTTAAAGCTGAAAAATTAACTCTAGTTTCCCACAAAAGATAGTTTGTGGGAAATTATCACAGTACTTGATTGAAGGTACTTACTGTACAGTAGTTATTGTCCACCTCTGCTGTAGATGGCACAGACATGAACAGGAACGTCAAACAGAATTAATTGGTGAGGATTGGACAAACATTACACTTGTTTAATCATAAAAAGAAAGTTTAAAAGGGGAAAGAGTTTTGTCCCAGATTAATAAGATCCATCCAGGATTTTTAGCTATCTCGAGCTAAATAAAGTAGCTTTACAGTAGCTGAAACATCTGTTTTACACATAAAGTAATATCTGTAGAGAAAAAAAAAGTAAATATTGACCTCCAATTTTGTCGCTGCAGTTCAATTTCTGCACATTCACCATGAAGAATCGTCTCCCTTTTCATGCCCACGCGAGCCACTTTCTCACGGACTCTTTCCCGAGGCATTCACAGGTGATCTATATTGACCCAGGCTGAGTGATTCCACAGAAAGCTTGTGAAGGTAAAAGATAAAGCCACAGGAAGACAAATGCTCCTACAGTTACAGTTCCTTCTTGTCCACCTCCATAAATATGTCTTTGACGGATCTTTGTGCTCCTAACCAGTGACACCCAGTCAAAGCCTTGCTTTCCTTTGTAGCTGAGTGTTAACTGCCCTTAACTCACTCTTCAAATGTCTTTTTACGGCCAACTCTTTTGTTCTTGGAGATAAAAAGGAGAAGGGCCGACATGCAGAGGAAGAGAGAAACTGAATAACACGCTGATCAATAAAGACCATCTAGCATGGAGATGGAGCTGGGAGCTTCAGAGTGCAGGGTGTTGAGGTGTCACTGATAGTGCTCACAGTGAGAGATTGCTCATGCCACTGGTCAACTTCATTGACAAGCTGGAAACTTAACAGGAGAAAAAGATGGAAAGAATTCCCATTCTTATCCTTCTTATCTTGTCCATTTATCTTGGTAAAATGTCTTTGTCTCTCTTGCTAAGAGTAAAAATGATTGTTTTTAAGAGCTGATTTATTTTGTTGAGTCAAAATCTTTGCTTAAAAAGCTGTTTACAACTCTGCATTTGTGACTAAAGGTTCATGCAAGGTGAATGGTAGGAGTAAAGAAGAGTATAACCTATTCTACTGGAAAACAGAAACATCTGAGTGACCATAAACTTCTATATGGTAAAGAATGGATCCAAACATTTGTACAGTCATCATTTAATTATGCCGTACTTTCTGCTCAGATGGTGACACAAAGTTGAAGTGAACCAGAAGGTGCCCCAAGAGTGGCATGGATTTGCTGCTTTTGAGCGCAAGGATGGGCGAACCTGGCATTTCTTTACTGTTGTCACCGGAGCAGACATTTGACTGAATAGTATAGGTGGAGTCTACTAAAAGTTTGCTTATTTATAACTTTCTTCATTAAGCCATGCTTGCAACGCATAGCAATGGAAATTAAATCCAGCTAAACAAGACATCACCCCATTCAATGAACCAGAACATCTGCAGCTGCAGCATCATAGTGGTTAAAGCTGACATTATTTATGTCTCTTCTTTTCTTTTTTTTTTTTTTTTTTTTGCCAATGGCATATTTTTAAATTAAGATCAGCTCCTGCTCCTCCACACCGCAGCGAGTGCTACTGCTGTTCTGAGGATGCTTTCCTGCGTGAAGTTGGCCCCCAACCCACAGAAAATTCAGTGAAAACAACCAATAACGTCGCACAAACTACTGATACTATTTCTTATTGAGTTTTGCGTGGGGTGTCCAGCACCTGGCATTGTGCCAAAGAGCGCACAGTCTGTGCGTAATATCAGACCATCCTCAACAGCGTCTCCTTATCCATGTCCTTAAACTGGCCTCTTCTTACGACCCAAAGGGAGACCTGCTGCATTGTTTTTATTTAATAGGTATTACACTGCCCGACCAAAAAAAAAGTTGCCAACAAAAAAAAGGTCAAACATTTAACATTTCGTTGGACCGCCTTTAGCTTTGATTGCGGCAGCATTCGCTGTGTTTCCAGAAGCTCCTGCAATGTCACCAGATTTATTTGCATCCTGTTGCATCAATTTTTCACCAAGATCTTGATGATGATTGTAGAGTCTGACCACAGCACATCCCAAAGAGTCTCAATGGGGTTCAGGTCTGGACTCTGTGGTGGCCAATCCATGTGTAAAAATGATGTCTGATGATCCCTGAACCATCTTTCACAATCTGAGCCCGATAAATTCTGGCACGGTCATCTTGGAATATGGCCGTGCCATCAGGAAAGAAACATCCATTGATGGAATAACCTGGTTATTCAGTATATTCAGGTATCAGCTGACCTCATTATCTGAGCTCATACTGTTGCTGAACCTGGACCTGAGCAACTGCAGCAACCCCAGATCATCACACTGCCCCCACAGGCTCATACAGTAGCACTAGGCATGATGCTGCATCACTTCATCTGCCTTTCCGGCCACATTTCTTCCTGGAAGACGATGGTGCACTGTCCTTCCAGTTTTTCATAATGCGTTGGACTGTTCTGAACCCAGTTTTAGTAGTTTCTGCATCTCCTTAGATGTTTTCACCTCTTGATGCCAATGATCTGACCCTTCTCAGACAGACTAACGTCTTTTCCAAGACCACGGATGTGTCTTTCCACATGATTGTCTAGGAAATGAGAAGCAACTCATTGCACCAGTTGGGGTTAAATAACTTGTTGCCAGCTGAAAGATAATCGCCCATGCAGTAATTATCCAATAGGAGGCTCGTACCTATTTGCTTGGTTAAATCCAGGTGGCGACTTTTTTTTGGCCAGGCAGTGTATAGTAGTAGTTCATTGCAAAAACAGACAAACACCATTGTGGTCAAACAGAGTTAACTGCTTTTCATAGCTGTACAAATGTCCTTTCTCCATTTTACATCATTAAAACTTTCTACTTCATGTGAGCTTGAAGTCTGAGTTTATTTGCAAAAGCAGTTAACTCCATTTTTTCTAAATGGTGTTTGTGTATTTTTGCAAATGAATTCTTCATATTTATCTTATATTCTGCTTTTTATTTGCCTCATATTTTATTGCTGGAACTATTATCGCTTTGTCAGGATGAATTTCATTTAGCGTTTACCACACGCTCTTCTGAACTTTCCATGGCGCAGCAATAGCACACACGAAATCCTCATTTAAATACTGCTGTTTGCGCCTGTTACAGATTGTGTGTGTAATCTTTGTAGATCACCCGCAAACGCTGAGCAGACAGCGCACGCTATTAAACTGTGAAGGGCGCACATTAACCAGAGACAGCATAGACATTGAAGGTAACCATAAGGTAGAAAGTTCCAGAGAAGAGACTGCTGTTCCTGTCCATAGGACCAGTCTCAGCTGTTCACTCTGCAGAGCAGGGTTTTACTGCTTTGAGTGGCCAGAAAAATTGGTTGCCAGAAAAAAATTGCCTCAAAGCATAGCAGACTTACCACATAAAAGGAAGATGTCCCACTGGTCAGTGGAGACCAAAACGGAATTTTTAGGCCATCAGTAAAAAAGTTATGTCAGAAACAAACCCAGGACCTCTCATCTAGCTTTGAGTGGTACACCAGTTCATGCAGAAAAATAAAAATATTTTTTACTTCTGTTATGACAAGAATTTATCTCATACCAAAAACACTAGTTTAAATAGCCTTGATAACATTCTGACTGTGGAAACTGAGCGGGGGACCTTATTCACTGCTGCACCGCTCAACATGCATACAGCAGAGCACATGTGTTAGAGGGGATAATGAGGGTTGAAAATGGATGGAGAAAGATCAGAAAGTGAAGCTGTTGCCAACATTTAATTTGGACATGGCGACACAAAAGGATTTTTCTAGAAAAAAAGAAACCATAATTGTTGTTTGATCTTTTGTACAATGTAGAATTCTCATAACAAAAAAAGGGCTATTGTATACTACTCTAGTACTGCAGTTCTTCTTCTCTCAGACAGGGCAAAATGTGGTTGATACCCAGTCATGCATGGACAAAAGAAATCGGAAACGCATTACTACACTATTACTGTTAACAACCCAATACCAACCCTATGGTGAGGCATGGTGGTAGCAGCAACATGCTGTGGGATGTTTTTCATCATCAGGAACAAGGAAACTGATCAGAACTAAGTGAATGAATGATGGAAATAAGGATATCCTTGAGGAAAGGTTGAGTCCTTAAGGCTGTTCATATCTTGTGAAAACCAAATGAGAAAGATGCAATAAAGACTATACCAATGACGGTCAATCCGTTCCAGAAATCTGAACTAAGAATAGCCAAACTTTATAAAATTAGGTGACCTCTAATAAGAACAATGCAGTTTCTGACACAGGTGAACTCCCACACTTAAAAGATTGTCATTTTACTTCAAATTCAGTCAAATCTGAGCCTGTGGGCCTGAGAGTATCTGCTGAGGATAAGGTCTGCTGAGTGCAGAGGATATCAGCCGGTTATCGCCTGCTCCTTTCACTTTCTCCATGATGAGCTGTGCTGCCGAGTGTGTTGTTGCCTAATTCCCTCTAACTACAGCCCTGTGTAATCACACACCCCAATTAACCACCTCGGCTTCCCGTTTCCTGCGCTGTGCACGCCGCTCTGTCTTCTCGCCATACCGCGTAATTAGCTTTCATCTGAAAATGAAAAGAAAGGAGCGGCTCAGCAATTGTGCAGCCACTCTCTCCTTCTCCTCGTCTCTCCCCGTCTCTCTAGCACTCTACTTCTCATATCATAATGGCCTGCAATTTCAATCAGATGGATTTTTATCGCTGACACTAAGAAAAATTGGCTCTCATCCTAGTCATTCCTTTCACCAACCCCTCCCCAAACAAGCAACCCGCCTCATTTGATAGCTTGTGCTTGTGAGACAGCCATCAAGGAGAGTCCTTGTTGTCACTGGGAGGTCCTAGTTTGATATTTACAAAGGATTTAATTCCCTTTTGTGGATGTGGGTGGCATAATGGAAGGATCATGTTTTACATGCTCGAAATGAGGCGAACTAAAATGTAATTTTCCATCTACAAAAATTGGGGGAAAAGACAACATAAATCCACAGAGGGCTTTTGGTTTGAACCATTTTGTTGCTTGACTTTACAGGTAATATTTAATTGAGTTTAGCCACAAACAGTGATTGCACGTCCATTACAGTGTTCCAAAATACTTTCTTCCAATTGAAAGTAGATTGTGATGTGCTAAAAGTTTGATGGGAAAATCTTTATCTCAAAGCCCTATATCCTTTAAAGCTTTGTTGGTACTGGATTGTACGTCCCTTTAAAATTCAGGTACACCAGAAGCAAAGCATTCTTCTTTTTTTTTTTTAATTAAACCATGCAATGGAAATAGAGCTGGCTGCAACACCTCGATGTGTAGCAGAAAACAGGAAACATTCCTAAAACTTTTAGGTATAAAAGAAATGCATGTGGAGGAAGGACTGCAGACTCATATCAGAAAGCAGGTGTGGTTTTTCCTGACTAAGAATGTTGTAAGACACGAGGCAACTATGCAACAGGAAACTATGCCGATTGGTTGGTAGAAGCACTCACATTGACTCTACCAAATATTGTCTGTAGTGTAGAAACTTCTTTGAAATTAAGATCAAAGGACTTGGGTAATGTGGTGCAGGGGGTGATTTCATTACCGCCACTGTTTCCTGCATAACGTTTAATTGGTGTAGGCATTACCTTTAGTTGTCATGTCTTTTGGCAAAGTCAAATGTATGTCCAAAACAAGAAGAGGGTTGGTTATTGGCTTTCAGGCAACAGCCATCAAGCTATAACCATTATTTTAAGATACGTAGTTGAAAATGAATGGATGTTACTGTACATCTGAAAACATCTGAAGCTGGGAATAGTTACTCTGTTCCTTAATCTTGCATAAGCAACCAGCTCTGTGTTTCACATACTTGCTTGTGTGCTTTGCTTCTTACCAGAGGATTCCATGAGCAAGCGCATCGGAGGATTCAGACCAACCAGAGTTGCTGAATTTAAGTAAAACAAAAAGCATGGCAGCAATGGAGGAGGATGGTGTTTGGTTTATTTTCACATGATGGCAGTGGTGTCATAGGGTATGTAAGGCCCTGAATACAAGCAAACCATGTCTTGTCTTTGAAACTTTGTTATCTTTGTTATCCTTCAAACTAAATAAAATGCATAAAGTAGCCTTGTTAAACGTGTTTGTGCATATATTAAAGAAAGGTATATTTTCAGCTAAGGTATTATGCCGCATCACAAGTGAAGTAATACGGGTTCTTGAACTACAGTCAGCAGGTAAAAAAGGTGCTCTACTTCAGGTCAATCATAAAAATACACAATTATAACTCTTTTTCCTTCTCTATTATGACTTTTTGCATCCAGTCGCTAAATAATTGCATCTGTCAAATTCGAACACATACAGAGTTAAATTATTGCATCACCTTACAATATAGTATTACCCCATAATGCAATGCGCTACAACAGTGCTTTATTTATAGTACAAGCATGGATAAACTCTGAATACTGACACTGCTACAAGGAAAACTTGATTAAAAAAATAGATTTGACAAAACAATTGCAGCATTGTATATTATTTAAAGCAACCCTTACCGATGTTGCATTCTACCATTTTCTACGGAAAATGGGGGAAAGAAGTGGGGTGCACCTCTAGGATTGTCAACGACCTGCCTCAGCCTTTATTCTGCATTGGAGGGGGAGGGTGCTTAGGGACGGGCGTATATTCAAAAACTTCGCTTCTAAAGCAATCAAGCAAATGAATGGTAATCAATAGTTTGATAATATCCCTTTTTCCCTAAAGAGCATGGTACCATGCAGAAGAGCAAATGTCAGTCATGTTTTCTTTTTCATCACAAATCACACGCACAGATCAGCAGCCAAAAGTTAAACATGGACACGTTTTCCGGGAAGAATTAGCATGAAATAGCATGACAACACAGACAAGAGGATCATTTGTTAGGTGGTGGGGATGCAGCAGGTACTGTACATAGTCCTATTATCTTAACCTTTAAGCTTGCTTATATCTAGAATAAGTCTGAACACTCCCATTGAAATCCAGTTGTCAAAATCCAGTTGGGAGAAGAGAAATCGTTTAAAATGCTAGCATGCTAAGTGTTTACAGCCAGTTTTGATATACCAGGAACGTATGCAGCTTTTAGAGAAAATAAATTATTCAAATAATGACAAATTTTGACTTTTGTTTCATCTATGTTCACTTTTTCAGCCGTTTTTATCAGTTAAAGCTTCCTCAACATGGAAAAAGTCTGAAGTTCAGCCTGCTTTCTATTGTGTTTCACTTCGACTAACCATGTGACAAAGAGCTCACAGTTTGAAAAGGTTTCTCACTTAGATAGTGTTTTAGCACACAGTTAAGGAGAAGCTCCCCTGCAGAAGAAAAAAGAGATGATATCGCTGAGAACTTATCAGCAGCATGAATGTTCCTCACAGGTACAGAGGTAATGTGACATGAACGCCACATTTCGGTGTCATCGGGAACAGTTCCAGCCGGGTGAATCGCTGTTCAGTCAAACAAGTGAGCAGCCTGTTAACAATCCAGCCCTGACATTTAACACATAATAAAGTGTGTCATCCAGATCTCCTATGGAGGTGTTTTGCAGGTGCAACGAACTGAGGACCCTTTAATTCTCCAACATGGTAAAGCCGTAGACTCTCAGCTCTTGTTTCTCCCTTCTACTGCTATTACCTCTCTACCCGTGTGTTCTCTTATCCCTTTGTCCTGAACAATCGATGAGGTGCTCGTTAGCCCAAGAATGTTCAGCAGGGAGTGCTTGTAGGAGATATTGGCTAAGAAGAGGGTTTTTTAAGAGAAAAGAAAAAAAAGAAAAACATAGAAAACATAGCTTTAACGGCATTTGCAGCTGAAAATATTAGATACAAATACTGAGGCTGAGAAAGGTGTAATATTCCTGGAAAAGCTGAAGATTGATTATAAAGGATTTGTGTGATAAAGGTCAAATAGTTAAAAAATCATCAGGAGGTGCAACAGTTAAATGGGGCTTTATCCTGAGCTCATCCAAACATATTATTTCTCTCTGATTAAACCCAATTTATGACAATTTCTCTTAAAAGGCTGAATAATTTATGATAACATATGATATGATTATGAGCTGAAATAATGCAACCCCCATTACTCAATGCAGCTGCAAAGGTTAACACAGTTTGTTCTCTGCAGCAGCACTATAGGCTCTGCTCAAATAAAAGTTAGCAAAATCAAAAACATGACGATTATGAAACTTAAGTACCCCGAACTGCAAAGAAACTTAGTGGATCATTCATTTTCTGTATCACTTGGTCCAGTTCAGGATTGCAGGTGTCAGTGGAGCCTGTCCCTGCAGTTACCAGGCGATCATATCTGGATCATATCTGTGTAAATTACAGGTTTTACTTCACAAAATCGCGGAAATCGTGCCGCCATCTTTGTTTAAGTCTGAAGTCTCATTGCGCCGCCATCTTTGTTTTGGTCGGTACGCATATTTTGCATCGACGTATTTTTTGCGTTGACGTAATCGGTTACGTCGACGAATCGTCCCAGCCCTACTCGTGAGTGAATCGCATGTTGAAGCGGCGCCACGACGAGACTGAGAACTCTTTCATTGGAGATTTTCACATTTCACATGCGTGAAACAAAAATTGAAGTAAACCAGAGGCAGCATGGGGACCCAGCTTGTCATTTGGATGGAGGTCTCGTTATAAAACCGACAGACTGTACAGCCCACGTCTGCTCAGCCAATTCCTCGTCCATAGGCGACGTCATTGCCTTTTATTTTTGGTGAATTCTTCACAAAGAAGAGCACAAATCGCCAAGGCAGCGCAGTTTTTTTGGTGATAGCATACTGGTGCTGCTGCTGTTGTTGTTATTGTCATCTTCTTCTTCGTCTTCTTCTCCTCCATTTTCTTCTTCTTCTACAACTAGCTTTATTCTTTGCGTTGCATGTCCGGATTGTTCAAGACCCTAACGTGTCTTTGAGGACCTACAGTGTGGGTAGTCCGATCGCATCCGAGCGTCGGTTCGTACAGTATGAGCACAGACATCGCAAGCTGTGAACTTTTGAACTCTGCGACTAATACACACAATTTGAGTTGGAGCTGCAAGCAACAATTGAAAAAATTGCACAATGTATCCAAGGCTTTACTCGGATTAACTAATTTATTTGATTTTTCTTTAATCTGATTTGTTGCAGGAAGCAGGTGTGTTTCTGTAAGTTTTCATTTGTTGTGGTGATGCACTAAAAACATAAATCTCAGATGATATTGTACCACATTTAGTGGCCATCTGGTATGGACGTACTGTAATTTTTGTCAAATATGCTGTGTTATGTAATCAGTTGATGATGTGACATGAAATTTACCAAGCGGTGTCTTGAGAACAGTAACATGACACGGCCAAAATTAATTCAGCTTTATGACCTTAAAACATTAATAAAAATTCTGAAAGCTAAATGATATTTTACATGTTGCCTATTCATTGGAAATATGGTGAAAGATGGGTTGTTGCTGACATGAGGTCAATATAATAAGCAGAAAATGTTTCCATATCTGTTTGGCTGAGAACTATTTTCCTTTCAAGAGGAACTTTGGAGGTACAGGTATTTTTTGTAACATCTCCATAGTCCCTGAATGAGTTTGTGTTTTTATTTAATCTTTTGTTTGTTTTTTGCGTGTTTAATTAATATGAATATTTTTAGACAAAGAATTTAACTGCAGATTTTACTCACAGAAAATAGCTGACCTTCCTTTGAGTTTGTGTGTGTGTGTGTGTGTGTGTTATATGGATATTTAATCTATCATTTTCCTTTTTCAAATAGAATCAACTTTTTTTTCTTCTTTAAAAAAAATAATCCTGTTTTTTTTCTGGGGTTATAAATTTGGCCTCACCAGGTAAAGTCTGCTCTTTCAGTATTACCATATATTACCATCGAACTACAGTATAATGGCCTTATCATCCCATAAGATATACCATAGCAAAAATGTTTCCAAATATAAGTGTGGGCAGTGCATCAAATATGCATAATGTTCCCCAAGCTGTTCAATATGGGATGTATTAGAATGCTAACATTTTGGTTTTGTTGACATCACTAAACCAAGTAAGCCATACTGTACAAGTATCACATTTATATAAGTGCTACATTCCTTCAATTTCAGCAGGTTGTGTTTGCCCAGCATAGCATCCATTTTTCATTCCTGCATTTTTCTTCTCACATAATTTACACTGGCTTCCAATATGCTATTTATTTAAATATATCTATATAAAAACACACTTTAAGAGCAAAATCTGTTTATCAAGTGTGTGTAGGAGTATCTAGTCTTTGATATCATTCAATCACAGCCTAAGAAGGGGGATACACATTTATAAGATATAAAAAGGGGGAGTTCTTATCTTTAAAGTCTGTCCAAATCTTTTTTTTTATTTTTTTATTTTTGGGAGAGAGAGGGGGGGGGGGGGGGGGTGCAGAACAGCTGGTGGCCCCATGCATCTTACTGATACTCATCTTACAGTTATGAATCCTTTTCAGCATTGGGTCCCTTTGATGCAACGCTTTGTGTTATGACTTCTTATTTCAGTGGAAAATAAAGCAGATTACATGGGGGTGGAGGAGATTTAAGATCAGTATTCCCACTATGGTTACTTTCAAAAAGATTTGGGTGGATTTAGAAAGATCGTTTTAGTTAAAGAGATAAAAATCAACTGCTGTGTTTGCTTTATTTCTGACATTTGTGCGTGTATGATAGACTAAAGCATGCAGGCAGGGAATTTGGAGAGTACTCATCAGAGTTGAAGTTTATAAAAGATGCAGATCACTGCTCAGTATCACAGTATGTGGCAGCTACTTCTGCTCTATTTCCATGAAGCCACTTTTGTTTTAGATCTAACCCACCTGTAGCCACACTCAGATCATGTTAATTTGTTGTCTGGGCCTTCAGCCAGCATAGCGGCAGACCCACAAGTCAGCACCGCCTTGGCATCAGAGTGACAGCGACCCTCTTGCCTCGGAGGTTTGCATACAGAAGAAGGGCTTATCCTCTTAATAAATAAACCTGGCTGGAACCTAAAAATCAGAGGAACACAGGAGGGATCATTGCAGCACGGTGCTGTGAACCCCTCCCCTCCGTCAGAGAGGGATTATCCCTTTCACTTAGAGCGAACGCCACTAATTTCTCCTGCCAGGTTCAGCTCCCAGAATGCAGCAGGGAGATTGGCTGCCTCTGCTTCTTTTCTTTCTTTCTCCTCGCCCTCTCTCGTGTTCCTACGTCTCCTCCTCCCCTCCACACCTGGCTCCCTGACTTGTTTTTATCTCTCTACTTGTGGGAACACAAACCTGTGTGTTTCTTTCTCCTCATAGTCTTCTTTGATGATGTTTAACCAATGCACACGGAGGCTACGCTACCATATTCCTGGGGATCGAGTCTTCACACATGTGCCAAAAACAAGATTAAGGTGCTTACGTCTCATAAAACAGGTTGTGTTGTCAGCATCTAACAGGTTCAGATTTCTTTTTTTTTCTCACCTGATGCAAGGGCAGCTTCATGAATTTGGCTGTGATGAGATTGAGTGGTGAGCCTTGTTCACAGAGACGTTTGAGTTTTGTCAGGACAAGGATGCTGAGATCTGACTTTGTAACAGAAACATGGGGATTTACCTTCTGTTTTTGGTTACAGCAAATTTGCAGAGCGAACATTTAAAACAGCTTTATACTTACAGCTGTAAAACATAAAATATTCATGTAGAAGTGTGAATATTTTAAAGATCCCATCATCTACAGCGTGTATGATAGCAAAAGCTTCAGAGAATCAGGAGGAATCTCTGTGCGCATGTGACAAGGTCAAAAGCCAAAACAGCATGCTCACGATCTTTAGGGTTTCAGGCAGTACTGCATTAAAAATATTCATGATTCTCTCACACTCAAAAATAGAGGTACCAATTTGTACTTAAAAGGGTACAAAGCTTGTCGCTGGGGGTGTGACATTTCTGTGCCCTTTGGTCCTGGTTCATTTTTGTACCTAATCAAGCTGTATGAGTTAATAAATTACAATTAAACCAATTAAAAATGATGAATAAAAGTAAATAAAATAGAGATTATGACAACAATCAAAGATGCTATTAATAAATGAGTAATTATTATATAAATATTAGGCTAAACACATATGTAATTATACATAGAATGATTACTATGATTATTATGAAAATGATAATATAATAACTATAATTATACTACTGTTTAGAAGTACTGCTATTTATAGTTATTGTACAAGCTACGCACATTTTATTAATGCTGTACAGTAGGTACCCTTAGGGTTGAAATGGTACAAATTTGTACTTTATATAACTTTGGACCCTTTTTAATAGTATATAGGTACACTTCTGGCCTCATAAAGACCAATGTTGTACTTTTGAGAGAAAATTAAAAAAAAAAAAAAAGTACCTACAAGTACAGAAATGTTCCTTTCTCATACCTCTATCTTTGAGTGTGTACTGGAAATCACTGCATGGACTCAGGAAGACTTGCAGAAATCACTGTCTGTGCGCACAGTTCACCTTGCAAATAACAAACATACATTATCACTCTCATGCATGGAATAAGCCATATGTGATGTAATGCTGCAGTCTTCTCTGGACCAAAGCTCATTTAAAATGGTCTGACAGATTGATCAAAAGGACATGGATGCTGTGTCCTGCGGACTGAAGAGGAGAGGGAGCATCTAGCTTATCAGCAGACTGTTAAAAAGCTGCATCTTTGATGGTGTGGGGTTGTGTTAGTGCCTAAGGCCAGGGCAGCTTCCACATCTGTGAAGCTCCATCAATGCTGAAAAGTAGATGGATGTTTAAGAACAACATCTGCTCCCATCCAGACGTCTCTTTCAGGAAAGGCCTTGCAGATTTCACTAAGGCCAATGTTAACTCACAGCTGCTTCTATCACAACAGTGTGGCTTCAGAGGAGAAGAATGCAGGTGCTGAACTGGCCTGCCAGCAGTCCAGTCTTTTCACCAATTTGGAGCACCATAAAATAAAAGGTCTGGGAGGAATAGCACTGGGAATCTTTTGAAACATCACAATTCAATTACGATTCAGATAGCTGTGATGCAATTATAAAACAATCAGTTGCTGGGTTTCCATTACACCTGGAATTGCGCAAATCTAAATATCGCGATTATAAACCGCTAATGGAAACACATGAATTTTCAAAAACTCCCAAATACCGCAAAAAAGTTTTTACGCTTTCATGAGGCGTAAATTCAGACGTTTCTATAAAGCAGTTTTTCGCATAAGTGTAATGGAAACACTTTTTCCACAATTACATGCCATCAGGCGTGACATAGGAGGCTTAAAATCCAGTTATTCCTTCTTAATAATGATGGATATGACCATTTACAAGCATTAACTGTGAAATCGGAGTGATGGGGGGAAGTTCATCAGTCACATGAAAAATCCCCAAATCGCCGTAACTCGGCAAGTTGAGTTCACTTTGAACATTAAACAGATGGTTAAGTTCTTCATGTATTAACGACTGGCCACGAACTGTTTGTCATTTTCACACATTTGTAACACCACGACTCGGTTATCTCGTTCTCACATGTTAATTATATGTCACCAGGATTTAATAAAACGTGACCACGGATAACAACTACGACATCATATCAGCAGCTGCATCACCACATCAGTCAGGAACTGGTGCCAGATAAAAGTGGAATACTAGATAAAGAAATGACATCCACACTCCAGAAGTTGATCCTGAGGGGTTTTTAATTTGTGTTATGCTTCGGGCGTCTGTCCCAGAAGTCGCCACGAGTGTTTTTCCCTGCTGGTGTGATCAGACGCGCCGTACATACGGAGTTCTCTGAATCATCATCCGCTGCTTTCATCTCCTGATGAGGAGCAGCAGCAGCTCTAAAGCACAACATGTTTGTATCTCCATCCTCCTCAAAGTGGAGTCTCGCGGGGCGGGATTTTACGAGAATTACGGCTTATACCATTCAATGGAAACACCTATAGGTGCGGGCATGAAAAAGTTCCCCTTTCTGCCGACTGCCTGCCGACTGCCAGCCACTTACCAGCGACTTGTCTGCTAATTCAGTCGCACAGAGAAACGCCTGTGTGCCCAGGGGAAACGATTTCAGAGTATAAATGAACGCCCGGAACAAGGATGTTTCTACACGCCAAGTTTGGACATCGTACGTGATGGCGTATACGTGGAACAAATCGTTCAGCCAGTTATAGTGCAGTAATAGTGCACCATGCACCACTTCTAGCAGAAAAAGGTGTAACTTTTTTCATGCCCGCATCTGTACATATGAACAGTTCTTCTGCAAAAGCAGTTAACCACTATTTAGAAAAAACAGAGTTAACTGCTTTTCGTCGCTGTTGGGAACAAACCTCCTATCGCTATTTAACATTATTAAAACCCTTGACTTCATGTGAGTGTGATTTGGTGAGAATATTCAAAAAGTCAATGAAGAGTTTATTGCAGAAGCAGTTAACACCAATTTTTTCTAAATGGTGGTTAACTTTTTGCAAATGAACTCTTCATATTGCTATTGTACTTTTTCTAAATATAAGAAATATCGCTTTTATTTTTCAAAGAAGTGTAATGGGAACCCAGCTATTGATGCTATACACTGCTGATACAGTGACCACCTGATTTGGTATAGTATGTACGCTATTTTAAATGTAGCCATTTTACACAGACAGTGGTATTAAGAATGGAGGTCTTTTCCTTTTGTTTGTTTTCATAATACCATCCTTTCGTAAATCCTGTCTCCTTTAATACACATAATTATGAATGTATTATCATACATAAAATGTTCAGATAACTACAGTACATACACACATAATACATTTGAGTTTATGACATATTCTAGGATTTCAGCATATGTTCCGTAACTTTCGTTTTAATCCATCAGTCTTAAGCCAAAAGTCTTTTTTCCACCATGTTCCTGCTGATTGATTAATGAACCAAGACAAACATGGTCCAACTTTGTTATCATGAAGAAATCCATGATGAGCTGATGTCAGCTTGATATCAGCTAAGGGAGGAAAATAATTGTATGTCAACTGTTCAGGCATCTTACGTTTTTATGTCTGTGGTTGGTTTATGTCTGTTCTCCATTTTCTAGATGTATGCATTTGTATCTGCTGTGTGTTTACTCAGCACATCAAGCTAGTCTCTCACCTCTGGCTAATTCTCACCCTGCTGATGAATTCCCCAGTGCTGCACAGCAGGCTGTAAATCACATAAGCCAGAGAATAAATACAGTGAGGTTTTTGGTCGCTCAGCAAGTTTAGTTTGAGATACTAGTTACAAATTTTTAAAAAGAGAGCATATATTATACACATGTTTTAAAAGCTTAACTGCGTCTAGGAATTTTTATTTGTGTAAGTACAAAGTAACTCATAGCTTTTTGTAACATCTTAATTCTTTTGCATTAACGGCCCATAGCGTTTTGTTTTCTGATACTTTGATGTGACATAATTGGTAGTTGCTGCGTTAAGATTAACAGTTACAAATTAGAGCTCAATTTAAATGTAATGATGCATGATTGGTGGTACACAGACCCCTGAAAGCACCACAATGATGCCTCAAACTAGTCAGTTGATGAGGGTTTTGCTGCAGATCAAAGAAATATTTGGATCGACACCATAACATCTGTGCATCATTTCATTAACAAATCAACTATAATGCTGGGCATTATGACTAAAATTATCATGGTCATTTTCAAAAGTATAGCAGTTTCATTGTATTTGATGGTATCCCCCCCCCCCCCCCCCCCCCCCCATGTATGTCTGTGGATTAAACATATTTTTTGTTGCTGCAGCAGACTGGGTTTGAATAGCCATTTCTACTGGCATTAAAACTACACAGTCAACAAAACCAAAAGGCATTTTTATGCCTTGATCATAGCCCTGAATGTCTTTTTCCACAAGCCACGTCTTTGGCTTGTTGTGATGCTGGTTATCTTGATTCACTAATTTTCTTTCTTTCTTTTTTTTCACTACATATACATTTAGCAAATGCATCTAGAAAGTCTGACCCTTCTACCTGAAAGTCACAACCAAGCGGTAAACTCTGGTGAAAAAAAAAGTGAAGCCGACTCAGAGGTCCAAGAATCTGCAGTTCCCCTCTCATCCACTAGGGCCTGGCTCCAAAAGGGAGTCAATCCCCATAGACCCTATGTTAAAAAGCCAACTTACCGTGGAAATAAACATGTTGACATGTTTAAGGTTTATTAGGTCAAATTCACCTTCATGACAACTATGGGCGGGTGAGGTTTTTTTTTTATAACTCTTCCCTTCAGATGTTATTTAATATTAACTGGAGTATCTAAGCAAATTACTGCAGCCATATACCCCAACCTGAGCCTTGAGGTTAGCTAATCAGCGTTTGCTGACTGTTCCCAGAACAAAACTAAAATCTAGAGGGGATACGGTGTTCTCTAATTGCGGTGCCGAAACTGTGGAATAGCCTTCCTCTCTCTGGTGAGACCCACACCATCTCTGGGTCAGTTTAAAACTAGGCTGCCATTATTTCTTTTCTCACAGGCTTACACGTAGCTCGTATTTTGATGTTTTATCTTGGTTGGAGAAACTTTGTAAGTTGTTCTTAAAGGCCTACAGTGGAACTCTTAGCACTTTTCTCAGTGACGTGCCCCTTATTGACGGCTAAACTAGCATCTATCTTGCATCGTATCTGTACTGTGAGCTCACTAAAAGACAGTCTTATCTTTAATCTTGTTCTGTCCCTTCCCCTCTTTTTATTCCTCTCTTCCCCCAGTAATGTTTCCTTGTGTTTCTTTGCTGAAATGATGTAAGTTCAAAACACCCACTGTGTTCATATCTGGTTCACATCCGTTTGCTAGTAAGTGACGCGGTGTACAACCAACAGTCGGCTGCAACGTCCCACCCCGGATACAAAACTTACAACGAGTTCGGGCGGACGGGGATGGTGAAATTGATTATGGATTTTGTGTGCCATAAATGAGTCCAAAACATATTTTTTTAAGTTATTTTTTCCCTTTTTTATTTTTTTTTTTTAATTTTTTTGTTTTTTTTTTTTTTTTTTTTTTTTTATTTTTCAACTATTTTTATTGGTCTAAGTCTTTTAACTTTGATTAAGAGCTGTTGATGTTGTTGAGCACATTGGTCAACAGAAGTTGTTTAAACTGTGCTAAATTTGAATGGATTTTAATTTAATTCAGTCTTAAAATCATACATAATTAGGGACATGGCCTTTTGATCACCAGATGTCAGATCAGCTGTCAGCGCTAGCACTGTTGGCTAGTGGCCATCTCCCAACTTGCTTCCAGGAAAGCTTCAGCCAGTAGCAACGTATGACTGTAGTTTTTAGCCAGCTAACAGCGTGCCTTAGCTTTAGCCTGCCTACCTGTGTTGGCTACCATAGCTATCGAGTTTGTTGGGTGTCAGGCATTTGCCCCCACATTTAAAGCCCCCTTCTCTTTGCTCATTTTTGTACAGTGTATATTCAAGGAGTGATGAGGAATGTGCTGCTGCCAAGATGGCGACGGTGGGAACTGCCCACGGCGCATCAATTCAGCTGAAATCAGTCTCTCCAGGATTTCACAGAGTTTTTGTTTTGGGGCTTTATACACAACTCCACTACTTCCTGAACTTAAGCCAGCTCCCTTGTGTCCTGTCTGTCATTACTGGACAAACTGATTAATCTTGGTGTGTCTGGCCATTGACATTGTGGTTACTGAGGTCAGGCACACCTGATGATGTAGTGTTGGGGGACTGGGTCGCTTGCGCGCATTTTACTGAACTCTTACTTGTGTTTTTCTGTGCAAAATCATGTGGAAATTATCATTTACAGTATTTTAAAGAAAATTTCCAAACAACGAGATACAGTATATAGTGTATTGTGATAAAACCAAAATAGAAACTAACAAATCCTTAGAAACAGTCAACAAGTAAAGATAAAACGATGTTTCAGTCTACAAGAACTAGTTTTAGCTGTTTGCAGCAAACTTATTTCCAAGACATTCCCATCTTCTTCTCAAAATTGGAAGAAACCTTAAATGAATAAGAAACGTGAACGCTAAGCAAAGTCTTTAGAAACACGACAACTGTTTGTGCAGTACTGTATTTTCAGTCCTTGGAGGTTTTTCAAGAGTTTTGTACACATTTCAATACTTATTTTTAAAAGTTGAATAATAATCAATCTGATTCTGCATGACCAGCTGATGAGTCTGAGTCACATCACTTTTGATGTCTAAAATGACCAAAACTGAGAGAAATGATGCAACTTCTAGCCACTTCCCCTCATGGACAACCATGGCTGACCTGGCTTTATTTCCGTCACCTCTACAAGAATCCTCTTCCCTTTGGGCTCCCTCTCCCTCCATCCTTTCTGTCTCTTTGTAAACCTCAGTACGTGTGGGTAACCTGCCGTTATCCCGTCTCTCTGGCTCACTGCCGCGGCTGCTGCTGCTGAGCTGTTTGTTTAGGAATCTGGGCCTGAAAATTGTATTCCATCGACCATGCTCACTATCAACACACAATTATCTGGGTTAATCATGTGGAACTGTGGCAAATTCACCTGGGGCTCAGGAACTAATGACATTCGCGTCTGGCCCTGCTTTAGTGAAATGGCCCCAGCACCTGCAGCAGGAACACGGAGATTGCCAAAGAAAATTTGGTCTCATTTCGCCGTCCCCACTGCCTCCCCCCACTGCTCCGTCACCTCACTGCGTTCCCTTATAACAGCCTCCACCCTTCCCCCTTTCCAATCTTTCTGTCTCTCATCCCATTTCCATCCCACTTTACTCTTAAATTTGTTAATCTTTGAGGTTTCCTGCTCTGCTCCGCCTTTTTTTGTTTCTGTTGCATTGACTCCTACTGGCAAAAGAGGGACACCCACAGTCTCTGTGTCGCACACATCCAATCACAACCTGCAGGGCGAACATTGACTTTCACACCTTTTGAATAATCAGTGTATTTCCAGCTTCACTACCTGTGTAACACCTGAACAGTAGATGGTGGAAACAGACGAGGTGATACAGAAGAAGAAGATGATATCTCGAGGAATTTGTGACTTTGGTTCAGGACAGACAGCGACTTGTGTTCACGCTGTATAATTAGGAAAGTGACTGAGTGCAGTCAGCGGGGTGTCGATGCTCTTTCTCCATCACACTTTCTCTTCGTCTTTCCATCACACACATTCAATCATACACACCACCGAGTCATTTTCACCAACTATGAGGAAGTAGAGGAACTCCATGCTCATAATTATACATCAATACAAACATATGTTTTCCGAATCACAGATGCCATCCAAGTGTGAAATGGGTGTCACACTGTTGGAGGTCTCATTATTGTGAAGTGTGAGTCCCAACACTTTGGCTACCACCCACACTGGTCATAGTAATGATGTTATATGCTTCCTTTAATATTTGCAAGGAGGGTTTTGGCATACTGTACATTGGATTGTGTTTCTTGCAATCCTTAGCATCTATAAGGTGTGAAACTGATCTCTCTTCCCAAGAGAAATGCATTGATCAGTGGAGATTGAATCAATTCAAAGCACTTATTTATATTCTGGTCATTCTAATATAGATTTCATTTCATATAGCAGAGCTAATGTCAAGTTTCAGAGTTAGTTCAGGCTATAACCTGATTCTAGGCAGTCTTACGAAGGTGAAAGGGGGTGCTTTTCAATTCTTTTACAACAAGTACCACCTCAGAAAATATCAGGATGTCTGATAACCAGTTTTATTACTGACATTAAAATACAGTTGGAAAGACTGAATATTTTCTATCAGACTTCAGACAGGAACAGGTTAGTTCTAAATGACAACATTGCTTATTTTTGAATGGTGGCAACTGTCATTATAATGGAGCTTTATTATAGGGATGTAACAATTACAGGTAAAATGGTTAACCGTGATTAAATTCCCAACGATTAGTAATATCGTTTCAAATTTTGATTATCGTTAAAACCGTGACAGATTACTGCATTTTGAACAACTCCCAGTGATGCTCATTGGCTGGAAAAGCAGCATCGGTCCCAGTTTGCAATGTTTAATTTATGAAAACATGATGGAAGGCAACAAAGGCACCCACGTCAAAAGTTCTCTTTAGATTTTTCCGTCTTTAATAAGGACAAGTAGACATTTAGACCCATTTTGGACATTTTTACAGATGCTGGGGGGTATTTCTGCTGGGATAAAAATGATAACCGTGATCATTTTGGTCACAATAACCATGATATGAAATTTTCATATCGTCACATCCCTACTTTATTATCAGAACTGACATTCAGACTTTGTCATACAACTCAAAGGTAACCCCTCTTCAAAGCCCTCATAGCCTTGAAAGGTCTGAGACTATTTTGGTTGCTTAAATGCTTTTGATTTTGTCTTTATATACCATATAAAAAAAATGAAAATTCCTATAAACAAAAAAGAAAAGCCAGTTTTCAGTTTTCAACTGGTATAATTACTAGTACAACTCTATGCCTGAGGCGCTTTGGTTAGAAAAAGATCAAAATTGTGTTAAAATGGTACCTTTAACCAAGTTGTGCCCATACAATAAAAACTTTTACTTAAAGTTAGAGTCCGAAGTCCCCCCACATTTTCTGTTTGCAAACAACAGTGCAAACTGAGCGCCCCTCCCTCTCAGGCTAATGGCCACTTCGTTCTTCAGCCTAATCAGCTTCAAGCCACTTCTTCAGCGCTCAGAAGCCAAACCAATACTTACCCTGGTTTTCCAACGTGGACTATCTAAAGCTCTCACCTTTTCTTCAGTGCATCCGACGTTTTTCTTTCTTTCTTTTTTTCCTTTAAGAGTTCAAGTGACTGGCGTTTGCTCCAGTCATGAGCTTATTCCCACACAGTGTCATGTCCTTAGCTCTGTCATTGGCTGGTGATATAAACAGAAACATCCCGACTAGACCATAATAAAGCCCAACAGCGAATAACTGGCAGGGGGATTTCAGTTGCACGAGTCTAATGTTTATTTTCAGGGGGGGGAAACTTCGGACTCTACCTTTAAGGGTTGGATGTACTTGCTGTTAGCAAGGCATCCATGTGCATATCATGGCTGCCACGTGTCGCAAGCATTCATTAGACACGTAGGCCACTCACGTTGATGTGAGGTAACATGTCACGTGCAGAAGTTGCAATATTGACTTAAACACTACAGGTTCTCATGTGAACATGAACATGAATACAATGTCAAAGGAAAACACAATGGCGGATAGTTTTAAATCGTGCTTCTTGGAATTTGTCTGCAACCGGCATCTTTAAGGTTTGTCCTCCTCGTTGCACAGTGAAAAACACTCGTACTTTAAGGTACCAGACTGGTTAAATATTTCAGAATCCAAGTGCTTTGTGCTTCCAGTGGTGAGGTCTAGCATTGAGTGTTTTGGCTAGGCCGTGCTGCAGCAAGTATGTACACAGACATGGCAGAATGTTGATGCGTACATATGCATACACACCAAGTTTATCCCAGCCCTAAGGCGATTTGAATTTGAAAGACCAAGATGGGTGATCCTGTCTGACCACCCAGTCTACAGCATCACTTTGCACCCACCTGACTTAATGTCTATTCAGAGAGCTTCCACATCATTGAATTTAAATATTTTGCAACATAACTAAACGGCTATTTAAAAAAAAATTGGTAAAAGTTACATCCATGTGGCCTTTTTCATCTGGAAACTGCAAGTATTTGCCAGGCTCAATGTTTTCCTTTGCTGTCTGCACGTGAGCATGGATTTGTCTGCGCACACAGAAGCATTCTTGTAGACTAATATATTCACAGCTATAATTGTAGGGTTAATTGAAAGATGTTCCCCAAAATAATCAAATTTAAAGCTTAAGACCACATTGGAGCACAGAGACACACAAACACAGCAAGATTGTCTTGTTACTCTGGAGTCCATGACATGCTTTAACAGTCTCACAGGATCCATAAAAAACGCCCCCGGAGGCTTCATATAATCTCCCCTTTTTTCCTGCTTAATAGGAGATAATACAAGTTCGCACCCTGATGAATCAATATGCAACAGCAGCTTTAGTTTGATAATTAATACCAGTGTCGGAAATAGATTTGTGATTTGGCAGGGCAGGTCTGATATGACTCTGGTCTCCCCTCTCCTCTCTCTCACAGCCAGAGTCCTCGTTCCACTCTGCATCCACATCACACTGAACTAATCTCATTCATTTTTACCCCTCTCTTCTCAATAGTGCTAATTCTTTAACTAAAGCCTGTTATCTCATTAAAGGCCTCGCGATGGGATTCGATGGCATTCTGACATCTGCATTCATTCTACTCAAAATTAGTCCTGACACAAATTTAATGAAAAAACACTCAAAACGGTGGAAATTAGACAGGATAGAGTGGGGGAAAAAAAGCACGAGTTTAGCTTTGGTTACATATTTGGAAAGATGGATTAGCCCTGCTACTTCAGCACCAATTTTACCACTGAGGTCTCTTGGCCTACGTCTCTCTGGCTTGTGTTTTGCATGAAAACTATAAGTTGGATTGAGACATCGAGGACTACGCAGACTAGCCCAGTTATGGCTTCAAAGCGTTCATTCAATATTAAATGCTCTTAAAGTAAGAAATGGGACAAAACAAAGAGCTGCTCCCCTGGCTTGCCAGAGATAAAGACAGAAACCTGAAAGAACTGAGGTTACATGGGAAGTGGATTCCCTTCCCCGATCGGGAGCTGTCTAACTTCCCACCTCTTTCTTTATTCCATCTGCCCCACCCCCACTACTACACCCTCATCAAAAGACTGCGTCAGTTGCAGCACTGATAATTCCTTCTGTTTGCTAAAGACAAAAAAGGCCAAGATGAAAGTGTTCATGGATGAGAAAAAGTTTAATTTAATCTTTGTCGCTGTCTTCCACTTCCTCTTGCTGTGAAGGGTATTGAGCGCTTTATTGGGAAATGAGTGAGGAATGGAAAAGGAATTGAGAGGAAGAAATGGAGGGGAATGAACAGAGAAAATATAAAACAAATAGGTAAGACTATTAGGACCTGAGAGGCCCAGAGGATGTGAGACAAGGTCGTGGGCAAAAGATTCAGTTTACTCCAAAATGTACACACTTGTCTAATGAAAGAGTGGACTGGAGAGGAAGAGAGACTCTCAGATAAAAAGAGTCATCTTTTCATACCGTGTTTCATTTGGCCTTCCCTAAGATAAGACTCTCAGGTATCTGTAGGCACGAGGTAAGAAGCCTGTCATAAAGAAGAGAGGCAGAAGCATGTGAAGAGCTTTGGCAGAGAACAACAGTTAATACAGACTGTAAAGAGGAAAAGAACAGAGCATACGTAAAGTGTTTTTTTAATTATTATTCAATTTAACTTTATTATAGACTCGCAGTCCAAGAATTCATAAAAATAGATAAATAAACAGACAAACAAACAGCCCCAAGACAAGAGATCACAAGAGACAATTAGATGTACAAAAGACAGCTATACCAGTACCTCCATAATGGGGACTGATAGTGGCCACCACTATGGATAACATCAACCTATTATTATGAGTCTGACAGATATCAGAGAGTAAAGAAAAGACCAAGGATCTTGATACAATTTGATCTAAAAGAAATTTGTATGTAAGGGGCTGTAGAAAGCTGAACCAGACATTTGCCACCACATAGACTCAGCAGTTACTTTATTAGGTTAACCTGTTCAACTTGCTAGCACAAATATCTGCCAATCACATGGTTAAGATGACTTGCTGAAGTTAAAACTGAGCATCAGAATATGGAAGAAAGGGTATTGAAGCAACTTTGAACACAACATGTTTGTTGCCAGATAGGCTGGTCTGAATATCTCAGAAACAGCTGAGCTGCTGTGTTTTTCACATGCAGCCATCTCTAGGGTCTACAGAGAGTGGGTCTGAAAAGGTGAAAATATCCAGAGAGTTACAGCTGCCTGGACCAAAACATCTTTTTGATGTCAGAGGTCAGAGGAGAATGGACAGACTGGCTGGAGATGATAGAAAGGCAAGAAATCAAAAACTACTGGTTCCAACAAAAGCCCCGTGTCCACCAGCGGGTCTGGGTCAGGTTGGGTGGGTTTTGGTGCGGATATGGTGATTTCACGTAGCGTCCCCACAGCAAACTGTCACCTTTCCCTGGAGGCAAAAATTAACCGGATAGCGCTGCTACGTGATCGCGTGACATCATCGCAGTGCAACGTTTTTTAACCAAAGCACCATACAGAAACAAAGAAGTCACCCCTGCTTTGTTTTTACGCTGAGTCACGCGGGAAGTGACGGAATTTCAGTGAATCAATAGATTGCTGTGTATTAGCTCCACCGCTTTGGTCCAGATCGGTTAGATCAGTACCCCTAGCAAAAAAGTAGGCCCGGTCGGGTTGGATATAAGGGTACCGGTCCCAGGTTTTATCTGTGGAGACAACAAAAAACGTGGACCAATCCGGCCCGACCCGACCCGCTGGTGGAAACGGGGCTAAAGGTATACATAGGCTAATAGATGGGTTTCTGAGCAACGTCACAGATAGGATGCGCACGCAACCAGGGGGCAAGAAAACAGAGGAAAAACATTATTGAACTATGATAAGACCTGTGTTTTACATACAAAACTCGACTTTTAATGCAGATTAGGTCAAGATATGACGTGAAAGTGTCGGGGAAATATAATGTTTGAGTCCTGGTATTTGTTCAGTTGCAAAAATCAAAACATTAATGCATGTGAACAGTTGAAAATGGTGAAAATAGGACAGTAGGCGTGACTGATCTTCAGAAAACCCTCCCAGATAACTTATTCCGGTTCAGACTATGATTTATTTTGTCTTTCACCATGTAGGATTTAACCACCGCGGTGGCAGAAAATATTCCGGTGTTCTAGCCGGAAGACTGTAATAGCAGCATCACTGCTGCGATCGGCTGCATGACATAAACTGTAAACACTGTGTGTGACAGCCATCCTCTGCTGCTTAGGCACGAACTTAAAAAAGAAGAAGAAACTGATTGTGGAGCCGTTTACGAACGTTCAAGTGGCATAACAACGCATCCCGGAGATTTAGTACGAAGTACGGGGGTCGTAAATCAGATGGCGTTTGAGTTTATACCGTTAGCTTGCTAGCAGTTAGCTAAAATGTCTACTGTTCACCACGATCTCATACACAATAAAGCAGAACGTTACACAAGCAGCGAAACTTACTAACAGCAATGCGTGTTAGTCCCTAACAGTTGGAATCAGCTCCTTTCCAAAACGTAGTGATGATGCCGTCTTTGCCTGGTTTAATCCCAAACTAGTGAAAGTTGCTCCTGTATGGAGGAGGTGAGGGCGACACCGGAGCTGAACTGAACCTGCTGCAGGCTGCAGATTGTTGTGGCCTCTTTTGGTTCTAACAAAGAGTCTAAACGAAAGTAGAAAGCCGCTTTCTAACTCAGGCTTTTCAGGCAAATTTCAAATGAGGTCCAACACGAATAATATCCATGTTTTAACAAGAAAAATGCCGTTTCCGGGAGATGACTCCCTTGCCAAGTTAGTGTAATCGTGATAGCAATATAACACAGCGTCGGTATTTTGTTATTAGTCATCAAAATACAGATTTATTCACTATAATTTAAAACACAATGATCTCTGTTTGTTTCGTCGGGTTACTTTACATTTTTATGAATGATATGAGTGCGTGTTTGGCCGTAGAATCCAATACAAAACACAGGCTTTTTGCCCCCTGGTTTAGCGCGCAACTGCCAACGTTTGTAAACAGGAAACCCATCTATACCATCTCCGTATGTACAACATTTCAACCTTGAAGAAGATGGACAACAGCAGCAAAAAACCACACCAGGTACTGAGAACAGGAAACTGAGGCTACAATTCACACAGACTCACCTAAACTGGACAGTAAGATGGAAAATGTTACCTGGTCTGATGAGCCCTGCTTAGTTTCAACAGTTCAGGTTGTTGTTGTCGGTCTAATGGTGTTGGGTATATTTTCTTTTGGACCTCTTACAACCGGGTCATCCCTTTATGAGATATAGTATACCATCTTTTGGTAGCTACGTTCAGCAACTACTAGTTGCACCATAAAATTTATCCTGAAAGCGACAGGGAACCAATGAAGAGACTTTGGAGAGTTTTGGACATATTGTAAGTGAACCAGCTCCTTCATGTTAAGGCAAGTGACCAGACTGGTGCAATATCCCAATGAGCCAAAGAACGTCTATTAGACGTCTCGTCTAAGTTTAGACCAAAATTCATCCGACTGTTATCGGTCTGCATTTTAGCACAAATTTAGATGATAGAATTGAATACATTATTTATTAAATATTAAATTAAAAAACAGTCATTGATCAATGTACAGTGTATTTAGATTAGTCAAAGCTTGTCTAAGCTTAGACAGCTAAAAAACTTTCATTTTTAGATCAGTGGTAGATTGATTGTAGCCTAGATGTCTAAGGACCATTAGACATCTATTAGATGTCTTTTAGACCAAAAAATGCTTGGTACATAATCCAACCTTGAAGAAACAAACACATGGATAACTGTCTCCAACTCACCCTGTGGAACCATTTGCTTACCTTGGAGACGTTGTGCAGTTGAAAGAAGCAGTTCTTTATTAGTTTTTTCCAAGTGTTGTGCTAGAGACATTCACTCATCAAAGATTACTACAAGATTACATAAACTTGATTTGACAGAGGAAAGAGGTGTAGTTACAATATGAAGCTCAAATATTAAAAACACCACAGGTTCTAAGACATGATGTAATTCTCAACAATAAGGGGCTAAACAAAATCCAAAAATACCTTTGTTTTGTCTTTTCTTCTTCTTCAGACCCATTTTGTGTTGATTGTGGACAACAATTACAGTATTTTACACCGGTTGTTTTCCTTTACTGGCGCCCGTTTGTTTCTCCAGCGGACCCCTGTTACAGTACCCAAGGTTGCCAGAAGATCTTGTGAAGCAACTGCAAAAGCTTTGAGAATGTCCTTGGCGTGCCTGGAAAGCCAGGGAGCACAGTGCCAGGCCACAGTCCTCATTATCCACCGATGACTGACCGGAATAAATGAAATGGAAGACAGGCAGGCGGAGTCAAGGGAAAGGAAAGGTAAGAGGGGGAAACTGGCTGCACAGGTGTGTGGAAAGGGATCACTTGTGACTCAAAATTATTCGAATGAAAATGAAGAAGGTAGAGAAAAGTAATAAAAGAAAGATGTGAGGCTGGAGAATAATGGAGTTTATGCAATCAATTTCTTTTCTTTTACTACCTTTTTAGATATTGACCTGCAGTAATCTGACAACTCTAGGATTATAGGTTGTACAGCCTCAAGTTTTGTTCTCACATTCAGTATAGCTTTTTTACTGTGAGAACAGTGAATGACACATCTCAGCCTTGGCTGTTCAAATAGACTTTCTGTTCAATTGTTGTTAAGGAGCATCATTAGCCTGAGGACACTGGCATGCTCCCAGGAGGTGTGCACAATGATAGTGGAGGTGTGGGGGTGTTGGATTTTATAACCTGCAGCTCCACAGCCCCAGTTCACTAGCTAGGGGAGAGGAGGAGAGCCCATATGGCACTCAAGCATGGCTCCGGCCAGCTCGGGCTCATATGTATGGAAAACACAAGGTCTGGAAGGGTACTCACTGGGGGTCACGGTAGTCAGAGAGGCAGCCTGAGGTCCTGGTGCAGGTTAGAAGGTCTTGGTTTGGGAGACGAGGCTAATTTCTTCTACTTGGCTGAGCAAAGGCCTGAATAATTGCGCCCCGTGGGCTGGCCTCTGGGTAAAATGGAGGTAGAGCGGAGCGTACCAGTGGAGGGAGCAAATGGGGGAGGTTTTGGTTAGGCGGGAGGATCATAGAAAAGACAGCGTTCAGCTTTAAAGGATGCTCATTAAATTTGTTTATGCTGTGAAAGCAGCAACATCCTTAAACATTGTTACTAGGGTTGAACACTTGCTTCGGTGACATTATATACATCCAGTAATCTAGGCATGTGTTTCTGTTCATTAAGGCTACATTCAAGCAGCATCAGTAGCAGGCTAATCCAGATGCCAAGCTGCAATTATTTTTAATTTTCATCCATGGGGACAGCACAATAATTGTAAACAAAAAAATTAACATATTATCCGAATATATTTTGCTTGCAGGTTGCAAACCTAAAACTGTGAGATGCTGCAGAGCTGCAGATCAATCCTAAAACTGTGAGATCACCTTTTATGGATAATATTTAATAAAATAACGGAGAAAATCAGCTTTAGTGACAAAGTTTACTCCAAAACTCATGGAAAAAAGAGGATAAGAGTGAAGTTTAGACTAAATTGAATCTTTATGTCTTTATATGTAACAAACTACGGCAGGGAAAAAAAGTATTGAACTCATCAACATTTTCTTAGAAAATATATTTCTAGTAGAGCTGTTGACAGGAAATTTTCACCACGTGTTGGCAACAACCCAAGTAATGCACACATACATAGAAATCGTAATATTTATGTCCATAAATGAAGTTATGTACAAAATAGTGAAATGGCACAGGGAATAAGTATTGAATATGCTTACTGAAATTTATTTTATACTTAGTACAAAAACCTTTGTTGGTGATTCCAGCCTCCAGGCACCTCCTGTATGGATAAACCAGTGGAATATGTTGCTTAGGTGGGATTTTGGTCCAATATTTCCAAATGTTGCAAGGTACGCAACAGAGGGCCGGGGCAGGATTTGATCCCCAGACTCCCGGCTGTAAGTCATGCACACTGACCATTCAGCCAAAGGGACGTCCCTGTGGCCAAGCAGCCAGGGCACATGATCAGTCGGAGGCATAGTGACAGGACCGTCAACTGCCACACACACAAAATGCCTTCAAATCTTCAAGGTTTCGAGGGTTTCTTCAGTGAACTGAGATACAGTTCTATTGAGTCGGGTGATTGACTGGGCCATTCTATCAGTTTTATTTTCTTCTTCTTAAACCAGTCGAGTGTTTCCTTGGCTCTGCTTGGGATGGTCGTCTTGCTGAAAGATCCCGCCTCTTTTCATCTTCAGCAGCTGGCAGATGGCAGCAGATTCTGGTCCAGAATGTCTCTCTACTTTTCTCCATTCATTCTTCCTTCAATGATATCAAGTCTGCCAGTACCACACGCTGCAAAACAGCCCCCACCACGATATTCCCGCCTCCAAACTTCACTGTTGCTATGGTGTTTTTGGGGTTAAGTGCAGTGCCATTTCTCCTCCAAACATGTTGTGTCTTATGACATCTGAAAAGTTCAGATTTGGTCTCATCTGACCAGACTATGTTTTCCAGAATGTCATGGGTTTGTCCAGATGTTGGTGTTGCAAACTTCAAACCAGCATCAACCTGCTTTTTTCTTCAGAAATGGAGTCTTGGGTGGTGTGCATGTATGAAGGCCATGGCGGTTGAGTGCATTCCTTCTTGTTTTCTCTTAAACAAATGTACCTGCTGATTCCAGGTCTTTCTGAAGCTCTCCACGAGTGGTCCTGGGCTGTTGGAGAACCTTTCTGATTATTATTCTGACTCCTCTGTCTGAAATCTTGCGAGAAGCACCTGACCGTGGCCAGTTTTTGACGATGCCGTGTTCTTTCCACTTCCGGATGATGGCCCCAATGGTGCTCACTGGTACTTTCAGAAGTTTAGAAATGAACCTGGAACCAATGCCTTCAGTGTGTTTGCAAGAATAAGGTTGCGTAGGTCTTTAGACAGCTCTTTGCTTTTACCCATCATGGAACGCTTCTTGTCTGACACCTTGGTGATGAGAAACCTTTTTAAAGGCATCAATCAGGACTAAACCAGCAGATATTACTTTACACTGATAAGGGACAGGATTACTTTCTAAATACTGACAGACTCCAGCTGCTTTCTTTTATATCGTTTTACCCCTCCATTTCTTCATATGTTCAATACTTATTCACTGTGTCATTTCACTATATTACACATAATTTAATTTATGGACATAAATATCAGAATTTCCTTGTATGTGTGCATTACTTGGGTTGTTGCAGACATCGGGTGAAAATTTCATGTCAGCAGCTCTATTAGAGATAAATTTTCTGAGAAAAATGTAATACTTTTTTTCCCCTGCTGTATATGCTTCAGGAGTTGTAATAAGTGAAAATGAAGCTCCTTGTATGTTTAATTGTTACAGGTATTCTGAGGTTTACCAGCAGGGGCGTATTCTCAAGCATGATTCATTGAAAATTCTTCATCATCACATCACTGTATGCTAAACCTTTTGCTAGGCATGCAAAACCTTTGATCGTGCCTCACACAGCTGAAGAAAGGTGCAAACTCAGCTTCTTAAAATTCTTCAAATTGCACATATTTGTCACACAAAAGGTTGTCCCACCCTTTTTGTGTTGAGTTGTTACACAGTTTAGAAATGGACACTATGCTGCAACTCCCATTCTTTTAGTAATCTATGTTCTAGCTGCGATTTACTAGCCCTCCCCAGATGCTAATGCTATGTTATAGCCAGAATGCATGCAAATTGCAGGAGCATGCTTGAGCAGATCCCACCAGACCGTGCAATGATTTTTCCACCAAAATCCAGTATTTCTAAAAATATAGTTATTCAAAACTGATAATGTTTAATCTTAATGAGGTAGAAGCAGTTTTTCTATGACAGGAATAGTTCTTTCAGTGACTTTTTGGGGCAAAACAGTGTATACACTTACAGAAATGACCACTGGGTCTCAAAAGCGTTCTGTTAAAATATGTTCGTTGGTTTGTTTTTTTTTTATTCATATTATCCTACTAATTATTATTCAAACTAATAAATTCAGAAATGTGCATTTACTCACTGTAGTGCCCAGCGCTTCACCACACTGTGTCCCATAGAAGAAGCTTCCAAAACAAAACACGAATAATGTGACAAATGATTGTCAACTAGTTCAAAAGTTAAAACTAAACTGTTCATTTTAATGTGTGTGTGAATCAGTGTGAAACAAGTTCTCATTAAAAAGATAAAGAAAATGGAGTGATCCAGTTTTCTCAAGCCAAATGAAGGTTTGGTGTCTGAATACATGTTTTTTTGCCTTTGTTCTTCTCCTCCAGACCCAGCTGGACTTCACAGACATCCAGGTCAAACAGTAGATGACCAAGAGCCTCCTCAACTGTACATCTTGCTCCCATACCTCCCCCTCCACACTCAGCTCTGACACCTCATCCTTCCATATACTGGGAATGCTCCTTCACACGAACCTTTTCACTGGACTTGCTGGACTGAAACGAACTCTTCTGATGAAAGAAAACTTCCTGACTTTGAATGTTAAAGCTTTTTTGCTCATTCCACAGGGATCATCAGGAAAGACAAGCCTGAATAGCTGAGATTTTCATCAGATTGTGGGGTTTTAATGGACTTTAATCTGTCTGATTAAAACTTTCTGCTGTGGTTGTAAAATCTGAAAGTGGTGATGAATAGTTTTCAGTTTGGCCGAAATAAGTCTGTAAAGCAGAAGATAATACTTCACCGTTGCAAAGGAAAATAATTAAAGGAGCTGTATCATGCTTTTCAAACGTCCCAAAGTCAAATACAGGCATTTATAAGCTAAATATGTCCCCATTGCCACTACAGAAACTAATTTGGTGTTAAATATTAGTTTTTCTATGCGTCTAATTTCCAACAAGGAAGTAAGATGGCTGACTGAACTAAACCACGGAGCTCTCGACCAATTGCAACATGTTTTACGCCCATTTCATGACGTCGCCCCGGAAGAGACACTGATTCTGAAGGGTCACAGAATTGTTTTTAACACCAGCAGCTCACATGGATGTTATTTGTAAACGTTGATGGATAATCGGACTCCGATCGACGGGATAAAACAGACCAGCCTGTTATGGAGCTGTATGCGCTCGACCCAGTCTGATATGGAGTTTGAAGTACACGCAGTACCACAGAAGTACCACAGAGACCCCTGACAAGTAAGTAAATTAGCAAACAAATCATAGGCTAATACTTAGCATTGAGCTGAGAGACGTTTTTCACTCACCAGTGCTGTTGTCTGTCCATGAACCGTTTTTATAGAGGAAACTGCGTCAGGTTCCAGTAGTAATCCCTGAGAAAAGAAAAAAACCTACTGCCCAAGATTCGTGAAGTTGTCAGGAGTAAAGTTCACACACAAAGTTGAGTTGTTTTTTTCTGCTCAAGTTATAATCCAACCACTTCTGGCAAGTTGATTCGTCCAGTACAACAAATAAACTCCCACTCTGAACGCAACCACATTTTTCCCAACTTGCCATCCTCTAGAGCACCCTCCCCCCCCCTCCCCCGCCAGCCTCTCCTTCATGTATTCCATGTCTCACTGCTGCAACCACCTATTTAAAATAATTGACTAATTAACAGAGTTGTCCAGAGCTTGTCTGAGTCTGACTCTGATGATCCAGCAGGAAACACGGTCTTTGCGGTGGTGATCACTGATCTAGAGCTTAAAAAAAAAAAAAAAAGATTTTCTCCTGAACTCTGAAGCAACCTCTTTTCGGCTGATGGTGTTTGTCTCTGAGGAAAGTTCTTCCTCAGAGAGTGTGTATAGGATCTTTGAGTTTCTGCTGAACAAAGAGGGCGTCTTGCTATGATGCTGCGCATGCGCATTTGACGCTTCGTGATTGGTGCCACCTCATTGTGTATACCGGTGTCAGTCAGTAACAAAAGTTACATTGTGTGTCTTTAAAGGGTGCAACTTTTGGCCACTAGGGGCACTGATCCTGTAACTTCACATAGGCCATACAACTGTCACAAAATGAAACCGGCTCTATCCATGTTTTGGAATCGTGTTTGCAGCCCACTTTGATCAGCTGATAGAGAAGTCATCGAGCCAAAAACCAAAGCGCTCCAGGTCACATGATCCAATGAGAGGCGGGTCCGCTCCTGCAAAGTTACAATGTCTGCTTTTTGAGGATGGCAACCCCCTTGGAGCAACGACATGCAACAAGTGCTGTATATTGACCCACGAAATAATCTCTTACTTCCACTAGGCTAATGTTTGGGTCAAAAGTTACACAGTATCCTTTTAACAACAGCACTGAGTCGTTATTGTTTGCAATAATTATGTTGTTGCAGTTGGGATGTTCAGCAGATAGTGTGGTGTATATTAATCACTATCACCACAGCTGGCTGCTGTTCTCATGTGGCACATTTAACATAGGTTATGCCATAATTGTATATGCTCACAAATAGGCTACTTTGGAAACATCTATTGGTTTTTGTTAAGATAGCGTAGCAGGAACCCCAGCTGCCTGGTAATGGTGTCCCATTGTCAGGATAATGGAAGTCACAGGTGTTGTTACCATGCCAAGAGGACAGCCCAGTTCTAACAGGACATTTCAAACTTAAAAATAGCTCAAATAGCTAACATGCAGGTTCTGGCAACAGAATACAAATCTAACCTGAAAGTGTTTATGACTTGTCAAACATTTTTTTTTTAACCTTAGATTATAAGGATTAATTAAATAGCCCTACATTGTTTGAAGAAAAAGAAAAAAATCCTAAAGTCCCGCAAAATTATAAAGTTACAGTAACTGAATTAAGCTATGAATGTGAAATGAGAAAGAAAGAAAACTAGTCCTCTCTAAATCTCTTGTAATTGCTGCAGACAGCTCTATCTACTGGGGACAATAGCCCACTGTGACGATGACGTACAGAGGTACTGATGGTGCTGAAGAAAGTGTTGCATGTCTGGATGACAGCTCAACTGCGACACACACACACACACACACACACTCCAGAAACAAGTAATGAATCTGCCACAACCTCAGAGACAGAAAGCCTGCGATATGACTGGATCTCCTCGTGTTCATTAGAAAGTAAAGACTAACCCAGCTGTGTTGACTGTTGCTGGTGAGAAAGAGGAGGTGGCGGAGATGTTTAAACGTGGCGAGACTCGGGGAAGTGAATGTGACATGCTCAGGTGTAATTATACTCACCTAGTTCGCGGGGAGATTAAGAAGCAAAGAAATGAATAGGGAAAGGAGCACGAGACATGAAAGAGTATAAAAATACTCATTGATGCGCAATGTCTCCCCTCCATTTTTTAATCACTATATCATTTCAGGGTCTCACTTCTGTTTGCCTTTTCCAATTACAAAGGTGTGACTGGGCTTCCACAACCCCCCTCCTTTTAATAAAATCTTAACTGCATTGAACTTAACGCAGGATTAATCATTTTCTTTTGTTTGTCAGGAAAATGACTAAATTTGATTTAATTATCACTTACAAATTTCACTTTGCAACTCTGGGTTTAAAAGAGTAAAGTCATTGGACATCATTGAGATTAAATAGTTTTCTAACACAAACAGTCCAAACTGAGCCAACACTGCCCTCTAGTGGTCACTGGATCTTTTACACATAAATGAAAGTGTCCATCTTGTCAGAAAATGGATTATGACAGTCTAATTTATTATTATCTCCATTCCTTTGACCCAGTATATGAGAGCTTCAACCTGATGTCCTAATGACAGGCAGCCACGGTCACACTCAATCTACTCAATCCTACAGCCAGACTCTGCAGCGTCGGCCACGCTAGCTTCTTCTCTCCACTTTTGTCAAAACTGATTTATCAATTATGATAAAGGGAGAGTGAGAGTGCTCTTCTATTAATCACAATGGGATCTGTTAAATAGATTTAAAAAATATCATTTGTAAAGGCCAGATTTAGATTAAAGTCTCCAATTATCATTTCTAATGGAAATTGTTTCCTTTTTTCCCTTTTGATTTTGATCTTTGACCCTCAACTTATCAAGCATGCTGATATTTCTTTCTCTGATTTTACAGTAAAGAATTGTGAATGCTCTCATTATTTCAGGAAAAAAAAACTTTTTCTCATATGGAAGAGTTTCTAGTTGAAAAGTGGAGCTCATTTGTATCTATATCAAAATAGAAACAGTAGAAAACAGGTTTATCCGCAAGTCAAGTTTATTAAGCACAGTTTATGTACAAGACCATTCAACCTCATAAAACAATAGAAGCATCACAGCGAGATGCAGGAGAAGCAATAGAAAGAAAGAAAATAAAGAGATAAAGAGATGAAAAAGTTTAAGCTTAAAAGAAACAGTGCAGGGTTGAAATTCTGAATAAAAAGTCTATTCAAAAGCAACTAAGAACAGGTAACCTGGATTTAAATAAACTGGGTGTTTTAGCTGATCTGAGGCTTTCTGGGAGTTTGTTCCAGACATGCAGAGCATAGAAGCTCTGGTAACTGATAAAAGACCGGATCCAGATGACCTGAGGGGTCTGGTGGGTCAAGAGGTCACTGATGGATTTTGGTCCTAAACCAGAACTTTATAGACCAGTAAAAGAACTTTGAAACTGATCTTCTGTGGGTCAATGCAATTAAAATAATGATTTTTAATAATTATCTTTAGTGTTTTTATTTATTTTTTTTTTAAAGGAAAAAAAAACTACTACAATCTTCTGGGATAAATAGTCCTGTAGTATTTTTCATTTAATTTTATTCATAATCAAGTTGACTGAATATGAATGAATAGTTTGTCAAGGTTCAGCTGAGATATCAGATATTTTATCTTTTACAAGTTTTAAGGTGATAGTACTGTCGGCTGATTTAGTGATTGCCTTCATGTGTTTTTTAAAATTTTGGTCTGAGTCCATTACTACACCCAGACTTCTGGCCTGGTTGGTGGCTTTGAAGCTCTGGAGTGTTTTGAAAGGCTTTTGTGAAATTCTGCCCCCTGGTGGACAAAATCTGTAACTATATTAAACGTCATATAAGTGCACCGATCAGTACATAGCAATTAAAGTAAAGAGTGTGTTTTTCTGAACCCAGACATTTGTGATATAACTATTGATTATCATGCTGAACAGTTTTGTAGTTGCTCACATCCAGTGCATTAACTACGTGACACGCTGCGTGTCCTCATGCGAGTTTCCTCTTGTTCTCTGAGATCTATTGTTTTTAAAAGGCTTTTATGAATTAAACTTTTCTCTTTAACAGTGCTAACACAAGCAGTGGATAAATTAACTTTAACGGGAGGTGTAACAACATATATTTTTAAAAAAATGGAAATGTGTCTGTGTGATTACCAGAGTTTGGGGTGTTTAACAGTGTTCTGTAACTACAATCAATATGACCATCATATCTCAGAATGCAACGCAGGGCAAAATCTCTGGTTTATTTAAAAAACATATCTGTGTGAAGTTTGTGATATATATACTAATGTGCCACCTGCGTATCTATGGTAGCCATTGTTATTGTTCTGTATAACCTGGGCTAGTGAGATCATAGAATATTAAACAGAAAAGGCCCAAGGTTGGGGCCTTGAGGAACTCCATGCAGTTGTGTGAAAAAGTGTTTGCCCTCTTCCTGATTACTTATTTTGTGCATGTTTGTCACACTCGTTTCAGATCACCAAACAAATTTAAATATTAGACAAAGATAACACAAATAAACACAAAATGCAGTTTTTAAATGAATATTTTTATCCGTAAGGCGGGAAAAATCCAAACCTACATGGCCCTGTGTGAAAAAGTGATGGCCCCCCGTTAAAACATAAATTAACTGTGGTTTATCACATCCTGTGGAAAGCTGAGTTCAATTTCTCTAGCCACACCCAGGTCTGATTACTGCTACACCTGTTCTCAATCAAGAAATAATTTAAATAGGACCTGCCTGACAGAGTGAAGTAGACCAAAAGATCCTCAAAAGCTAGACATCATGCTGCGATCCAAAGAAATTCAGGAAAAAATTATTAACAAAGTGACTGAGCTCTATCAGTCTGGAAAAGGTTACCACGTCATTTCTAAAGCTTTGGGACTCCAGGGAACCACAGTGAGAGCCATTATCCACAAATGGTGAAAACATGGAACAGAGGTGAACCTTCCTGGGAGTGGCTGGCTGACCAAAATTACCCCAAGAGCACAGCGACGACTCATCCAAGAGACAAAAAGACCCCAGAACAACATCCAAAGAACTGCAGGCCTCACTTGCCTCAATTAAGGTCAGTGTTCATGACTCCACCACAAGAAAGAGACTGGACGAAAATGGCCTGCATGGCAGAGTTCCATTCCGAAAACCTCTGCTTAGCAAAAAGAACATAAAGGCTCATCTCAGTTTTGCCAGAAAGCATCTTGATGACCCTTAAGACTTTTGGGAAAATACTCTGTGGACTGACGAGAGAACAGTAAAATATGGTGGTGGTAGTGTGATGGTCTGGGGCTGTTTTGCTGCTTCAGGACCTGAAAGACTTGCTGTGATAAATGGAACCATGAATTCTGGTGTCTACCAAAAAATCCTGAAGGAGAATGTCTGGCCAGCTGTTTGTGACCTCAAGCTGAAGCGCACTTGGATTCTGCGGCAGGACTATAATCCAAAACACACCAGCAAGTCCACCTCTGAATGGCTTAAGAAAAACAAAATGAAGACTTTGGAGTGGCCTCGTCAAAGTCCCCACCTGAATCTGATTGAGATGCTTTTGCATGACCTTAAAAAGGTGATTCATGCTGGAAAACCCTCACTTGATTGCAGTTGTTGCTGCTAAGGGTGGCCCAACCAGTTATTAGGGTTAGGGGGCAATCACTTTTTCACACAGGGGGTTCGTGTTTTCTTCTAGATCATAGTGCCACAAAATAGTTTGCTCTTATTAAATGTACCTCCCTCTAAACAGCTTTTACAGACATTACAGAGACAAGTAGAATCCATATACAGTACATAATGGTATGGTTTACTGGCAAAAAATCTCCAGGTTCCATCATGAATTCTGTGTCAACAGCATTTTTTCCTTTTAAACATAGCAATCGAGTCCTACTTTTCAACACACACTTTGGACAAGCAGAATCCTCTCAAAATACTGTCAAATAAATTAATAAATAAATAAATAATAGGCTATGCATGTCCTGGCCTTGATGGAGATTTCACTTCAATACAAGCTGATCGAAAAGCAAACGGTCTATTAATCATATGCCTCTCCTCTGATTCTGCATGCCTTGAATGAAAGTTTAAAACCACTCAAAAAACACCCAAAGACCAATGGAGTTACTGGATGGAGATTTATCTAAAAGACCTGCAAGCCAAATCACAAAAACACACAACTGTTTACAGAAATTATTTTCTAAAAGGCAGCAAAGAAGAAAACAATCAAAGGCATTCGATAAGACGTTATTTTGGTTTACAAATTGTTGTAAACATCACTTGTTTAGCTCCAACAGAGACTTATTTTAAGATGAACAAAATTTGTCTTTGGTTTTTCCCTTTTCAGAACATAAAAAAGAAAGAAAAAAAAATAAGAAAAAGAGCACCATGTGAATGTTTTGGCACCTACATCCTCAGGTCTCAGACCTTCATTAGATTGTCATCTTTAACTCCTTGTTCCAATATTTAGCCATCTTGGCTCCTTAAAGCAGCTGTCTGAACATTAAAATGGCTCCACCAAAAATCTCCTTATAGTTGTTTGTTTAAAAATGACAGCAACGTTTGTGGAAGTCAAGTCTGGAAGAGTCTGGAAGTCTAGTGAGATGGCTAAAAAGTTTAGCATCAGAAATCTGTAAATTAACATCTTTGGAGTTTGGAAACAAATTCTATGGTCTGAAGAAGTTCACTTCAAACTTTTTGGCCACACTGAACAAAGCAAAAGCAAATGGGTTTTAATTCTTTCCAAATGTAGCAGCTAAGCTTTTACCAATAAAGGACAGTTTTATGCCTTTTTTGGAACAATGGAGCATAGGACGTTTCTCCACCAAGTTCCCCAGATACTTAATGGATCATCACATCACAGCTCAGTTGCTGAAGGCTCTTGGATTGTGTCCATGTCCAGCTTCAGCCTCTCTGCACTCCGGCTCAGGAGGACGAAGAGGATGCCGGCCAGCAGGTGGAAGAAGATGGCCACTGGAGCCAGGAGGAAGGAGGGACCGTGCTGGACGCTGATATGAAACGAAGGGCAGCTGGAGACCCTTCGATAGAGGGCAAACTGCTCCAGAGTGTCCAAGACCTGGATCCAGATCAGATACATCACCACCACAACCAGCAGACACAATCCTGATGGACACACACAAGAAAAGGAAAAAAAAAAAAAAAAAATCAGTCTGGATCAGTTTTATATAAAACTCTCCACAAAAGGAACCAACAGTTACAGGAAAGTCAAACTTGATTTTCATCAGCAAATCAAACAACCAAAATGTTTGTTGTTGTTGTTGTTGTCAGAAAACAGAATCTTTTTTCAGACATGTTATGAGCGTCTGCCATTTCCTCCTTTAATTCCGCCGTATCTGCTTGTCTTGTTCTGTCAGGATGCCATATTAAGTCTTTTGTCCTCTCTCTGTGGGCCGATTGGAAACCTGCAGGAGTTTATTGTGGCTCCACGGGTAATCTTTTCTCCCCTATCTTAAGTGCTCAAAGAAGAAAGAAGAAATTGAAACTATTATTAGTTGGAATGAAGCAGCTATTGATGTTCAAAGCTGTTTTGTTTGTATTAAATAAGAAAAAGGATCTTTGTGCTGCTGTTGCAAAGCTCCTGGCTGACATCACCTTTTCATTTCTGGATCGTCTTTTGCAGAAGATGGCATTGGGAGCTTGCATAAACAACATTTTAACAATTTTTTGAGAAATATTTGTCAGTTTTTACAAAGGCGTGCCTTCAAAATTCACATCTGGACCTTGTTATTTTTGCAATATCCCCTATATCTAAAAAAACATTGAAGCAAAATTGGCCCGCAAACAAAGTTTCCTCTGTTTGGATATTTATGCGGAGGGTTTGGCACAGCAAAGGAGTGGATGTTTTGAGTCTCCGCACACTGATGATGGGTGACAGGGTTGGCAATGTTTGAGGTCAGCTGGAGCTTGTGGAAGTACTGGAACACGTTTCTAAACAGCATTCTTGACTGGAAAGGAGGGTTGCCTTGGGGGAAGAGGTGAAGGGTCAACCACTTCAATCAACCAGCAACACTTCACTGCAACCAGAGACGTTTTTGCACCCTGATGACATTTCAGCCACCAATCTGAAGCCTTTAAAACCTTCCCCCACCTGATGAGTGTGCAGCAGTTCTAACTGCAGCATACAGTAATTACAAAAAACACAATTTTACTGTCTTTGTTGCAATTTAAAGGTAAAGTACAGGTGTTTCCCCCGTTTCTGTTCTGCCACTTTGATAATAAAAAGGCCTATCTGATGGTTAAGATGCATGATATTGTCTGCCCGATATCGGTATCGGCCCATATTTGCTTTAAAACTGAATATTAGGGGTGCAACGATTCGATTCAAATTACAATTCATGATTTTTGATTCCATTTCAAGTCACTGAATTGAATCGTATCGTTCTAAATGAACCAATATCGTCCATGAAATGAATCAGAAACCATGAATTGTGATATGAATCAATCATTGTTAAACCAAACCATTACACTCCTACTGAATATTGATATTGGCCAATATCGACCTGATATCAGCCCTGATTTTGACCTCGCCAAAATACAACAGGTGCTGTTTGGTGACAAACCCACAGAATGATGTTTTTTTGTTTGTTTGTTTTCTTTCTTTCTTTTTTTTAATCTGAGGGGGGAGAGGGAACAACATGATGATAAGATGACATGATGAAGTATTTTTCTCATTTTCAGAAGGAACGAATATTACATCAGTTGTCAGCCAAATGAGATGTAAAATATCAGCATATTGGATATCGGTCAAAAATCCAATATCATGCATTCCGAGTTAAATGTAGAATTTTATTTTTTTTTAATTGTTAGCTAAGAACAGGAAACTGAGGGAAAAATTCTAATAGGTTTACCTTTACTGGACAAAAGACAAGCCAAAGCAGGTTTATTTGCATAACATATTTCATGCAAGACAACTCAAACTGGTTCTGTATAACATTAAAAAAACATTACAGCAAGGTCCAAAAGAAACATTAAAAAAAAAAATTATTCCAGAAATAATTCTTATTCCTGTTATTTTGTAAACAATACTTTCTACCCTGTACTATGCGTGTAGTTAGATAAGACTGCTGTTGTTAACCATGCTGAGGAAACTGGACCTTCTATTGTTTTATTATCACATTTGCTATTTTTGTACCCTATCTCAATGGTCTAAACAGAAACCAAGAATTTCTTATCTAAAGTTAGATTAAAATGCAGTCAGAACTGCAAGTCCTGGTTCTGGAAATGGTTTCATTCATGCACGTCACCACCTATAATAGCAAGGGGAAACTAATCGCTCCACACTGAAGGGATTCATTAGTTTCACTACGCTGAAGCAAAAATAATCAAATCACCACAATAGAAGATGAAAAAAATGTTGCCTGATCTGGTGAGTCTCTATTTCAGCTCCAACATTCAAATATCCAACAGGAGATTCTCATCATTTGCAGCCGTCAAATCAGCAGCAACTGTGCGATGCTGTCATGTCAATATGGAGCAAAATGTCTGAGGAATGTTTCCAACACTGTCAAATCAAGAATTAAGGCAGTTTTGAAGATAAAAAGGTGGTGCATGTGGCTGGTAAGTGTATGTAGATGGTGTAAGGTGAGTCCTTACCTCCACCAAGCTGAAGAGCTCCACCCACTTTGTAGAGTTTGTGTTTGGTCAGTGAAGCCGCACAGATGCCAAAGAATCCACCAATGATGACAGCCATCACACCGGTGATGAGGAAGATGCTCCAGAATGTCCTAAAAACTGAGAAAATCCAGGTTAGAATTATTTTTACATCACTTACACACATATATCAAATATAATACCAACCAATGGCAGAAGGATGTTCGTAGGGCTGTGAAGGGAAACCTTGCAGCTCCACTGGCACTGGCTCACTTACAGGAAACGGGAAGAGAAAAGCAGCCTGGCAGACTTTCGATAGAGGCTGATCTGCTTACGGGAGGAAAGGCTGCTGTTATGATGTCATAATGTTTAGTGTGATTTATGTTGCAGCAACAAATGAATGATCTCACAGATCCAAAGGTCCCATATGGAGTAGTTGCTGGAAATGGCAGGGAAGGAGCAGCGCCAGAACAGGCCCTCATGGAAGATCCTCACATTATCTACAGACTTGGATGCACGGAAAAACAGTTTTAGATCATTTTTTTGTAACAATTTGCAACTCTTCGCTTGACTCTGCAGCTGTGTAACACCTGTGTCTCCATTTCATCCATCAGCTGCCTGTAAAATCTGGACCTGTAAGGACTTATGATGCATCTTCAGAGATGTAAACACAAACGGAATGCAATGATTTGCAAATACTAGTAACCAATATTTCAGTCACAACAGAACGTAGAAAACATCAAATGGTGAAAATGAGAAATTTCATGAATAATATTCAGCTTGTACATGCTGGAAAAGAGGTTGCTCAACAGCTGAAGGAACATGCTGCAACTCCAGTGATTCATCCACATCCATAATGTCCTTTACAATGAATCCCATTAGGACTCTGGATTTTCTCCGAGTTACTGAAGATGTTTTAGATTTGGTTTGATTTATGTGACTTCTGTCACTGCTAGCTAAACAGCTTGTTTAAGAGCTTAAGTGAACCAAAATAAGACTACATGTACATAAATAAATGGCCGTGAATATATTTGCATGCACTACTTTACTGTTTTTTTTTTTTTTTAAGTTGTTGAATTTTTTCATTAAATTTTAGTTTGTTTTTTTATTTTTCATCGATTTGATTTTTCTTTTTAAACAAACAGCATGGCTTTGCAGTAGAAGAGTCCAGGTGCTAAGCTGGCCTCTCACCAACTGAAAACATTAAGTGCATCATGAACAGCATTGCAGTGTAAAGATGTTCCAGGTCTGTTGAGCTGCTAGAATCCTGTACATATCTGGGCATGAAAAAGTTTCCCTTTCAGCCGACTGCCGCCACTTACCCGCGGCGTTGTCTGCTAATTTATCCACAACGCCTTTGTCCAGGACATTTCACAATACCCCGCAGTTCCCCCCAGTTTACACCGACTGCGGGCCGTTAACTAGTGTAGGCAAAGTCTATCCCACTTTGCAGAAGAGGCTTTCATGCCCATCTGTATCAATATCAGGCAGGAATGGGACATCATTCCTCTTCCAAAAGGTCCAGTACAAGGTAACCTACATCACCTGGTTGTGACTATTAATCATTGCCTATTTTATCCGTGAAGCAGTTGTGAAGTACCTTGGTCAACCGAGATTTTTAATGTGCTTTAACAATATATTTTGAATTCAAATTTAGTTTAAAGGTACAGTAAGTAAAAAAATCTAACATCAATGGCAGAAAAATGATACATAGTTCAAAACTGTGTTTCTATTGATGAGTAATCGCTGCACTAGAATAGCTATTACATGTTTATTTTTTTAGAATGAGTCATTTATATCTACTTGCTGGGCAGTGCACATACGGAGACTGCCATATTTTTTTCCACCATTTTTACTACAGTGTCACCGAATGGACAAAACAATGTGTGTGAAATAAGAACCCTCTGAACTTCAAAACTGCAGCACCAGCTTTGTTTAAAGGGAGTTAGAGATTGTTTGGGATCAGTAATGCCTTAAAAGGCATTAAAAGTAGTTACTCAGATCCACTCACAGATGAAAACATCTTTAGGCTCTGTCTGGGAGAATTTTGGCCACTAACGGCCGCCATGTATTCACAACAGTGCTTGGAATATGAAGTCATTTGAAAGAAAAGATCTTTTCTTTCAAATACCTTTCTTTACCACTACATGTCAGTAATTCTTGCATACAGTACCTTTAAATTGGATAAAAGTTCTCAGTTTCCAGACATTGACATATTGTTGATAAAGGTACTGTATGTAACAGTTACTGACATCTAGTGGTAAAGATGGGTATTTTTTTTTTTTTTTAATGATGATTTCTTTCAAATCACTTCATCTTCCAAGCACTGTTGTGAATGTACGGTGGCTGTTAGTGGACCAAAATCTCCCAGACATAAATATGTTTTTCGAGAGTGGATCTCAGGTGGAGCAATGACTGTACAATGAGTAACTACTTTTAATGTCTTTTAAGGCATTACTCATCCCAAACCGTGCTCTACAGTAACTCCCATTAAACAAAGCTGGTACAGCAGTTTTAGAGTTCAGAGGGTTCTCACTACACTTAGATTATTTTTCAGCCATTGACCTTTGTTTGTTTTCACACACTGTACCTTTAAAAGAAATGGGGACGCTAACCCACTGGTGAACAAGGCCATGTCCCAACTTTTTTTTTCTTTCTTTCTTTTCTTTTCTTTTTTTTTAATGCATTGTTGCCGTTAAGTTCAAGATGAACTAATATTCTTATGGAAAAGTAAAATGTTTTGACTGAAACAGGAAAATGTATTGTGATAATTCAAGGAAAATGCACAAACTAAAGCTGTGTCTCAAACTGCACACTTACCTGAGTGCACAGGAATTCAGTGCATAGTGCGCACTGTATACTTCATATGTAGTGCACACTATTGTGGCTAAATGCTGACCCAAACAGAGCACTGCTCTTACAGGAAGTGACAGGCTAGCATTGCCCGCTAACATGAGCTAACACTACTGATAACCGCAGCCTCATACACATGACCAGATCATAACTGTCATCAGGGTGTGAACAGCTTGGTAGCATGCCACAATATGCATGAGTAATTATGTCTAAATCATTTTCATGATCATGATTCTTATTTGATTTGATTTTATTCTATTTTTTCTATTTTAGGTATTTTAATCCCTCCAGTGTTTTCCTCATGGGGTCCTCCATGTCAGGGCCTATGCCTGCTTTAGCGTTGGGGCCGTCGCCGTGGTTGTGTCCCTGTCTGGGTGGGCACTGCAGCCTAATAGCTGTAGTGTGGACCTGGTCTCTGGGGGGCTGCCAGTGGAGGCGGCCTCTGTGGCAATGGGGCGGGATGGACCCTGACATGGATGGACCCCAGAATATCGTTCCTTCACCGGGTGCCAAGACATGTCTTTCGGGATACTATGTTCTTGGGGTGGTGTGTGTGTGTGTGTGTGTGTGTGTGTGTGTGTGTGTGGGGGGGGGTTTGTGCTGTTTTAGATAAACTTGTGGGACTGCTGATGTAATGTGTTGTTTTTATTATGTGAAGCACTTTGTAAAGCTGCTATGCATGAAAAGTGCTATATAAATAAAATTTGATTGATTGATTGATTGATTTCATAAACGTTACTTAAATCAGTGCAATACCGCCTCTGATGCAGCAGGGGTCACCACCGCTTCATTCACCGCCATTATTCAGCTCTGAAAACAGTTCTAAAGCCCCGCCTCTCCCACTACGTCAGTACCTTTTAGTGCGAGTAGTGTGCTTCCTTTTCACTTCGTTTTTGGCCATTATTAAGGCAACATTCTGCTACTTTCAGAGCACTGAATTTTCGCTTAAATGACAGCATGAACGCACTACACACTCAAAAAGAGTGAAGTGCTAAAGTGCACGGATTGAGACACGGCTTAAAATCAAACCAAAAAATGGCTTAAAAAATAGATCACAAAGGACTTTCTATTGGTTATACTCACTTTTCTGGAGTTTTCCATCAAAAATAAACTGCAGTCCCATTACATTATGTTTGTCGGTGGGAGTGGAGGAAATTAACCAAGTTGCGAAAGTGAGATATTTGGGTGTGTGACAAGATTTATCAATGACACTAACTAACCAGTTATATTAGATTTGGAAGAATGTAGTTTGTCTTGCTGATAGAAGTATGAATGACCACATATTTGCTCTGCAGCTTTTACCACAGCATCATGCAGCTTTTTGAACTGTGTGCTGATAACTAGCAGTACGTTCCCTGTGAAGCTCAGATGATACAGCAGAGTCCATGTTTTCCATCAGTGTGCCTTTACTCACCCCTGGGCTAAACTTAGACTTAGAGCTGGCAGTGTGTCTGGATAGTGTTAAGGTCGGATGTAATCTACCATCACATTAAAGAAGAAAGCACACCTGATGGATGTCTGCCATCCTCAGAGTTCAGGCTCAGATCAAGTTCATCTTTGAGCCAGTCTCTAAAGACCAGCATCAAGCCAGGAGTCATCTGCAGAAGATAAAAGTCTCAAGAGGTTCGCCGTGTTCCAGCTCCAACCCAAGGAGGAGAAAGATCAGGTAACTATATCACAGCATGCTGGCAGATGACTGGGAAGCAAAGTCAGTAATCTGGCTCATCAGATGACTATTTCTTCATTAATAAACCACAGGGGTGGAGATCAGAGAGATTCTTCAGGGATGGAAAGCTCATCTACAAGCATGAGGAAGGCTGTTTGCTGCCACGGAGATATTAGGATAAACCGCTGCATCTACCAGACAGACTACCATCTCTTTGTGAGCAGTATCCATACCGTCAACTTCCCCGGCAAATTGCTCTGTGCAAAAAATAACCAACACACTGTATTTCAATTTTAAGACTTCTTACCTTTAAATCAAATAAATAAATAAATGAAGAAAAAAATTTAAATGGGAAAAAAAGAATAAAAATGCTTTCTTTTCTGGATGATAATGATAAAATTTGTGTTGGAATAAAGAAATTAAAGTTATATGAAGTGATTTTCAGTATACGTTTACCCTGCAGAAAGGTTGTTTTTTTTTTTTTAAGTGTTTAAAGTTAAACAAACTGGTCTGAATGAATTTTGCCAAACTGATGATGCCATTTATCTTTCTGTTCTAATCTATTTATTGATTGATGTATTCAGTGAATTAAGGTGTAATAGAGCACAACCAATTTGTCAAAATTTGGAAAAGTTTTAAAACTTCACTTATTAAAACTTTGCACTAATTCTCCAAATATGTCAAGAAATCAAGGTTGGAAGTGCATTCAGAGATGCTATTCTGTTTACCTTTGTTAAGACTGCCATGGTGTGGGGTGATGACTACAAATTTGAGTGTGCAGGTGCCAGTTTATGTCAGTCAAGCTTGGTAGCAGTTTAACTTTCCATTATGTCTCCATGGCTGCTGGAGACTTGAGGAAAATAAGTCAATTTTATGTTGGCCTGTTTCTTGTTGTTTCTTGGCCTCTCCTAGAAATGGCAAACCATTTGTCATAGTTGTTATTTGACTTTCTGTTCTCTTTTCATTATCTCCAACCAGTCTGCCCATTCCCCTCTGAACTAGGGCTGGGCGATATGGACCAAATATCATATCACAATATATTTATTTTAGATGATGATAGACTATATATACCAGTATTTTTACCCTAATTTGTCTGTGTCATTTCATATCCTGTTTTTAGGTATTGAAACATGTTTATCTTAAAAGGTATCGCTCCACTGCAGTGATGGAACTGACAAAACACTGGTTGGAAATGTTTGTTAAATCGAAGTAATTCAAGATAGTTGGCTGGTTTTTAATGATTTCTTTGTAAAAATCTTGGGGAGGATTGTCTTCCAGACGGTTTAAATAATAGGGGTGGGAAAAAATATCGATACACTGAAATTTTGCGATATTTTCATATGCCAATACCATATCTATATTTAAAAACGCAGTATCGATCTATTTTTACGAATGAAATCTTGCGAGATATCATTTTGTTACAAATCTCATAAGATTTCACAAAATACTGCAAGATTTTGTAAGAGAACAATGAAATCTTGCGAGATTTTATTAGTAAAATAGATCGATACGTATTTAAATATAGATATGCTATCGGCACATGAAAATATCGCAATATTTCAGTGTATCGATATTTTCTCCCATCAGGTTACCCCTTTGTAGTCAGTCGAGGTGCAGCCGGGTCATTACGAAAAAATTAAGCAAAAAAATTTGCACAACTAATACTGGGATATAACGATATGTGTAAATATCATATCTCTCTCATTTAAATATATCGCGATATATCAGTATATCGCACAGCCCTACTCCGAACTCAACAAGGCATTTTGGTCCAGACAACTGCAGCTCACTTCTCAGTTTGATGGATCGGAAAGGAGTTATCTTGACAGTCAACATGCCTGCATACATTTAATTGCTGCTGTACTTGGCCCATTAGGTATTAGCATTAATAGACAAACAGGTGGAGAAGGAGTGTAGAATGACTCCCCCCCCCCCCCCCCCATTTTTTTTTTTTTTTTAAAGATTTAGGAAAACTCAGATGGTCTCTTCCAGCATACAGCCACAAGATATACTCCATATATCATTTAGAAAACTTAAATGTGCTTTTATAGGTTATCAAAAAGGATAAATTATAAGATGCAACAGTAACATCAAGGTTGGTTATTCAAAGAAATTGCCTTTGCTGAGAGAAATTATAAAAGGCATTGCAGCTGCTCAAATTAGTCAAATTTGTGCAGATCTTATCGTTTTCAAATAATTTTTTTTCTTTCTAAACTATTGCCCATTAACTAAAATAGTTGCAAGTTGTCCAATCAGATATTTTTTTCTGGTCTTTGTTGATCCTGTTATCACTTTTCAAACTTACTGTTAAAAAATTTAAAATGCACGTGTTTTTCTATTATGTAGCATAATTTTTAAACTTTTTAAGGATTTGTTCCCTTTTCTGTTAAATATGGCCCCAACTTCTTTGTGAACATGTGCTGTGACATTACAACTACATTTTGAAGTATAAAGACACTTGTAATGCAGCATCTAAAGACAATGCACTTTAACTGATTTTATGGCGTTTTAAATGTTATTTGAGTTGCATTTGTTTGCAGGAATCGACTCCTCTGCCATGCAGTTCAAATACCTTTCGGTTGCCTGTTGTTTCTTTCAGCCCACTTCCTCCATCGCAGGACTCTGCACCCAGCAGCCAGTACTCAGTCCCACAGGACAGCAGCATAAACAGAAACCCTGCTGTTCCAAAGAACAAAGCCAAGAAGAGGAGCACCTTCAGCCTCTCTAGAGGAGACATCTCACTCTGCTGGTCCGTTAATGCAGATATTCTCAATAGGATTTGATGAAGTAGAACGATAAACTGCTATGAATCTGCATGTTTTTCTGTGCCACCCAATCAGGTGCATGAAGGGTTGAGTGAAAATAAACGTTTGCATCATGTTTACAAGGATAGGGTTACAGTCATACAGAAATAGCTGTGCAGGAGTAAGAATAGATGCAAAGGCATTTCCTCCAGCCCACATTTAATACTGAAAAAAAAAGCAGCAAGACAAACGGACATCACAACTGTAGAAATACGTACGTGGCATTTATTGGAATGCCAGCATTGAAATCCAGATTTGGTACAGTACAAGGCTATCCAGTATTACTGAGATCTAGGCAACAGTGATGGTCCAAAAACAGTCACTCAAATTGCATGTTCATATATTAATACCACATTTTCTTCCCAAGACGGGTTGTTCAAGAGACGATTAATACAAATAAAAGAAAAAATAAAGTCAAAGGAAAGCGATTAGTCACAATGTTGCAGGAGACAACCTGGGGAGCGTTATCTGAGCACTCATCTAAACTCATCTCCTCCAGGTAAAGATCAGAGTGAATATCAGCATTTCTGATGATGTGTCTTTATGTTTGCACCTGTCTGATGGCGTAATGATCAAACACGCGATTTATTCAATGCTACCCCTACGTAACACATAGCAAGAACCCAACCCATATACACAGAGAAGTGCATTTATACAGGACTCATGATTATTAATTACAACCCTGTGAGGATATACAAGTTCATATACGAGGCACGCAGAAATGAAAAGATTCATCACCTATTATTAACCTACTTGCAGTAAACATTTTATCTGAGGATCCTTTGGAATGAGTCACCTCTTTCCTCGATTACGCGAGGACACTGCTGCTCTTACATCAGCTGGTTTGGTCCACCGTTGCTGCGTTCAGGTCTGATGGAGCATCCATGCAAAGGCTCATGGGACTTCAGCAGCAGTGTGAGGTCTTGCGGTTCTTCCGTCTTATTTATTTTCATCTTTTTTCTTTTTTAAACGTTTTTATTTTCCCCTCGGGCCTATGCTGAATGCAAACAGGCGATGCCTAAGACATGACTCCAAACACAGGGTTGTGGCGGCAGATGCTCGGCCCGATCTCCTCGTAGTCCTTCTTGGTGTGGCACACCTGGTAGAACTCCGGCTGCAGAGACATTGCTTTTGATTATGTGACGCCAGAAAAGTGTAGAAGAAAAAGGAAGCGACAGAAGGATTCAAATACTCACAGTAGATGCCAGCATTGATCCTCCGAACCACACGGCGTACCTCTGCATGTGATGAGTGATGACTTGCACATCAATGGGCTTCGGCTGCAATTACAGAGCAAGTGTACTCAACAATGGGAGTATACAGGAAAATATGTTCCACCTCCAGTTCTACCTTTCTTATGCTTTACCTTCAACTTGCCGCCGCTCAGCTCTTCGCTTATTTTCAGCCTTGCATCCACAGTCCTCTTGAGGTCCCTCTGCAGACGTCTGCCAAAGTCCCTGAACATGGTGGAGCCGCCGGAGAGCACAATATTCTGCAGCACACCAACAAACACAGAGACAATAAATAGTGTTATAAGCTGGAAGGCAAAACTTGAGCAGCAGTGCAAATACCATAAATAGAAATGCAAACAGAAATATGCTGTGCTGTTCCTGTGAAAGACTTTGCTCGGTCTTCTACACATTTCTCTTTCAAGATCTGATTTTCCATGTTTATGTCAGAGGTCTGTGACAGTCACAGCACCACCACCACGGGCTGACGCAGAGCCAACATCCATCCTTCTCTCAGATACTCAGCTCCTCCACTTGGAGTAGGACTTCATTCCCAACTTGTTTCCAGAATGTCTCCAGCTTCTTTAAATGATTTACAAACTTCCAAAATAGGTGAGTTTTGTCTTTGATGCCTCCATAAATATCTGTGCAGATGTGACTACACAGCAGTGCGCCTCCTTTGCGGAGTTTAATAAATATTGCTTGCTAAAAACTTCCGTTAACAATCTTATGAAGGGAGTAGGAATTTTTCAATCAGAAATGTCCAACTCTGTCCATTAACAGCCACCGTTCTACCAGCTTCACATTGGTTCCTGCTCATACACACAAATCATCCAATCAGCTTGTTGTAATGACTCATTAGTTTAAGTCAGGTGTGTTGAAGCCCACTGAGGACTGGAATTACACATTTAATCACATGACACAATAAGGAAAAAGCCACCGCTTCCTGCTCGTCTGTCCCAGCTACAGCAGACCTGATTGGTCAGGCTGCAGCAGTGTTCACCAATCAAACCTGCTGCTATAAAAGTGCAATAAATGTGCAGAACTGAGCAGCTGTGATTTTATCTAAGGAACTTGTCGCCACGACCGTCTCCTATTATGATTATATCTGACTTTGGTGCAGTCTTCTGTCTCACAGTCCGTCAAAGCAGATACTTTGGTATCTTGCACTGAACAATAGCAGAAGTCTGGGTGTGGACTTTTAAAAGTTGTGTAGTGTGGGAGGTCTGCTTTTAGACTGCAACTTCCTCATTTCACACTGCTGGAGTGTACTTTGTTCTGTTTGATCGCTTTATCACTTCTGTCCAAGTTTTGCCTCTCATGCTACTTCCTCTTACCCTGCTTGGATCAGGTTTTAACAGCAATGACCAAAGCTGAGCTCTGAGTGCTCCAGATATAGGATTCTAGTAAAGAGGGGGTCCAACCAACCATGAATGGATGCAGGTGTGTTTTTGTACCTTATAAAGCGGACGCCTGACATCGATGGGGCAGTTCTGGATCACTTCGTCCACCACCTCTGAGATGGGCTGGGTGAAGTCTGGGTTTGCAAACTGGATGAAGGGAAAAACGTACAAGGGGGTTGTGATGCAGTGGAAAGCTGAGCAGTGAAAACACAAGCAGCAGCTTCAGTACCTCTGGGTGGAAAAAAATCTCAGGCCCGAGGAAGCGCTCGTATCCAACGTCGATGGTGAACTCCTTCTTGCTGATAGCATTGATCCCGGTGTACTGTTTGATCCACTTGGAGCCGTCTGTGTCGTACTTGTTGAACTCCTTGACAAGATCGGGGCAGACGTAGCTGAACCGCTCCTGGAAACAAAATGCAGCTCAGGTTATGTGGCTAAAATGCAAGTGTGTGTTGAGATCTGATGATGTGCTGCTGCACTGACCTCTAGTGGCTGAACAGATAAATACTAGGGATGCACCGAAAATTCGGCCACCGAAAGTTTTCTGCTGAAAATGACCCCAAAAGTGCATTTTTGGTTTTCAACCAAAAGACATAAATCACTGAAACAACACGTCCGAAACTTGTGAAGATGCTGCAAACAGCACATCCAGCATGCAACCTCTGCACTTTGTGTTTTTATGTGGGAACATATTTAATTTCACAGCTTTTCAGCAGGACAGTCAGTTATAAGCCTGTATGTTATTTGTTGTAGTAGTCCTACAGAGAAAAATTTAAAAGGTATTATGTAATATACACGAGTCTCAATTACATGCCATTTACAAACTAAATATTTTATTTTGAATTTTAATTTATATTGTGCAATGCTGCAATGTCAGTGGTAAATAAATATTTAGATTTTTTGTATTTGATTTATTGAAATTCCTTGATTTTAGTGGTTAGTACACATCATAGCCAAAAATGCTATGGTTCTAATAATTGACATAATTTCTTTAGGTGTTTCGGTTTTCGGCCTTGGTTTGCTCATTTTTTGTTTTCAGCTCAAGAATTTCATTTCAGTGCATCCCTAATGAATAAATGGCAGAAGCTCTTCCGTTCATGACTACTTCTTTTGCAACCCACTCACCTTTACAGCTTTAGCCGTCTCCAGCGACTGCTCAGGAGGTATCCCCACCTCTCGCTCCCTCAGCAGCTGCTGGATGAAGTAAGTGATGTCTCTCCCAGCGATGGGGATGTGCTTGATGCAGCTACCGATGACGTAGCCTTCAGCCTGGAGAGGAAACGTGTAAGTGTTTAACATGGCGGTCGAGGATGCAGCCTAGAAGTCTTCTCAGGTAAAAGCGACGCACCACTGGGATGACGTGCGTGACCCCATCTCCGCTGTCAATCACGGTTCCGGTCAGTGTCCGCTCTCCCACCTGTCTGGATGTCCAGGAGGCAGCCAGCGCCAGGACAGCCTGACAGACAGGTTTTCATTTTAAATACATCATCAAATTGAGAAAGCTTTTAATGATCTATGAACTTTGTAGTCATGTTTAAAAGATTTACTGCTTGATGACGACAAGGAACAACATTTAAATAAAGTGTGAAGAATCAAAGATGCTGTGAAACCCAAAAAGAGGAAGTGAAAATAAGCATTTCCCGAAGAAACTTCCCCCTTACTGCTTTTCACTCTGGGTCTAAGAGCTAAATCTATTTCTACCCACAGTCTGCCAGTCTGATCAGACTCAGGAAATGCTGACTGCATGGCTGGCTGGATGTGGAAGTACACTTACCTGAACAGCAATATAGAGGCCTGGGACGTTGAAGGACTCAAACATGATCTCTGCTGTGTACTCTCTGTTCTCAGGGGTGTTAAGGGGAGGCTCTGTCTGAAGACAAAAACAAAATACAGAAAGGATTAAAGAAAGCAATGATCTTCTGTATTATTGTGTTAGAACAGACCTGAGGAAGCCTGTGACTGAAGTGCAGGGAGGATATTTTCCACAGCACAGGAACATTTTCTAGATTAAGGCTAATGTTGAAAAGATGCTGTAAAATCCAACATGGTTGTTCCACACCATCTGGCCCTGCAGCCTTGTTCCGGTTCAGTCTTTCCGGGTGCTTCTTCACCTGACTGCAGGAAACAGGCTAGAGGTGGAGGCTGAGGAGGACTCAGTGTGCCCCCATGTGGAGGGAGGGAGTGAAGGTTTGACAGGAACAATGCTTGTTCATGGAGGGCGAACGGTGTGTCTAGAGGGGGGCATAAGTCATAGTTGACATTCCAGTTTGTGCTCTTAAAGCCCCCTCACAGAGAACCTTCAATCTCAGACCAGGTTTTAATAGTCCTTTAATCACTAGTTGTTTGTTGTAGGTGAAGGTTGGAAACAGATTAGGGTTTGATCCGTGATCTGACCTGGAAGCAGATCTTTTTCTTTACAACATATGCAGGACGGCACCATCAGTTGATGATAAGCACTGCAATACCTCCACTGTGATGTTGATAGGTTTTCAAGTAGTGAGTCTCCGGGACCCACAGGTGGCAATTTGAGTAGTTTGAGTGGGTCCCTGGAAAATTCCATGAGTCTCCAAAAAAAACATTAATTTTCATTTGTTAAATTCTTCTCCTTCTTAAACTGTATTGTTTAACTCATTTGATGGTGGTATGGTGTGACATGGTTATGATTAATGGACATATTCATGTATGTATATGAAATTAAACAAATAAAATTAAAAATCTGAAAAGTTTCTTGCAAAACATAGAACTGAGCAGCATGGACCAAATATCATATCACAATATGTCTGTTTTAAATGATGATATATGATATATACACACTGGTATTTTTACACTAATTATCTGACTGTTTCATTTCATATCAAACACCTGTTTTTCAGATGTTTTAGGAAACATGTTTAGCTTAAAGGTAATGCTCCACTTCAGTGATGGAATTGACAAATCACTGGTTAGAAATGTTTGTTAAGTTAAAATAATTCAAGATAGTTGGCTGGCCATTTATGATTTCTTTGTAGAAGTCTTGGGGAGGATTGTCTTCCAGACTGATAGTTTAAATAATCAAGGGACACCTTTGTTGTCAGTCGAGGTGCAGCTGGGTCATTATGAAAAGATAAAACAAAAACAATTGTACAACTAATACTGCAAAATAATAATATATGTAATTATCATAGCTCTCTCATGTAAATATCACATTACGATAATATACCAATATATCGCCCAGCCCTAAAACAACACTGCCACTGGAGTGTGTGTTATCTATTTCATCCAAAGTACATCCCCTAAAAGTTAAAACATTCCACTGCAACTGGTTAGTTGTTTACTAGCATGTTGCAATACTGTGTGTACGGGTATCATGTCTGTACATCTTTTAGATGGACAGAGGATTGACAGTCTGTTTTAGTCGTCTGGTCTGCTGACAAAGTTTCTTTTGCTTACTGGTATTATTTTTCATGGAAGGTGCATCCCTGGGATGCATCGAAAGTGAGTTTATTTCGTTCTTGCAGATTTTAAAGCATCAGACGCGTACCTAGCAACATCACTGCCTTTACTTTTTTCTGCTAACTTTAATATCTCAATCTGCTTGTACTGTTTTAAAGCAGTATAAACCAGAAAGTCTGATATTTTCGGTGAAACAAACTGTTTTCATCACTTAAGCTGCTTTTTTCATACAGCATGTGGTTTTTAGTAACTAATGAGGAGCTCTGTCTGCAGCTTTGACATGTTTTACAAAACTACAACCTGATAAGATGAATGCAGTCCATTTTTTTTAGCAACCAGTTTGGTTAAGAGTTGCTTTTTTTTTTTTTTTTTTACACAGGAACATTCACCTCCAAAAGACGGCTTCTGCTGAATTAACGAAATAAAAGATGCACCATTTAAAATGGATCCTGATTGAACATCAGGTCTTACCAGCAGGAAATAATGATCTTCAGGTTCTGCCCGCAGATACTTGAAGATGATCTGCTCCATAAATCTCTCCATCAGATCCCAGTCCTCCACTATCCCATGTCGGATCGGCCACTGGGAGGAAAGATAAAAGGTGTTAACATTCATCTTCTTGCCAAACAGGAAACAGGCTCTCGTCTGTGATCCGTGTTCACCTTGGTTGCATATGATGGTTTGTCGATGGCTTCATCTCCGATGTAAAAGTCCAGATCATCAACGCCCTTCATCATCCTGCGCTGCGTCTGGTCTCCGACTTTAGCAGACTCTTTGATTGCAATACCTAGAGAATGATCAGCGACAGGGATGAGTCTAAAGCTGGAAACTAATACTGTTTTATCATAGACAAAATTACAGATTCCTTTATACACAAATAAGATGATGACCTCAGTCCTGACTCATGTTAATATCACAGATAAATGCCTTTTCTTTCAGGGAAGTGAAACCTTATGGAGATATTTTTGAAAAATGGCAAAAAAAAAAGTTCTGCATTCATTTAGAAATATCTTAAATATATAATAATCTTGCAGTGTTACAGAAAAAAAAAAGTTGCAAAATATCTTCCAAATTTATCTGATCAGCAGAAATTTTTAGCTCGGTGTGGGGGAAAAAAAGTGAAGATGAAAAATATTTTCAGCTTAGCTAAACGAATGGTATAAACTCGTTTCTTGGTTTTATACAATTCAGAATTATTCACACATCATGACTTATTAAAACAGTAATCATAACAGCAAAATACTTGACATTCATTTGAACGTAAACTGCATGTTAAACTAGAAAGAGACAAACTTCAACATTATCTACCACAATCTGAAGGATTTTAAAAAAAATTTTTTTAGCATCATCTGGCTCATTAGGGGTCATATCTGACTTGAGCAACATCAGACTAAAAGGCAAACAGATGTCATATTTCACTTAAGTTCCTGCACTTGTTTCCAAATAATTTCTTTTAATATTGACTGGTGTTATGGTGATTACAATCTTATTAGAAGCCATACACTACAATTAAATCATTAATCCCAATGAGCTGTTATGGTTAGATAAATTAGCCTCAGATGACCCTTTTATCTTTGCTAATGTAACTATGAATGTACAAGTCTTTAATTAAAAGTTTCCTTTGCATCCAATGCTGCTCCACTTTTACTTCTCACAAGTAAGATGAGTTAATAATATTTTGCAAGCCTCATTAGTCACTTGGCTGGTGTTTGTTTTTATAAATTGTGAATAAAAGAACCTAAACCTGCCAGTCTGGAGCCATAAAAGGAAGAATTGTCATTGAATACATTCTCATTATGCGACTTTACAGAGAACATAACAAATAATGATCCAAGGGTACATACGTTTATTCATATTATTATTATTTTTATTTATTTATTTTGTATAATTACCTTTATACGTGCTTAAATGTAGCTTGGACTGAGACAAATTCATTAAAATCGCTGTGTACTCACATGAAGGCATGATGAACTGTGGCTCTGTGTTCCCTGCATAGCCAAGCTTTGTGTACCTAAAAACGAGAAAAACATAAATATGCATCAACATAAACGTGTTTGTTTTCTTATATATCGTTAAAATGTTTGCTGTAAATGACCCGCAATCATTTGAAGTCAGTAAAATAAACCAGGTAGTATGTTCTGTGGTGTGAGAAGTCTCCAGGAAGTGACATTAGCTTTAATAGCTAGCAGCTTAATTGCATTGATATGCATTTAAAAAAATTAAACAAACGATTCAAATAGCACCTTGGTAGACTAATTTGCACAAACAGCCGTTGCATTAACAGGTGGCGTAAGACAAAAAAGGTAAACAACTGTTATCTGAATGCTAGCTTAAGCTAAAAAGCAACACTAATAGGGCGTTAGCTGGAAGTTTGACAGCCGCTTGTGGTCAATGAAAGGCAGGCTAATGCTAACTAGCATCTAACTGCGGGTACTTACCCTGTGCCACAGTCAACAACACAAGCCGGTAGTCGACCAGCCATTTTTGGGCTCCTTGAACCGACGTATAGGAGAAAATATCAGGCGCCCGATAAAGACGGGTGTTTTATCAGGAACTGAGTTAAACCGCTGCAGCCTGAATGAACAGCAATCACGGCTGCTTCGCGAGCGCTTCCGGGTTCCGTGGCATTCCTTCTAGGCAGAGTCAGCAGGTTTGAGGGGGAAACAGCGCCCACTGGTGGACAAAGATACTTATTGCGATCAATTAAGGAAAAAATATGAAAAAGTATTGATAAATTAAACTAAAACGATTATTCAGGAGAAAAGTAATTCATGATTAAATACATTAAATGTGAAAATATAAAAATCAGGTTAATAAAGGAATGAATAAATGGAAATGCATAGGTGAAAAATGATCCATATAATACATAACAGTCAAAATATGAGAGAGATTTGAAATTTTCTCCATTGAACTAATTTCTGTTCATATTTATTTTTTTATTTTTTACCAATTGTATGTATGTTTTTTATTTTTTCCCCTCCATTTTCCCTCTTTGTTGTCTTTTTCCCCATTTACTTCTTCTTTAAGAAGAAATAGATGAATAAAAGAGGCCCTCAAATTATTATGTAAACATTGAGCTAAGTTTGAAGGTGAATTATGGATTTCAAGAAAAATCAAAACAAAAAAATAAGTGAAGTTTTTAATTAAGAGTCCTTAACTCTGCTGCTTTGAGAGAAAGAGACCATCATCTTCCTCTTGAGGTAGGCCACTTAAGTGTAGGTAAGATTATTTAACATTATAAGCTGTGCCGCAAAGATCCAAGGTCTTTCAATTTTCTTGAATAAGACAAGAAAGAACAGAAGTGCAAGTGCATCCAAAACAACAACACAAGCCGAACAAGTGAACAGGGATTGAATAAAATCCAGTCTCGGAAAAGCAAGCCATTTTGAAGTGCAAGGGTAGATCAACAGAGGTTAAAACTTTATCTTTGTCTTTATTCAGCCATCAAAAATCACCTTCAAGGTCTTCAAGATTTTCTGCCAGTGAGGCCTTAATTCATCTCATGGATTTCATTACCATTATTTGTTTCATTTGGTGAGAAGAGAACATTTATGAACAGATTATTCATTGGTATTTATTCACACTTTGACCCTGCCTATGTTTTGGGCCTCTGCTTGAGAATTGTATACCGTGATAAAAATGAGTATATCTCTGCAACAATGAGGTCAACCGTACTTGAATACTTTTGGAGTCATAATAAAAGAAACCTTTTGCTGAGATGAATGCTTTCAAAAGAAAAAAAGTAGATAACTTAGCTGTTCAAACCAAAGGAGATGCAATAATGTAAAACATTGCTTGCTGCTGCTTGCCTGAATTTATGTGGCTTTTAATTTGGTTTCTTTGGCTTTAATATGTATTTTTAAATTAAACCTTGTACTTTTTCCCTATCTGCATGTCTGTGTTTTTAATCTTCAGCATGTATATCCTCTGACAAATCAATAGAGAACTAGAAAAGCACTTGGAGAACGCAGACCTCTGCCAAGCAGCTCAGTTCCCCCCATATGGCCCTATCTCAAAATGATAAAGAATCCTTAAAAATATTCCTGGATCCAGACGGTGATCCGGATCAACACCAAAATTCAATCACTTCTTCCTTGTGCCATGATCAAAATTCCCTGAAAATTGAATCCAAATCCATTTATAACTTTTTCAGTTATTTTGCTAACTAACAGACAAACAAGCAAACAAACAAGTAATTACATTACTTCCTTGGCAGAGGTAATAAATCACTGTAACTGAGAACAACTGCCAATTGCTGACTGCTGTTTGAAAGAATATTCCAAATGCCAGCTGGCGGTATGAAACCATAATAAAAGCAAAAATGACCTGATTGGCTCTCCATACAGGCAGGTTTTGCTAAATGAATTTTTCCCCTTATGAATAAAGTGTCATTAAATAATAAATGTTATTTTAGGGAACACAAGTTTCCCCATTTATGCCCATTACACTATTTATTATTACTTGTCATCACCTTTTGGTTCGCTGTTGACTCTAAAGTTGCTGTTATTTCAGAAAAGTTTTACTTTGTTAAACTAGTTGTGTACATATATGTATGTATATAAGGGATGCACGATATAATTGGTCCCCTATCGGTATCGGCCTATATCAGCCTTAAAACTGAATATCGAAAATCAGCCACCCCACCGATATTTAACCGATCAGCCCACTGTTTCTAAAGTCTACAAATAAATAAATAAATAAAACCCTTCTTCTTCAAAAACTTCTTTTTCACAGACTTTAAAACTTCTAAAGAATAGGGGTGGGAAAAAATATTGATACTGAAATATTGTGATATTTTCATATGCTGATATCATATTGACATTTAAAAACACGGTATCGATCTATTTCACGAACGAAATATCGCGATATTTCATTCTGGGTCCCCCCCCAACGCCCCCGCCCCCCCCCCCTTTAATCTTAGCTTCTGTACAACGTAAAAAAATATTTAGTAATTAATTATTCTTTTATTTTTATTTTCCTTTTCCCCTTTTTCCTCCTCTTAAAAAAAAAAAAATATAATATATATATTTTATATTCCTTTAAAAAATTTTTTTTTTTTTTTTTTTTTTTTTTTTAATAATTTTTGTTTTTTTTTTGTTTTTTTTATTTCCTTTTCCTTAGTTATTACTTATTAAATTTAAATTTTACTTATTACAAAACAACCAACCCTTTATTCCTCCTGAATTTCATTGGTCCTCGTTTTTGTCCCCCAGATCCCCCTCTTCCCAAATGCGTAGAAAACCAGTCAATCCAACAGCCTATTGTTCTGTTACGAAATCTCGCAAAAATTCTCGAAATATCGTGAGATTTTAGGCTCGTTCTGATTGATTGCGTCTGTCTGCCGTCTGACTTGATGGTCAGACGAGAGCTGCGTGAGTCGTCGGGGGTGGACCATAAACGCAGCGCATCTCAGCCGGACAAGTTCGCCAACGAGAAGACTGCAATAACGGAGGATCTCGCGGCATTTGCCTTTATGTAGCTCAAAGTTACTGAACGCTGTGCAGATCTGATCAAGTCTGATTTCAGAGAATTGAAACAGCATGTTACAGTTGCCAATTACATGAACTTGTAAACAGATTTAGTTTTCTGCCTTCGAGACAATATTCACAGCTTTTGGAAAAATCTCAAACTTTTATTTTTCTCCCCAACATAAAATCACTTTGTTTGGTTTGTCATTTCAAAGAGATCTCAGATTGTAGTTGCAGATTTCTGCATCCACATCTCTGACCACTAGAGGGCACTAAAACTCATTTCTGAGAAGCAGCTCAGCATCATCATGAGCCAGCACTTCAGCCCACCTCCTTGTGTGTGACTTTTATGCCACTACCTCTATAAAACATGTTTGCTGAGATAAAACAATCATAAAGGATTTTTCTTATGTTTTGCTGTGACTGTGACTGTGAACCCCTTTTTTCTGCCTTGCTGCAGCTTCACTTCTGTTCACTTCTTTATTAGACTTACTTAGTGAAATAAAGATGTGTGCGCTAAAGTGGATTGATGATGTGTGAGGTTTGACTTCACTGCTGCAAAATGCACCCTGGAATTTATAGGATTAGTGACAACAATAGGGTCCTGATTAATGAGTATCAGCTAATAGAAATAAATGATTTTCTAGGCACTGAGGTGGGACAGCTATACATATCTGCACAGCTGAGGGTAATTGACTCTCTGGAGGTTTCTGATCTTGCTTGCTCCTGTTAGTACTGTGATTTGTACCTGAAATTCCCACCCACACACAAATGGATCATTCCCCCTCATTTCCTATGCACTTATTCTCCAGTAAACAAAGCGGATGAGCTGGGGTCCCTCATCAGCTGAAGTATTACCGCTGCCAGAGCCCTGGTTTGACTGTTTGTGCACACATCATTAGAGCAAGGCAGAGGAGGGCCTTATTATTTTTAATAATCTCCTGTTTTTGCTGCTTCTTAACCTCAGGAGATCTGCAGTCGGCACTTCCCCACTGTGATCGTCAGTCCTGACTCTACTCCACCTCCACCTCCTCCTCAGCCTTCAGACTTAATGACGCTAAGTCATACAGGCGCAGCCTTACGCTGCAGGATGCCTTTCCTGCTTCAGCATTTAATCTGCGACACGACTGAGCTTCAACTACTGTTAACATGATCATCTAACAACAGCTAAGTCATCATTGTGTTTCCTCTTTTTGCTAATTTATTGTTTTACCAAGATTTATAGTGGGAGCTCTGTGTTGTATTTCCAATTATGCTCTGAACAAGGCAATAATTCATTATTAGTGACACTCAGAGCCATTACTGGACTGTATTTCTGCCTCGTGTTGTATAAATGTTGAGCTGCAGCACTTTGGATGTAATACACGGATGGAAAAAGTTAAATCTCAAGAACAGGCCAGATTTTGCAGGATTTTTCTCGTAATGCCAGAAAGAGTCGAAAGTCAGATCAAACACAACCCTCATTGATTATGTTGTTTAATTTTTTGGTAATTGTTTTTCTTTTCAAGTTTTAATTTAGCATCTCTTCATGTATCATTCTAGGCATGTTTTTTTGTCTATTTTGGGCTCTTTTCTTATTTCTATTGATTTAAATCTCCAAATTGTCTTTTTTTGTGCAGTTGTTGTTGAGTCAAATGTTTCATAATAACATGGTTGTCTGTCACACTGGATATTTTCCATTCTGTTGACTCTGTCCGTGATTATGTTGTGATTCATACTGTCTTTTGGTGCAGTTTTGGTTATTTTGAGACTTTTAAAAGAAAAAAAAAAAGTTTGAATAAAGTTTTATTTGAGTCATTTATTGTTCTTCATGTCACATTTTAAAGGTACAGCATGTAAGAATTACTGGCATCTAGTGGTCAAGATGGGTATTTGAAAGAAAAGATGTTTTCTTTCACATGACTTCATATTCCAAGCACTGTTGTGAATGTATGGTGGCCATTAGTGGCCAAAATTCTCCCAGACATTAAGATGTTTCATCTGTGGGTGGATCCAGTGGTCTCAGGTGTAGCTATGACTGAACTATGAGTAACTACTTTTAACATCTTTTAAGGCATTACTTATCCCCAACAGTGCTCTAACTCCAATTAAACAAAGCTGGTGCAGCAGTTTTAAAGTTCAGAGGGTTCTCACTTCACACACATTGTTTTGTCCATTCAGTGACACCATAGTGGAACAAATATGGCAGCCTCCATATGTGCACCACTCAGCAGGTAGATATAAATGACTCATTGTAAGAAAATAAACATATAACAGCTATTCTAGTGGAGTGATTACACATCAATGGAAACACAGTTTTAAATTATATATCACATTTTTCTGCCATTGACCTTTGATTTTTTACATACTGTACCTTTAATTAAGCATTTGAGAATTCTAAATTGCATTCTAAGATGACACATTTTCTTTGAGAATAACTGACAGATATCACTGATACCTGATAAACTGCTTTGAATAAATAGTTCTTGTTTCATGGACTGATGTTTTATGCCAATTGTTTTGTCCATTCAGGGACACTGTAGTAAAAATGGTGGAACAAATATGGCAGCCTCCATATGTGCACCACCCAGCAAGTAGATATAAATGACTCATTCTAAGAAAATAAACATGTAACAGTTATTCTAGATGGATTATACTGGATTATATATCACATTTTTCTACCACTGACCTTTGATTTTTTACATACTGTACCTTTAAACAAAAAGGATGCATAACAAAAGATTAAAAGAAAAAAAAATGGAAAAAGGGGGCATCTCCATGCTTTGAGCAGAGGTGGGAAAAATACTGAAAAATTGGAAATAAGTAAAAGTATCTTTACTCTCAAGTAAAAGTTCCCATAAAAAAGAAACTACTTGAGTAAAAGTAAAAAAGTACTCAGTTTACAATTTACTGTGAGTAAAAGTTACTTTCAGTTACTTGCTATAAAAAAGGACGAGTTATAAATCCAATCCAACACTTTTTTTGGAGAAACTTTTACAACACTTCTTGTTCATGTCTTCCACTGGAGATTCAGTGTCTGCTTAGCAATCCTAAGCCTCCATCTCCATCTCTTGCTCATCACCAGCCATCATCGAATTTCGATTCAGTGGATGATATGCTTAACACCACCAAAGTAGATCGGCAGCGTAGATAAATAATCTGATAGTTCTGCATAAAATCCATCCAGGCTGATTTTTTCCCCCTGCATTTTTTACTCAAAAGGTTTCCAAAGATGTAAATTACTTGGGTCACAATGCACTTGAGTAAAAGTAAAATTACTTATTTCAAAAACTAATAAAAAAAAAACGACAAATTACTCACAAAAATGACTCAATTACAGTAACCTGAGAGTAGATGTAATTATTTTCCACCTCTGGTGGTGAGTAATGAAAAGATGTACAGTCACTGGCCAATTATTCGAGTACACCTGCTCTATAACTCATTAGCCAATCACATGCCACGACTCAATACATTTAGGCAAGGAGACATGGCTGAGGCGACAATCAAGTTCAATCTGAGCATCAGCATGAGAAGGAAAGGGGGTTTAAGTGACTTTGAACGCAACATGTTACCAGACTCAGACAGGCTGGTCTGAGTATTTGATCAACTCGGATTTTCACACACAACCTCTGGGGTTTACAGAGAATGGTCAGAAAAAGAGAAAATATCCAGTGAGCAGCAGTTTAAAGAAACCAAAATGTTTTGATGTCAGAAGACATCAAGACAGGAACTCAAATAACTACTGGTTTCTCTCACCAAGGTATGCAGAATAGCATCTCTGAACACACAATGCATTGAACCTGGAAGCGGATCGACTACAGCAGCAGAAGACCCCCGACTGCTTCCCTGGTCAGGTAACAACAAGAAACTGAGGCTATAATTCACACAGGATCACCAAAACTGCACAATAGGTGATGGAAAATGTTACCTGGTCTGATGAATCTTCATTTCAGCTGCAACATTCAGATGCTAGGGTCAGAATTTGATGTAAATAACCATGAAAACATGGATGCATCCTGTATTATGTCACTGGTTCAGGCTATTGGGGTGTACTTTTTCATTTTATCGGCACACTTTGGGTCCCTTATTCTATCCTACAGTACCTGAGTGTTGTTGCTGACCATGTCCATCCCTTTATGACCACAATGGAGCATCTTCTGATGGCTACTTCCAGCAGGATAATGCACCATGTCACAAAGCTCATCTCTCCAACTGATTTCTGAACATGACCATGAGTTCACTGTACTCCAATGGCCTCCACAATCACCAGATCTCAATCCAACAGAGCAGCTTTGGGATGAACAGGAGATTCTCATCATGGATGTGCAGCAACTGTGAGATGCTGTCATGTCAATGTGGAGCAATATCTCTGCAACACCTTTTTGCATCTATTCCACAAAGATTTAAGATAGTTCTGAAGATGAAAGGGGATCCAACCAATACTAGCAAGGTTGACCTAAATAAGGTAAAAAAAAAAGAAAAAATAACTAACTGGTATCACCATGAAGCTTTCCTTGTTTATTCCTCACATGAGGGCTATCATTTTTTGTATTGCAAGTTTTCTGAAATTTTATGTTTAAATATGCAAATTAGGTGTCATTTAGTAAAAAAATGGGCTAATTTGCATACATTTCTAGAAAAAAAAATCTAACCACTGGATTAAGCCAGGTTCAAAGTTTCTTTTGAATTTTGTTCACATATTAAAGTTAAAAGTTTTTACGGATGGGATTTTGGATATCTCTATAAATCATTTCACAATTTAAAATATACTGTCAACAACCAGAAAAAAACTCATTTTTTGGCATATTTTTGGGATGAAATGTTCTATAAATCAGGCTGTGAATGAGATATCAAAAAATCCTTCTGTAAAAACTTTAAGAATATAGTCAAGAGCAAAAGTTGAAAGTTTGGTTTCTGGAAGTCCTCCTGAAGTGGAGATTTTTTACCCGGAATAAGAGAAAAAAAATCATTTTGACAAAACGGCCTTTTAAGTTTTGGATTGTAAAATTCTCCACATTTTTGTTCTATAACACTATTTACAGACATCAGATCCAATCAGATTCATGAGCTGGAAATATCAAGTTTGGTTGAAAGGACATTGTTCAGGAAAAAGAGACGTTTCCAACGATACCAGACAAGATGAAGTTCAGACGAGCACAACGGTGCTGCGCTCTGTTTAAATACACCAACTTCAGCTGCATTTTGAAATCTGGGTGCATCAGACAAAGTATCATGAAATAAACTCCTAAAATGTTTATTTTTGACGTCTTTTTTTACACTAGTCTGAAAGAAAACATGTTGAAGAAGGGAAAAAACAAAACTCTCAAAACTGAAAAAATGTGGTTTTTACCTGTAGTGCCTTCCCTAACTTTTACAGAAACAAAAAGAAAAGCAAAAACAAAGTTAAAGACTTAAATACAGAACTTGAAAGGTCATCACTAACAGTAAATAAAAAAATACATCATAACCCATCAACCATGATTATTGGGAGTCATTTTGTATTTCTTGTGTGTCTCATATTTCCTGGAAGTGATCACGGACCACTGGTTTCCCAAACCTGAGCCTGCCAGAGCATTCTGTGATCAGTCTGATCACTGGCAGTAACGCACGAAAACACATCCATCGCTTTAAACGTAACAATTCACACCAGACTTCTATAATCAGTCCTATAATAGACTCCTCAGCAAACATCGTGAATCCTGATGTTAGATTTCAGTTTTTATGTAACATTTATTTACATCACATATCAGCAGAATACAGCATCACTCTTCACAGAAGACCATAAAAACAAAGCAAAACAATAAAGTTGCCGTAAATGTTGATCGGACGGTCCAAACCCGCACAAAAACCGTCTTGTTTCCGCTTTGCCCCATACCGTCCCCGGGAGCATTAAAATACAGTGCGTTAAGATCTGCACTGTTTTGCACAACACATTCACAAGGTTAGAAATTCAACACTGAAAACAAACCCAATGAAAAGCAGTAAAGTCAAACCTTTCGGTTCAAATCAATAATTTAGAGGGAAATCCAAAATGTGCAAATTCCCCAAAATGTTACCCTGCACATTACAAAATAACCCTGAAATCAGATTTTTATGATCAAACAGGGTATTTGGAGTACAAGAGGGGCTACATGCAAGTTTACCTGTGACTTAGTTGCATGTTTAATTCTCTGCAGAAATCTAAACTTGAAGGGAAAGATGTCTGATCTCCTGATGAAGCTCTCTAGTGCAAATTCATCTTTGTTTCTAGCTTTTTAGTATACCTGACTATCTAATATAATTATAAATCACTGTTATTTAGCTCTAAGACAGTTTAATATCTCATTTCGCAAAGGGAATGATAAGCTTTAACAGAGCTGGCTCCGTTTTATGTACGAGGATGAATAAGCAATAAATCAAATGGGCCTTCTTAAACTTTTTCAGCATCTTTTATATTCCTTGTAAAATGTCAACTAATACTGTATGGCAGTGGATAATATGCATAAAAGTGATGGGATAATGTTTTGCAAGCAACTTTATAAACCTTTAAACTAAATCTTTTTTTTAGATTCAAATGATGCAGCTTAACTTGCGAAAAGTGTAAGTCTGGCTTGGGTTTAACTGAAACTGATTTGAAATATTAAAAAGAAGAAAAAAAGCTATACTTTGAACAAGAGATAGAATAAACAGTGCTGTTTAAGACCAAAAATCAATTAAAAGACCACAAAATGAAGCTTTAAAGTAGTCAAACTCTACCGGCGCTTTCTATAGCATGAAATGAACGTCAGAGCAGGTTACCCACAAAACACCCCACCACAAAGTAAAGAAATGAGATGCTTCAGCATAGAAAGAGCAAAAAATGGTTCAGAGAGGTCTGTATGCTTCCATCGTCCTTCTCACTGGCTGTGCAGTTGTGTCGGTCAGATAAACAGTTCTTTCTGACAGGGTGTTCAAATCGTCACAGCCCCGAGCTCCAGGATGGACCTGCAGCAACACAGGAACATTCAAGTTTAGGGATAATAATGTTCTGTTTATTTGACCTGTTTTTAAAGAAATGCAACTTCATTGGACACCCTTCTATGAGTGTTAAACATATTGTTTACATATTTGTTTGCACTGACCCTTCTATCAGATATTGGAGCCTGGTGTGAAGAT
>JALJCO010004079.1:0-31874 GCA_023101725.1 Atherinomorus stipes | reverse complement strand
AAAAACCACCTCTATTCTACTTTTCATCCGTTTGTAAGGTTGTTAGAAATTCATCCCAAAAAGTAGCCTATGGATTGAAAATTATCAATTGATTTTTCTCTATTTCATTTTGAAACAGCTCTCTGAAATTTAAACTTACCAACATCATTCTGCTTCTCATCTAGGTCAGTATTTATATTTCACAACCTTTTTCTCCCTAGAAAATCATGAAAAATATCTTAAATACTGTTATTATTCATTGAGAATACAAGGAATAATTCAAAATTTTATTTAGAAATAGCCTACAGGAATTTCAACCTATATCAACATCATTCTACGTCTCATTTGTTTGTATGGTCAGTTTTATTCTTTTACAACCTTTATCTCCCAGAAAATCATGAAAATATCTTAAAAACTACTAGTATTCATTGCAAATATTTTAGGATTATTTATCAAATTTATTTTGAAATAGCTCTGTGGAATTTCAAACTACCAACATCATTCTACTTATCATTTGTTTACAAGGTCAATATTGATCTTTCACAACCTAAAATCCCAGAAAATCGTAAAATATCTTAAAAACTACTCATATTTATTGAGCTTAAAGGCGCTCTACTGATTTTGCATATTTGCGAACCGTGAGCAAGGTGAAGAGTGTAGTTTGAACTATAAGCCCCGCCCCTAACGGTTTCTCCCAGTGAGAAACGCTCCGACTCTCGTTTTTCTCTCCTCCCACTCAACATGCACAGAATGACGTGCACGTTTCATACTCGTGCACAAACACACTCTCCAGAGAAAACTTGCATCTTCCAGTGAAATTACTGTTTTGGTTGCAGTAAATGGCTGTGGATCAGCTAAATGACATTTTCTATCATAACAGGTAGTTTACCGTAACTACAGTTATGTAAACAGATGCACAGTTATGAGAGAGTTATGATGTTCTAAGCAACGTTACAACATGACAGCCTGATAAAGTTTCTAACCAGCCCCTCCGAGAAGCAGTGATGTAAAGCATCGTCGTGTTACGGTGTAAATATCACTATTATATACGGTAGACCAGCAGAGGAAGCGCCAGCACCCGAGGACGTAAATGAGAAGAAAGTTATTGAAAAAAATACCTGTCCAGGCGGACTTCAGTCCACATTCAGTCGAGGAGTCCAGCTGCTCTCTACCTTCAGTACAATCCACCAAGAACACGAACTTTATTCCTTCTTTTGTCTCTCCTGCGTTTTAAGCCTCTCTCCTCCTCAGTTTTTTTATGCTTTCAGGCTGTTTTGCTGCTGTACTGCCACTTTCCCTTCAGCAGACGCCATGCGGTTCTGTTTACAACCCCTTGTTAACCCTTGAATAATATCAAACAAAATAGATTTTCTGAGGTAAAAACTTTCTTTCTTTCTCTTTCTCCTTCTCTATCTGTCTGTCTTTCTTTCTTTTCTTTTTATGTTTGCCCGCATATTTTTAAATTTTCCACAGAGATTATCTATTGTTTCTTACCAGTAAACACTTAATTTAACACTTAAAAATTCATGAACATATCCAATAATTACACTCGTAGCGCTGCAGCTTATTCCCTCCCATCTTCTGGATGAAACAAAATACCCAACTTTGCCTGTTTTATTGATTTTTACAATATTTCTCATCACTTAAAAAATGCCAAGTGGAATTGCAAAAAGATCTTTAAAAAACAAATGTCTCCCACCTTTCGGTTTGAATTTTCCCCTTTTTTTAAGCCCAGTCCTGATGGTTAACTTTGTTTACATTGCTTTGCAACTATAATTTATTGTATATTGTGCGGTGAATATCTTATTTTTCTTTATATTATTTAAACCCATTTGTATGTTTATTGTTCAAACCTTTATATGCATTTGTTTTTGATACAAACGTACAGTATTGTATAAAACTCCTTGTTAGTCCCCTCACAAGAGTTTACATTCTGCTTAGGTACATAAAGTTTTTTTTGTTTTTTTTTTTCTTGTGTGCAATGAATTCTGGGATAGGCGAGGCCTATCGTTTTGCGCAGGCCAAACGAAGGCCAAACGAAGTGCAGGCAGGTTTGGAGGCTGGAATACTTGACACGCTGCTGTGACTTGTCCATACTTCGCAGTCTGCAGACTTCAACATGACACACACATTTTGTCTGACATCCGACTGCACCTGCACTGCACCAGAAAACGTGACCATATCACATGACCATAAAACATTGCGGGAGCCGTCCAACTGCGCGAAAGGTGCAGTTACAACTCAGCAACTGCAGCTTTTGGACCTGCCTCCAAGTGTATCCATCTGCGGCTTGCAACACAGTGGGCGTGTCGTAGTGTGGGCGTGTCGTAGTGTGGGCGTGTCGCAGTGTGGGCGTGTCGCAGTGTGGGCGTGTCGTCGAGTAACGTCACACTACGACACGCCCACACTGCGACACGCCCACACTACGACACGCCCACACTACGACACGCCCACACTACGACACGCCCCTGTCTTGCGAGCCGCAGATAGACCCTCCTCCCTGCCTCTGCCCCTGTCTGGTGCTACTTCCGGATTGTGGGCGTGGCCAAAAATTATGGGTGAAACATCCGGTTTTAGCGGAAGTACCTTTTGAGCCGGGGTATTTACATTACGATATTGTATTTTAAAAGGTTAATAAGCTTGTGGCTAGGTGCTTCACTTAAAGCATGATGGCAAGATGGTAGCACACAACAGAACAGCAATCAGACGAGGTAAAATATCGTTGCTCCTTCCCTCCTCTGTTACGGATTGGGAGGATGAGGTAAAGAAGTGACTGAGGAAAACCTATGCTAACATCTTTAGCTACATAACCAACGCCACGGATTGTGATGGGGAGGCTATGCAAAGCATGAAGAGCCCCAAAGCACACCAGTAGGCTTGTTGGGATCGACTGTGTCTGTCTTCGTCTGACTTAATTAGCAGACCAGAGCTGCGTGAGTCATCAGGGACGACTGAGCAGCAGCTCAGCCGGACGAAGTTCACCAACATGAAGACTGCAGGGATGGAGGATCTCGCTGCATTTGTCTTTATTTGGACAAGTTACTGAATGATACGTTAAATCTTTATCAACCCTGAAGGAATGAGACAGACAAGAAAGAATCAACACCAAGTTAGTTTTAACTTGCAAGGGGAGACAGTCTCATACCAATTCGAGGTTTTTCTGTGCCTTGCAGCTTTTTATTCACACAGGTCATGTTAAACAAAACAACTTGTATGGAAACAGGTTGACAGAAACAGTAGCAGAAGATTGCAGTCACACTGAAGCAGATCATGCATGTCACACACTTATCATTGATAATATACTGTATAATTATTCTAACACTGAACGTTGTGCAGATCTGATCAAGTTATCTAATTTCAGATGACGATAATTACATAAACTTGTATTGTACTGTAGTAGAAACGTCTGCAAACAGAATGTTATTTACCTCTTCAGGTGCAACATGAAGGACAGCAATCTGGGAAATGTCCTGGCTCAAATAAACAAAACTTTAGTGCTTTTGCCTTGTCAGGAATATAAAATAAACAAAAGAGATGGATTTTTTTTTTTTTTTTTTAGATGGGTATAGAAATACGCAAATATGGTTTCAACCTCCCCATTAATGCTGTTCTTCCACAGGAGCTTAAATTCACATCTATGCTGGATTCTCGCTACCTTTTATTATTTTAATTCCTTGTTATTGTTTATGAATATGCGTTGAGGGTCTGAAAGACATATAAATGCAATGTACTATTATTATCATCATCATCGTTGTGAACATCAGTTTATTGCAGTATGAAACACCGGCTGTTTAAAATAGCCTATTGTAGCCTATTAAAAAAAACCAAAATGGATTTATTACTGGGAGCATCACATGGATCCCATCAGAAAATCGGAGCAGTGAGAGGTCAGTGAGAGGTGAAACCGATCGGGACCAGGTTCTGTCAGCGGTGGATGCAGGACCTCAGGACCACAGTCTGTGTCTTCCAGCCAGGTTACAGCAATAAAGTAGGGCCTGATAGGGTGATGGTTGTGGGAGAAGACATCCTGTGTTCTCCTACCCCGTTGTGATATGCTAGGTGCTAACTACGTAACGACCAGTAATGGAAAAAAAAAATCTATGACGGACTTCATGATCATCTTCATGACTCTACAACCACAGACACATGATGTCCCTGAACTCCAGGACATCTCGTTTCTTTATCCAATCGCTGACTTTATCTTTTAGCGTTATCCAAACACAAACACCATTCCCCGCAACCAGTTCCAGTCTTTACCCAACTAAACTGCTACTTCCTGTGCGCACTGGAAGTTTCGCCCATAACTGTTGATAATGGAGCCCATGATGGTGCCGCCCAGTGACCGCCTCAGGAAAATTGTGGATAGCCCACTACCACTCCCAGGCTCTCACATAGGCTACAATCCAATCACTCCGTGCTATTACGATACAAATACAGATATTATGGCCAGACGTGTATTCACAGCCCTACGTTGTACATGCTTCCCTGTAATTCTCTCGCTCAGTCGGCTACTGTGCTCAGACCGTGACCAGCAGAGACAACCATGTCGCTACTGATCAGTATATTTGTAGCAGCAGAGTGTTATAATTCATTGTGGTGATGATGTTGTTGTAAATGTACAGCGGGCTGTAGCCAACGATATTTAGCGCAATTCATTATTTATGGGAAACGCAAGAGCTACAGGCTAACAGCTTAGCTCCAAGCAGCACAGCACATGGGAGAAGTGAGTGTAATGTGGAAGGCTGGAGCCAGGTCACACCAACCAATAGAAACATGTCTCTCATCCACCAGCGTAGGCCCCGTTCATCAACTGCACTTGACTTCACAAGCAAAACTTTAGGATTTGCAAGCAAAGAAGACTTATTTGCAACCCAAATTTTTTTTAAACTTGAAATAAAAAATGACTGATTTATCAGCAAAATAGTTGTTTTTAAAGGCAGGGTGGATGATGTTTTCCAGGAGCATTTTTTACTATATTGCTTTAAGTCTTCTTCACACACCAATTGCAGCCAATTAATAAAATGTTCTGACACACACACACACACAAAAAAAAGAAATCACCTGTGGAACATACAGGACTGGAAAAACCTCTTTCAATTAAATGAATTTCACTGGATTGGGTTTCGAATGCCCTGTACTGATTGATTGAATGATTCTTATGTCCATCAAACTCGACTGCTGTTTGTTGCGCACTCATTGTCCTCATGCACGCGACTCGCCATAAGCATCTCACAGTGCAGACAAACCGAGAGAACATGGCTGCTAGCTGCTCTTAAATATGTCGCTGTTTGCTCTTAAAAAGAAAAAGCAGATGTGGATCACATGGAGGTGTTGGTGTTTGCAGTGAGGATGTTTTACGCTGCAGAAGAAGTTGGAGGTGAGATAATTAGCCTATCACTTCTAGGAAACGTGGTTTCTCTGTTGTTTATTGGGAAGCTAACAAGCTAGCCACTCGGCTGTTCTCGGTTATGTTCGCCAACAATCATCCACGCACGCGTTCCTGTGCCCTGGAGGCGTGGTTTCAGGGGGTGTATATTTTTTCAAAAGTAGCTTGTTCGCACCATTTTTCCAAGTTCCCTACCCTGCCTTTAAGTTAAATTGACTAAATATTTATGATATTAATACTTCCAAATTTGAGCTATGTATAAAATTCAGTATAATCAACTTACCTTGCCTGAGCATTTCATTTTGTATTTTACCACCGATGCTGCAGTTCATAGATACGATGCTTGTCAAAACCAACATTTCCATTTGCCTAAATGTGTCACATCAAGAGCTCAGTTTTGTTTTTGGACAGTTTGTGGCGCGACATATTTAATTGGTTTTCTAAGCAATATAAAAGAAATATTCAACCAGATTGTATTTTGGCCATTTTTGGCTCCTCTGAAGAGACATCAACCCTTCCATCCTACTGTAAGCAGGTTCTCAAAATAGGCATGGTAGCAGCCAAAAAAATTATTTTACTTAATTGGAAGTCCCCCCCTTGTTTTAAGAGATGGCTCAATGAAATGGTCTTTGTTTCCAGAATGGAGCAGATCCGTTTCATCAACGGGAATACATTAAAGTCTTTTGAAAAATTGTGGAATCCGTTTCTGGCTTTAATTGATGAGGCCTAAATGAATGTTGCCAAGTAGGCTGCCTTATGTTATTTTGTCTTTTTTCTGTTGTTGTATTGTTTTTGTACTGACAAAGGATTTTGATTCTCCTCTCAAGCGTTTTTTTTTCTTAATTATTACTATTATTGTTATTTATGTTCTTTTAATATATATTGTTTTTTAATTTTGTTTTAGTGTAATTGTGGTTGTCTTCCTGACGGTGCCATGGGACAGATATTATTTTGATCAACATGTACAGCTTTATGTAGTCCCTTGTCTTTTTTTCTTTATTTGATTAACCTATGTAATGCTGTACTGTCGGGTATTGTATGTGTATATTATGTGTTATTGTTTTTCTTTACAACAAAAAATTTAAAAAAGTCTAAATAATTTTTTTTTTTAATTAAAAAGAGCTCAGTTTTGTGTTAGATACAGTGGGTGTAAACTATGGAGCCACTTATCTTATATTGTTGAAAACAGCACTGTATATTTTTTCAAATGTAGCTTGTTTGAACCGTTTTTCCAAGATCCCCTACCCTGCCTTTAATTTCAAACACCATTTTTTATTGAAGTTGAAGAAATATGCTGTTTTATATTTTTATTTTTCCAACCTGTTTTGTTTTGATCTAAAAAAAAAAAATTTTTTTTGATTGCCTCTTACTTTTTTTGCTCTCATATCTCTTTTTTGGTTTCAAATCTATTTTATTTGATTAAACCATAAAGAAACAAAATACTCTCCATTTGGAACGTGCCTTATCAATACCTGTTAACAAACAAAGTGAGAGAAGTGTCAATTACTTCATAGATATTCCCTTGCCAAATAATACATGTTAAAATTTAAGAAAGACTTACTGTATTTGTGAACTAATCTCTATGTGGATCTGAACCTGAAACTGTGATACACCTGTTCTGGTCCTGTCAAGTCGCTTTACTGCCACCTTCTGGGAAGAAGTGATCCATTATGTCCAAAGGAAAATTAATCATTATCTGTTTGACTTGGAACAATGTACTGTTCGGAATCCATAACATAAATAGTAAAAGCCAGAAAGAGTTTTACATAATTAATCTAATAATTATTTTAGGGTAATATTACCTACACAAATCTAAAGGTACTCATTGTACTCCATCTTTTTTTTTTTTTTTTTTGCATTTCAAAAAGAGTCTGAACAGTACATTGCAAACGTCTCCGATTCCACCAACAAGAAAGCTGTAAAAACACTTAATTTATGCAATCCATTTAATGTATTTGTGTGAATGGTCCCCCTGGCGTATGTTTACCTGTTTAAATGTATACTAATAACCACAATGTCTTGTGTCCATAATCTTCTTGTCAATAAAGTTTTATTTTTTTTGTTTTTTTGTTTTTATTATTAAGTATCTCTGCGGCTTGCAAGCCACTAGGCAAGCCAACAAACTCAGTTTCTGCCGGACCGCTTTAAAGAACGGACCGGAAGCAGTCTTGTCATATTATTCCCCCACTCCCATTTTTAGTCGTAGGCTATTTGCTCTATCCTGCTCGTTTTTATTTTCCCCCCCCTCTTTTCCCCCTTTTTTTTTTATTCTATCCCTTCTCTCTTTTCCCCCCCCCCTCTCCCTTTTCCCTTTTTTTTCCATATTTATTTTTTTTTCCCAATTCCTTTTATCCGTTCCCCCCCCGAGGTCTTCTTAATCCCATTCTTAGCCCACTTTTTTTTTTTTATTTTTTCTTCCCCCCCCTTAATTTATCGTTTATAGTACATATAATTTCACCGTCGGTTTAATTAAAACCATTAATGACGAGGTTACGATTTTGTGTTTAGCTTCTCTCAGATACATAAATACTAAACATCGGGGTTTTAAAATGGACAGAACTTTGTTGGCTGCTCCGTAACAAGTGCATACAAGTTCTGCATGTTTGTGAAGTCGTGTACATGTGTATTTCGCTTTTTAGCACTTTTAATTACCTGAATCCATTTTGAAGTGGTGGAGGTTGGTAGCTATTTGCAGTAAATATGGACCCAGATAGGAGGAGAGACGGTATGAGTTGGGACTGGGACAGCTCACACTGCCGAGCCCTGCTGGACGATATCTTTTTTCGCAAGCATGATTACATACAGGCTGGTAGCTCCGAGCATAAGGAGTTTTGGGCTTTCTTTGACCGTTTTCAGAAGTTTAAAACAAAGAGGGACATGTCTGCCTCTGGACTTGGCCGAAAAGAAGAGAGATGGGAAGGGAAAGACAAACGGACTGGTACTAGAAAGCTGGATCTTGGACTTCCTACAGAATATGATGCTCGCTATCGGATTAATGTATCTGTGTGCAGCAGGGACATTGAGGAGCACTTGGGAAAGTCAGATTACAAAAGCAGATACAGATCTTCGGGACCAGGCACGCAGGAGATCTCGGACTGCCGCCTGGCCCTCCTGCACTTCCTGGACTTCAGCCAGAAACAGAGCTTTGCTAAACTGGCCAAGCTTCGCCGGGAGCAGAAGAATCTGCCCATCTTCCAGTACCGGGATCGGATAGTGGAGCTGGTCCGACTTAACCCTGTGGTTGTGGTGGCAGGGGACACGGGCTGTGGCAAATCCACACAGGTGCCTCAGTATCTTCTTTCGGCAGGATTCAGTCACGTTGCTTGCACTCAGCCTCGCCGTATTGCCTGCATTTCTCTTGCAAAGAGAGTCAGCTTTGAGAGTCTCAATCAGTACGGCTCAAAGGTTTGTCGTGAATGGTCATATAAGGATTATTTTTCTTGTTTAAGCGTACATACCTCAAAATTATGCATACTTCAAATTAAGGAAGGAAAAAAATAATCTGCCAGTGAAATAAGTTGAAATAGACAAAAGTAAAAATAAATAAAATTCTTTGAAAATCATGACATTGATATTTCAGTTGTAGTCCGAAAGAAAAGTATACATAAAAAACGCACACACACGAACAAATAAAACTGACAGTCACTCCAATCAAGTGTTTTTCTAATGTTCAAAAAGACTTCTACACCTGTTGACATGTATTTTGGTCCATGGTTCGCGGGGAAAGGTGTTTTAATGTGTCTAAGAGAGTTTGTAAGAAATATTTTTATATTATAAAAAAACAATCAAAATTCATAAGCATTATATTATTTCAATAAATTATAATTTTGCAAAATTTTTATTTATTAATTTAGTTAGTTTCTCATCATTTGAATTACTGTTGTGACTTTAGCCTTTGCTTTGATTGGAGGGTATGAATAATTTTGAAGACAACTGTATATACTCATGCAACACATCTCAAAGTACACAATAAGGCACCTGGACTTGATGAAAATTAAAGCCTCAGATTATATTTATATAGAGAGAGCAAAGGGCACTCACAAAATGTTTTCCATATTTTCAGGTGGGGGTACCAGATTCGTTTTGAGACCAGTCGGACCACAGCCACAAAACTGCTCTTCTTGACTGAGGGGCTGCTGCTCCGACAGATCCAGCAGGACAAGTCGCTGACTCAGTACCAGGTGGTAATTGTGGACGAGGTCCATGAGAGACATCTCCACTGTGACTTTCTTCTTGGGGTCCTGCGCTCTCTGCTGGCTGACCGCCCAGACCTTCGCCTAATCCTCATGTCAGCTACCATCAACATCAAACTCTTTTCCAACTACTTTAGTAGTGCTCCTGTGTTGCAAGTACCAGGCAGGCTGTTTCCCATTCAGGTATGCAGAGAATAACTGTAATCATTCACGTAACTGTAACATTTTGTGGAATTGTTTTCAGGTACGTTTTTTCATTCGAGCAGGTGATTTACCAGCCCATTCCTCCTGAGGAGCAGCCGTCACGCTCAGAGAAGCTGGATCCCAGGCCGTACTTGCGCATTTTGCAGAGCATTGATCAGCGTTACCCTCCAGAAGAGCGTGGGGACCTGCTCCTCTTCCTCAGCGGTGTGGCAGAAATCTCCACTATCCAAGAGGCCTGTCAGATTTATGCCACACACACACGTCGCTGGATAGTCTTACCTCTTCACAGCACGCTGTCACTTGCCCAGCAGGATAAGGCACGGTTGGCTTTGATGGATTAGAAAATGCATTTGAAAACTTTTTAGTTCTAATTACTTGCCATGTTGTTTTTCAGGTGTTTGATATTTCTCCTCCCGGAGTGAGAAAGTGCATCATCTCTACCAATATTGCTGAGACCTCAGTAACAATAGATGGGGTGCGCTTTGTTGTTGACTCAGGTATGAAACTAATAGTGCACTTGTCGCATGCCATTAATAATTTTAACACCTTTAATTCATCATCTGTGCATCTAACATCTCAAGACTTTACTTTATATAGTAAATATCTCAATTGTAGGGATCAACCGATACAGATTTTTTGGGGCCGATTCCGATATTTTCTCTTATAAAATGGGTGTTTCTCTTTCTTAAATGTGATTGGCTGAGCTGCATTCCAAGCCCGGTGTAAAACAGGCTGTAACCTAGCCTCGTCCACCAGCCTACTCCCTTATAGATACACGGCAAGTCAGTCTGGATTCCCTCCGTTGGAGCTATTTCCAATGTAGACAGGCAGGACTAACAGGAGGAAAGTGAACCAGAGAGAACCAATCAGAGGTGACTGTAGCTGGCGTAGCTCGGCACTCTGTTGCTACGTTGCTATGGCGACGCCGAAGTCAGCGTTTCACGTTGTTTTTCTCTCTATTTAATGTAGTTTTCTTGTGTATGTTAACATAAATGTTTGGTTTTATTATTAAAATCTCTGTTACATGTCAGCATTGTTTATTGCTGAACTCATATAAAAGCGTTTGTGTCGCACGTCATGTACTATGCCCGGAAGCTGTTAGTTACGCACCAAAACAGACAGAAACAGCGGTGGAGACGTCAGAGGAGTTTAACGTTCATCTGTTAATAATTCTACTGCTCGCTGTGATTGGTCCGTCAATTTTTTACCAGTGGAATCTTCTTCAATGGAGGGCCCAGACTGACCTGCCGTGTATCTCATACATGGCTTAGTCAGGCGTGTACCAAACAGCTGTAACCCACATGTAGTTCCAGTAGACCACAGCACAAAATATCCCTGCGCCAGCTTAAACAGATGTTGCGTTTCCTAGCGACCAACTGCTCTGTGTTCGACCCACTCGTTGGATTACATTTGTTTTTAGACTTTTGCAGACTTTGTGGTGAATTTTGATTTGCTGGGTGGCCTGAACCTGGATCGTCCAGGCTGGATGAGTGGCTGGACTGCGCTAATTTCCCCGCAGGCATGTTGCTTCGCATTTGCAAAGCAGCTGTTGTTCTGTTGAAACGGCACCGAGTTCATCTAATCGCCTCCTGAGAAGCAGCACAGCGCAGAAACTGTCCGATGCTGCATAGAGGCAGATGATGTCTGTGATTGATGGGACATGAGTGTGAGACGTCTCTCCAGTCGAACTGGCATTTAATGACAGGAGACTGTGGAGACCAGCCAACGTTATATGTCTGCACAAAAACACCTGCTGCCAAATGAACGCCACTGTTTCTCCAAACAAACATTATTTTAACTGCAATATGAATGGAAGTAACAGCATTAACGAGCCCAGATAGCCTGAATTGATGAGGACGAATGTAGCCGGATTTTTGTAAAACGAGTCCACACCACCTTGTTTTTGGAAGAAAAATCCTTCCACACCAAACTGCAGAAGTATATTAAGCACATTCACAGGGTTTGAGATGTTTCTGAGGGTCCGCTCCTTCACCGTCAGCCATGCGATGACCCGGGAGAAGTGCTCCTTTTTATCCACGTTTTAATACTTAATATGATTTAAGGCTGTATATGGCGATATATTAATATGGATGGAAAAATGAAAAAAAAATAGGGGGGGGGGGGGGGGGGGGTAATGATGGGCGATATATTAAACCTGGCGATATATTAATATGGATGGAAAAATGAAAAAAAAAATAGGGGGGGGGGGTAATGATGGGCGGGTAGGGGGAGTTTGCTGCTTAAATGGAGGGAACGCGTTTACAAGTGGAAAGAGGGTTTAACAAAACAAATGAAGGATGGATCTTTGGGAGCAAAGTTAATGAAATAAAAAAGAATAAAAGTTGGCTGAGCAGGTCGGATCTGAGCGGGTCTTCTGTCTGATCGTCCATTTTAAACAAGTGAAAACTCAGCTGACCCAGTTCACAGCTTGTTCGCCTGGACAGTAACGACCCAGAATAAATACAGGTTGCAAATGTGATCAGAGCAGACTTTGTCGCAGGCAGTGATGTTTCAAACCTTAAAACTCTGGTTATTAGTGTCCACACGTAGTTGCATAAACGAGGTAAACTAAATCTTCACTTTGGTCTAAGTGTTTGAAATGAACTTTTTGTAATGCCAGAAAATAAATAAGTAAATTTAAAAAATAAAATGAAATAAAATCTGCGTTGACGTGGGCTTTGCATCGTGCCCTGCCATTGTAAAACCACTAACCCACGGCTTCTCTGGGCTTATTGCTTTGATCATCATAGCCGATACAACCTGCCATTATTTGGGGCCGATATTATAGACCGATACTGCATTACCAGTGTTGGCCCAGCAGCAGGATTTTCATATCATTATTCATATCAAAGTATTTTGACTTTGTGAGCAGCAGATTATTAAAATTGAAAATCCAAGATGTTCCCGACTTTACCTGCAGTCGAAGTCTGTTGTGATCTATCTATCTATCTGTCTGTCTGTCTGTCTGTCTGTCTGTCTGTCTGTCTGTCTGTCTGTTACTGACTGACTGACTGACTGACTGACTGACTGACTGACTGACTCAATTTCTACAACTGTAAAGTACGGTAAACAGGTTGCTATATTAATTAATACAATATAATATATTTTTGTAAAAAATATTATTTATAATTTATCCTGTATTCACGTGTATATTGAAGTGTGATCAAGTTGGAAGATGAATCTAAACAAATATCAGGTTTTCTATTTGATTTAATTTTGATCTCATTCTCAGTTTTACTTGAGGTGGAAGAACTTCTCATACATCAATATGAGGCCTGATTACTCTACAACACTGAGAGACAAGAGTCTTGCTGCCTTCTGACCACTGATTTACACAGTAACAGAGTTTTGGGGCATAAAAACGCAAATATCTGACAACGGCCTGCAGAATGAGATTTTCTGACGGTGCAGGTGAGTCTGGACATCTTTCATGTCATCCTGCACTCTCAGACCCGCCGGGTTTGGTTCCGTAGAACATTTATGCCGCTGCGGAGGACGCAGAGATTATATGAGCCGACACGCAGCGCTTCTGTTGTTTTTCTGCTTTTATTGGGATGTTTCACATCTGGATGTGTGGATGAAAAGTTTCACTGCCCACTGGAGACCCGATATGCGCTCCGTTTCTCCTCATCTTTGCATTTTTCCTGCACGAAGACAGTTTATAACCCACTGCTGCGTACAGGGGATCTCTCTCTCTCTCTCTCTCTTTTTTTTTTTTCTCTAAAACACAAAGAAGAGAGTTTTGCGTTTTGCATGGGTGAGTTGTCTGTAACCAGAACGCGCTGGATCAGTGGTTTCTCCTCTGATTCTCTTCATAAGGAGAACCGATGGTCGGCTTAAAAGCAGCAGTAACTTTCCTTCAGTTTCCTCCTGCTTCTACTCTGTGGCCTATTCATGCAAATCTGACGGCGATCCGCCTAAATACAGATTTTTTATTTTCAGTTTGCATCGTGCTCATCTTCACTGCAGCGCGAAGTCCAAGACTGATGATCATAAGCCGATATATAAAAGAAGACTGGAATACATTTGAGCTTTTACCCTCCTAAAATGATTTTTATTTGATTGTGTAGTAAAGTCAGGCGGCGCTTTTCACTGCTGTTGATCAGCTTGTAGCGGCTGCGGCTGAATATGGCGAAGGACATGATGAAAACTTATTTTACAACTAATATAAAAAGCTTTGGTAGGCCAGAGCTGCAGTCTTCCAGTGGGAGGAGGTGGGGAGAGGAGAGGAGGTGAGGGCAGGGCGTCTCCAGCAATTGCTGCTTGTATAGATGCCTGTCTGTAAATTATGCTGCAGATGGGGGCGTATCGGCCAACGCATCCGACATATCGGCCAATATGAGCAAAAACGCAAATATCAGCCTAAAATATCGGCCGGCTGATGTATCGGTCGATCCTTACTCAATTGTTGCCATGATGCTGAATTTTTGGAGGCAAAGATGCTGTTTTTTCATATGCGTTAAACAGAAATGACAAATGTGTGTAAAAATTGAAAAAATCTTTCCAATTTTTGTTTATAGGAAAGGTAAAAGAAATGAGTTTCGATCCAAAGGCTAAAATGCAGCGTCTGCAAGAGTTCTGGATCAGCTGCGCCAGCTCTGAGCAGAGGAAAGGTCGAGCTGGTCGCACAGGTCCAGGTGTGTGTTACCGCCTTTACGCCGAGTCAGACTACAATGCATTTGCACCGTATCCTGTGCCTGAAATCCACAGAGTGGCTTTGGACTCCCTCATTCTTCAGGTGGTAACTCTCATAGATAATAGAATAATTCTTTTACGCTCAGTTATAAATCTTCAGCTTTATTGATGATACTTTGTTCCACAGATGAAGAGCATGGGTCTTGGAGATCCGCTTTCTTTTGTCTTCATAGATCCACCTCCAACTGCCAGCATCCAGACTGCAGTTACTTACCTAAAAGAACAAGGGGCGCTAGACCGCTGTGGTGAACTGACCTCTATTGGTAGTTTGCTGGCACAGCTGCCTGTTGATGTGGTCATAGGTAAGATCATTGATACCAAACTTGTATTACATTTGTTTTCCTGTGTCCCATCTATTTTTCTTATTAGCTTTTTTGTTTGTTTGTTTAACCTAGAGGGATGCAGAATAAACGTATTAAATTTTTAAAAAAAGAAGTTATAGCACATAAATATTTTTTTTAATATATTTTGATGGGTCTAAAAATAAATATATATCTGATTACCACACCTACATTGGGAATCTGCGCTATTAGCATTAGCTCAGTAGTTGCTAGTGGAAATGGCACGTTCCTTGCCAGACATTTTTTAAAACTGGTGCAGAAAAAACGAAGCAGGTTGAGGTTGAAGGCAGCAAAGGGACTCAAAAGCCCCGTGGCGGTTGTTGCTTTCCTCCTCGACATATAAGTTAAACATTTGTTAATGTTTAATGTTTAAGTTCTGTAATGTTGCGAATGCTAATTGAGCGAGTGTTGGTGTGCCACGTACTGGTGGGGAAGAATTAAACTTGTAATTATCACCTTAATGACAATAATGAATAAATAGATGCTAATAACAATACAGACACATACATTCAGTTAAAGATTTGCAGTCAAGTTACTGAATTTTTCAAGAATTGAATTTTACTTCTTGTTTTTGTTTTTCATTTATATAAAACCAAAAACTGATATTTTGTAATAATGTCTTCATCCTTGATTTATTTCCTTTATTTATTACCCATTGATTTTAATATTAAGTGGTGCTTCTTAAGAATAATCTAATTAAAATTAATAATTTCTATATTGTGCAAAAGAAATGAGAGACTCCTATTTTTTTTTTTTTTTTTAATCTCATATGCTGTTTGATCTCATAAGTGCTTTTTGATCTTAGGTCTGTGTTCAGCAGCTTACAAAACTAACAACCCAAAAAGAACATTCCTCCGAAAATGGTTGCATACAAAGTTTGCACTAATAATGAATTAAGAAATCAGCCCAAGTCCAAAGATGTTCCAGGGAACTATTGGTAAAGGCCACTATAAAAGATGAGCTGGAGGTCTGGCTGCTTGGAAACAAAATGTTTGCATTTTTCCAGGAAAGATGCTGGTGCTCGGCTCTGTGTTTAACTTGGTGGAGCCCGTGCTGACCATTGCAGCTGCCCTCAGTGTTCAGTCACCCTTCCTGCGCAGCTCACAGCACAATCCAGACTGCGCCACTGCCCGCCAGCCCCTGCACAGCAACCATGGAGACCCCTTTACCCTGCTCAACACCTTCAACGCTTGGGTGGAGGTCAGTAAGGGAAAACATTATGTTATTGTTGCTGTAAATGGATGTGATGCAGTGAAAAATTGAGTCAGCACAAAATTTTTGCACTTTTCCACTCAACAGGTGAAGGGAGAGAGAGGTGGTGGCTCAAGGAAGTGGTGCAGGAGGAGAGGTCTAGAGGAGCAGCGACTATATGAGATGGTCAACCTGCGTAGACAATTCAAGGCAGGCTCCTCCTCACTGAGCAGCTCATGCATTAACATTTTTTAAATGACATTTCTCACAGTTGTTGGTTTGTAGGACTTGCTGAGGAGCCATGGCCTCCTGGAATCAGAGGACAGTGCCCCCTCTAGTGGTGACCGCAAGCAGCGCAGGGAGAGGCTAACTGAGAGGAGGAGGCTTCATCAGATGAAGAGAGATCATGAGCAGCAGGAAGGAAGCAAACGTAAAGTCCTAAGGCTGGGGGAAGGTCAAGAGGGGGAGTTCTCCTCAGGATCAGACACAGAGACAACAAGCAGAGGCAAAAAGAAGGAGAAGGAGGGGCCAGAGCAGAATGTGGACATACAGGTGGGTTATGGTTGAAGTTAAAGAGACATTGTGTTACATTTTCTGTTTTTTTTGTTTTGATTTTTTCTGATCAAAATTGATGTCTGCATTCATATACAGTTGTCCTCAAAATTATTTATACCCTCCAATTTTTTTTTCTTAAAAAAAGGGCTAAATTCACAACAGTAATTCAAATAACAAGAAACTAAATAAACTCATGACAAATAAAAATTTACATTATTATAATTTAATGAAATAAAATAGTGCTTTTGAATTGTGGTTGGAAATTATGATAAAAAAAAAAAAAAACTGTGGCCAAAATACCTGTCAACAGGTGCAGAAGTTTTTTTTAACATTAGAGAAAACTCCGGATTGCAGTGATTGCCTCAAAGTGTTGCTCAACAAAATTTTAGGTTCAGAGCTTCATAATGCTTGTTTAATTTTTTGTGTGTTTATTTTTCATTTTTCCTTTGAACCACAATTCAAAATCAATATCATGATTTTCACAGAATTTTTATATATTATTACTTTAGTCAATTTCATCTTATTTCAGTCAGTCAGTCATTTTATTCCTTCTTTAATATGAGGGCATGAATAATTTTGAGGATGACTTTATGTGTTATTATTGGTGTATTATGAGTTCCGTTAATGATGTGACACATTCTCATAAGATTAGATTTCTTTACACACATGACAGGTAAACTAGTAGGGAAGCATCATAACATGCATCATGGAACTACAGCTGTGGTGGTGTGACACAAATAACATCAAAGCGGAATAAGAATGTATTTCCCTGCAAGCCAGTGCAGTTATTGAGATGCTGGAGAAGAACAGCTGATGCGGTGTACTACCCCAGCAAGTTGTAAAATTGGTTCAATGGTTACTTACAAAATGCAGTAGCATGCATGTGAGCAGCACAGAAGCTGTTTTCCTAATCACCAAGGAAGTGAAAAGGGCACTTAAAAGGTATTGTGACCAGAGCATCCAAAATAGCAAGATCAGCATGGGACTAGCCTTCCCCAGGTGGCAGGACCTCAAGGAGAAAGACTTTAGAAAAACGTCCAAGTTGCAGCTTTCTCCTGACACAGGAAAAAAAAAAAAAACAACTTACTAATGCACAAGATGAGATAGTTAAGTTGTAGCAACGTGTTTTTTATGGGGGAGCTCCTTCATGGAAATGTGGAGAATTTTCATTTGATTTTTATTTCAGTGCTGGGATTAACTCCAGTAATACTGTGCAATCTCTTGCAATTAAACATGGTGTGTTACAGCGTTACAACGATGTTCTGCCATCTGTTGGGATGACAGCAGGACGGAATCCAAAAATAACCTAATTTTAGTGAGGAGGATTCATTTTGGACGTCTGGCTGTGCGTTGGAATAGATCCTCAAACATGTTTATCCTTCTTGTTTATGATCATTTACAAACATTAACTTTAGAATCAGAGCGATAAGGAAAGGTTTACTAGGCACATATTGGCCTATGTGGAAAAATCCCCAAATAGTCTTATTCCTGTGAGAGGAGTTCATTTTGAAAACGCAGACACTGGGCAAGTTCTAGGTTTATTAGAAACGTGTGGCCATGACTTAGTTATGTTGTTCCCATGCATTAGTAATCTGAGACCTGGTTAAAAAATGCTTGGTCGTGGGATAACATCTTGTTACCATGCATTTGTAATACGTGGCAACAAGTTTGCTCTTTGTTTGTTTTTTTCTGCTCATGTCATCAGAGGGGCTCTGTAAAATTATCCTGAAGTTAATGTTTTTATTTGGTTTTGTTACAGTGTTGCTCATTATTGTAAATACTACACGGAAACAACTTTTATTTTTTTGGCCTATACACTCACACTAATGATGTGATACAGTTTACCATGTTTATGAAATCACAAACCACTTGACTGAAGTATTGATGACATGGTTTAATCAATGTTGTCAGGGCTTTTTCTTACACTGTGGCTTCCGTCGTTGTAAAAGGGGTTTGAAAAGGTGAGACAGAAGAGAACATTTTTTGTTTCACTATTTCATGCAAGAAGGCAGTAATTCTGAGACGATGGACCTCATGCAACAACATGTTTGTATTTTTTTCGTATCTCTCTCTTACTTTTTCTCCTACCGTGGGCTCCTACGAATGCACCACGTCAGATTCAAAAAACGTTCTCAACTTCAGATAACTGCATAAATAATCCTCATAAACATGATGTATTCCAACTGTGCGCACGTGAGCTTGCATTCACGAGAATTGCAAATCTGCATAATTAGCGCCCAATAACTCCACATAACACAAATTCCCACGCTTGTCAGAAGATGTTAATTCAGAAAAATGTCATCGAAGATGGAGAAGAGAAACTTTCCCAGTTCAGAGATGGAGGTTCTGACTGAGACCTGAGCAGTATGGAGAGTAATTTGTTTCTTTATTGTTTAATCAAATAAAATAGATTTGAAACCAAAAAAGAGATTTGAGAGCAAAAAAAAGTAAGTAGCAATCAAAATATACTTTTTTAGATCAAAATAAAATCGGTTGCAATTGAAAAAAAATAAAAATAAAACAGCATATTTCTTCAACTTTGATCAAAAATAATGTTTGGAATAATAAACAACTATTGTGCTTATAAATCAGTCCTTTTTGATTTCAAGTTTTTTAAAAAATTGGTTGCAAATCTGTCCTTTTTGCTTGCAAATCCTAAAGTTTTGCTTGTGAAGTCAAGTGCATTTGATGGGCGGGGCCTACGCTGGTGGATGAGAGACGTGTTTCTATTGGCAGGTGTGACCTGGCTCCAGCCTTCAGCATTACACTCACTTCTGTGCTGGGGTCGTAGTGCTTGGAGCTAAGTTGTTAGCCTGTAGCTCTTTCTTCAGTTGTTAGCCTGTAGCTCTTGCAACGTTTCCCATAAATAATGAATTGGGCTGAATATCGTTGGCTACAGCCTGCTGTACATTCACATATTTTATTTGATTAAACAATAAAGAAACAAAATACTCTCCATAGAGCAGCAGAATTAAAGGAGGTAAAAGCCGAGCAGTAGAGAATAAATCACAAGAGCTGTACAGGGAGTGCAGAATTATTAGGCAAATGAGCATTTTGACCACATCATCCTCTTTATGCATGTTGTCTTACTCCAAGCTGTATACTGTAGGCCAAAAGCCTACTACCAATTAAGCATATCAGGTGATTTGCATCTCTGTAATGAGAAGGGTTGTGGTCTAATGACATCAACACCCTATATCAGGTGTATTAGGCAAACATAATTATTAGGCAACTTAACAATAAACAAATATATACCCATTTCAATTATTTATTTTCACCAGGGAAACCAATATAACAGCTCAACATTCACAAATATACATTTCTGACATTCAAAAACCAAACGTAACCAAATCAGTGACCAATATAGCCACCTTTCTTTGCAAGGACACTCAAAAGCCTGCCATCCATGGATCCTGTCAGTGTTTCGATCTGTTCGCGATCAACATTGCATGCAGCAGCAACCACAGCCTCCCAGACACTGTTCAGAGAGGTAAACTGTTTTCCCTCCTTGTAAATCTCACATTTGATGAGGGACCACAGGTTCTCTATGGGGTTCAGATCAGGTGAACAAGGAGGCCATGTCATTAGTTTTTCTTCTTTTAGACCCTTTCTTGCCAGCCACGCTGTGGGGTACTTGGATGTGTGTGATGGAGCATTGTCCTGCATGGAAATCATGTTTTTCTTGAAGGATGTGGACTTCTTCCTGTACCACTGCTTGAAGAAGGTGTCTTCCAGAAACTGACAGTAGGACTGGGAGTTGAGCTTGACTCCATCCTCAACCCGAAAAGGCCCCACAAGCTCATCTTTGATGATACCAGCCCATACCAGTACCCCACCTCCACCTTGCTGGCGTCTGAGTCGGACTGGAGCTCTCTGCCCTTTACTGATCCAGCCACGGGCCCATCCATCTGGCCCATCAAGACTCACTCTCATTTCATCAGTCCATAAAACCTTAGAAAAATCGGTCTTGAGATATTTCTTGGCCCAGTCTTGACGTTTCAGCTTGTTTGTCTTGTTCAGTGGTGGTGGTTTTTCAGCCTGTATTACCTTGGCCATGTCTCTGAGTATTGCACACCTTGTGCTTTTGGGCACTCCAGTGATGTTGCAGCTCTGAAATATGGCAAAACTGCTGGCAAGTGGCATCTTGGCAGCTGCACGTTTGACCTTTCTCAGTTCATGGGCAGTTATTTTGCGCATTGGTTTTTCCACACATTTCTTGTGACCCTGTTGACTATTTTGGATGAAATGCTTGATTGTTCGATGATCACGCTTCAGAAGCTTGGCAATTTTAAGAGTGCTGCATCCCTCTGCAAGATATCTCACTATTTTTGACTTTTCAGAGTCTGTCAAGTCCCTTCTTCTGAGCCATTTTGCCAAAGGAAAGGAAGTTGCCTAATAATTCTGTTTGCCTAATACACCTGATACAGGGAGTTGATGTCATTAGACCACACCCCTTCTCATTACAGAGATGCACATCACCTGATATGCTTAATTGGTAGTAGGCTTTCAGCCTATACAGCTTGGAGCAAGACAACATGCATACAGAGGATGATGTGGTCAAAATGCTCATTTGCCAGATAATTCTGCACTCCCTGTAAATGCCGTGTCGCCTGTTGGTTGCACTGTTACAGAAGTAAGAATAAAAAATATTTGATCCTGTGGTGACAAAAAGACGTCTAAGGGTGCATTCGCAAAGCTTTTTTGATTTGAATCAGAGTCCGTTTGCTCGGACAGTGCGCCTCGTTAGGGGAGTTGTGAATGCGCAAACTGACTCTGATCTGGAACAAACAACTGGACTCGGTCTGCCTGCAAACGCAGGTCTCGGTCCGATTCAAGTGAACCAAAGACAGGAAGTGGACTACAAATTGCATTGACATTGTGGGTAAAACGTTGTAGCATGTACCCACGTTGTCCGACAACAAACACAGGTGTGGGACTGCAGTACTTATAAAGATGGCTCGCAGTCAGACGTGGAGTTACGAGGAAGTAAAAGCTTTGATCGATATTTGATCTGATGAAATCAAATCCAGCTCCTCGTACAAAAATAATGTCGCTTTGTGGAGGGAACAGAAGTTGTTAGAACCTCCTTGCACGTGCGTCTTGTCCTCGCCTATGGTGAATTCGAGAGCAGCGCCACCTGAGATTCTCATTGTTGGCCTATTTGGCAATAGTGCAACGTGAACGCGATCTCGGTCCGGAAGACCACCCCCGTCCCCAAACGGACCGAGACTCGTGGACTATGCTTTCTGAATGCGCCCTAAAAAGCAAGACAGCCACTGAAAACTATTGGTGGAGGCCAAGAGGTGCAATATATGATGTAAATGCTTAATATGAGTTTCCATCAACCAAGACAACGCAACATTCTGCAAATCTCCTTTTGATACACACACACACGTATACGGTGCGACCCCCGCTGGATAAACAAGCCGATGTGTAGCTAGAACGCATCTGTCATCCTTTCATCGCCTTCTCCATCTCTCTCATACAACACACATAAAAATATGACCAATGAAACTGTAATTTGACTAATTCAGACCCAAACATTCCAAATTTTGAGTAATAACGAAGCCGAGGTGCCATGAAAGGAACTGACTGCATGTCTAACTGTTAGAAAAGTTGCAGCGGTCACTGTTGCTGAACCTCATTCCTGAAATTTCTATCCATTTTCTGTTCGAGAGGTTATTTGAATGTTATAGCAGCTTGATCTCACAGAGAGCTCACTGACTGCACTTTCTTTTGACGAAATTATGACAACAATTTAAACCATCGTCCCCTCACCAACATGCTGACTGCAAGTGAAGTGGCTGATAGTCGCTCAGTCTGCATTTAAAAATGTAGCTTATAATTGCAGAGTGATGCATAATGATGTAGCCTAATTTATGTTTGATTTAAAAATACACAATTGCTTCTACGTCATGATTAATACAGTCCGCTACTGAAAAACTAGGTTTGGATAACAGCAGACTGATTGCACAAGACTACTATGTCAAGTCCGGAGCACTCCTGAAATTTATTTGTGCCCGACAGAAGATAAGAAATACGAGAAAATTTGTGAATGCGACACTTTCTCCTAAATCACTCGTACGAACCATTTAAGAAAGAATTTGTTCGTAGAATGCTTCTTGCATGAGGCCCATTTTCCGTTTAAACAATGACAAAAAATTATATAGGATTATAAGAGAGTCCATGTGGTTTCAAGGTCAGTTGATGTGTCTTTGAGTTTAGTTTGGATTAATCTCTTTGTGCTGCTGTTTGTTCTGAACCAGGAAGTAAAGTTCAAGTTGCGTCACAATGTGTCAGAGCTGCAGGAGGCGGTCAGCAGCAGCCAGGACTTGTCTTCCCGCCAGCAGGCTTTGCTGAAGCTGCTGCTGTGTCGAGGCCTCTACCCTCAGCTGGCTCTGCCCGACGAACACAACTCCACTCGCAAAGACTCCGATCAGGTCAGGCACCCCGCTGCAGCCACCAGGGAAAACATCACATCAGGAAATCTACCGTTATATGCAATGTCACTGAAAACATGGCTTGATTTTTACACTTTGAAGGTGTTTCACACCAGAAACAAGCAGGGAGTGGTGGTCCACCCAACCAGTGTGTTTGCAAGTGATCCTGAGGTGTTACATGTGCCCGAGGATGACAACAGTGAAATGGGTAAACCTGTTTCAGGACTACACGTGGTTTATATTTTAGTGTTTTTCTAAGTATGAGCCTGTTAAGAATAGAAAAAAAACCCTCAATTCTTGTTTATTTTGATGACTTTTTTTAAGGTAATCACTTTGCCTTTTTTGTTTCTTTAACTTGCATTCTGATTTCTTTACATTTTCCTCCCATGTACCGCCTGCAGGACCTGATAGGAAAGAGAGCAGCAGGCACCAGCTGCTTGCCTTCGTCACTCTGTTGGAGACCAACAGGCCATATTTGTCCAACTGTGTGCGGGTTCCAGCCCTGCAGGTTGGTAACAGATGTGGGACATCCGTATTCCCACTACAGATTACTACGTCTTGTGTTGTGGTAAATCAACCTGACATGATGATAATAAACTCTTATGACCTAATTTTAATTTCATTACTGGTGACAGAAAGATAAATATTTATTGATTTATACTGCTTTGTTTCTGGCAAAGAACTCACAACAATGTAAGATTAAAGGTGTAAACAGGAAAGGAAGAGGTGGAATAATGGGAGTGAGGATGAGGAGGATGCGGAGGTCATATTAGGTCAGATTGGGTCATATTGATATTGAGAGTGGAGGGGGGCACAGGCGCGTGTAATGCTTCGGCAATCACAAACCACTTACGGGGCCTGGATGAATGTAAGAAGGAAGGAAAGGTGGAGAAGTGATGGGTCAATCGGGTAGAAGTTTGTTTAATTACAGGTTCTAAAAGGTGTAATGTGCCACAATCTTCCCAAATGATGTTCCGCTTTCACTGTGGTAATTAAATGGTTCCCACGAGATGCAGAAATGTTTGTTCTATGATGATTCATGTGTTTCCAGGCTCTGCTGCTAGTAGCAAACTCTGTGGACACCAACGCCGACTGTACGCGGCTGGTGATGGATGGTTGGCTGGAGCTGGAGTTGAGGGAACCGGAGGAGGCCCTGAGGGCCCTGTCTACAGCTCTCGCCCTCAGGGCTGAATGGGAGAGGCTGCTGCAGGCCCAGCTGGGGGAGAACTCAACAGTCCAGGGGGTGTCCCGCAGAGACATGGAGAAGCTGAGTGAGAGCCTGGTCCGCTTCCTGCTCTACACTGAGGTACTAATAGCAGTACAGTATATGGCGAATATTGTGTAACACACTGCTTCAGATGAACCTTGGGGGGTTTTTTTTGTTTGTTTGTTTTTTGCTTTTTATCACAGATGAGATTGAAATCATTCAAAAGTTTGAAAAGTGCTCGTGTAGAGCAACTTTTGTAAGCAATAAATAACACATTAAATAATATAATTGTGTAAAAGAAAATGAAGTGAATGAAGCCACGCTGTGGAGACGGATGCTAGTTTAGCCGTCGATAGGGGGCGAATCACTGAGAAAACTGCTAAAAGTTCCATTGTGTGTGTGTGTTAAAGGCTCAATTACAGAAGAGCAGGCATGGCTACTGGCAAAGTTTTTTTTTTTAAGTGCTGAGATTTTTTCATAACATCTTTTCAGTTTGGGTCAAAAATGTCCGAATTCTTTTCTTTTGTTTTATCTCAGTATATATCAGATCAGGGCTGTAGGCTTAGCTTTTTCACTAGGAGCACTAGTGCTCCCAAATGAAAAAATTTAGGAGCACAGAAAAAAATTTTGGAGCACTATGAATTTTCTTAAGTACCATTTTTAAATGATAATAATAATAATAGTAATTAACAGTAATCCGGGCATCAGACCCAATGATGCATTACACAGAGAAACAAACAGAGTTTTAAATACAGAGAACTCTCCTGTCCCAGTGTTTTGTTGTCCAGTCACCTGCCACACTTGGCTGTGTCCATCCAGCGGTCCACAGCAGGATTTGGTCTGGGTGGGGTCGGGATGGGTCACGTGGGCTTTGGTATGGATGTTGATTTTACAATGCGCGCCCTCCAGGGTCGCAATGCATTGTTGTTAAATAAGGGCACCAAACCGGTGTTACAGCAAAACCTGTGACCCATGAAAATCTGTGGCTGTAGGGGGCGATAACACCTGTTCCCTGTTTGTTCGTCAGCAGCAGGTAATCTCTTCAGAAGCTGAAGCCATCGGAGCTGCCAGTTCGCACCTGCTTTTCAGGTGTACTAAAATACACGCAAAAAGGAAAAAACCTTCAAGGCAATGCTTCTCACGGTTAATAAATCGCTTTGCAAGTACTGAATTAATATATTTACATTTTCTCCTCCCATCACATTCACAATTGCCTGTAAATGCCCCATAATGCATATTCATTGCAGCAGAAGTACTACAGGTATTTTTTCATGTGCATTGAGATAGCTCATATTTTTATACACGCAAACCTTTGATAGATCCGGCCCTAAGACACAGCAGGTAGTTTGATCAGGACAGTAACTGCAAATCAGACATGTTCAGAGGCAGAAATACCTGCAAAGGTTCAGAGAGAGACACAACAAACTGCAGAAGACAGAGTTGCTGAGTAACAGCATAGAAGCTGTCCATAGCAGCAACACTGAACCCCGTATTGCCAGTGATATAAATGAGTGTGATAGATGAACACTTAGTATAACAAATAGAAGTGTGTATGAATGCGTGCGTGTGACATATACTATAAAGCTGCTTTAAGTGATCAACATATGACTAGGAAAGCACTTAATGAGCACAGTTTGTTTCCATCTAATTCTCATTCTCATTTCTAAAAATTTGCAAAAGTGTTTTTCCTTTTTTGGTTTTTAGCCACCTGACTTAAAATCTAAAACACTTGTAAAAACTTTTATGACAGCAGGGTGTCTATAAAATGAAAATTGTAGCCTCTTAAACCCGAGACTCACTGCAGCAAAAGACGCATTGCACTAATTATGTAGCAATGTAGCCATACCATACATCAAACTAAACAGGAGAAACTGTGCTACAAGCACATATAGGTCATTTTAACATACACCAAGCATATTAATGTTTAAATATCAAAATCTAAATAAGGTCAGAGCGTCCACCCACTCTGCACATTTCCATCACTACCTCTCTGTTACTTCATGGTAGACAAACAAAGCATATCATATGAAAGCTAAGATCCTGACGATTTCAACAGTACCACTATTATTTCTCTACGACAAAAACTCAGTGAACCAGCAGCCAAAGCATTTATCAAATTTTGAGCAGACAATAATCCAGCTTGGCTTAAAATGGAAAAAAATGTCTACCTTGTGTAACCAGAGGGAAGTTTTGTGGTCTTTTTTTTTCTTCTCCTTTTTCTTCTTCACTGTACCACTTTACTTCTTCTCTTCCAGGTCAGTTACAGCTTACGACGACTCGCAGCTTTTCAGACCCAGAACCTGTACGTCGGCCCGCAGTGTGAAACGGACTCATCTCACAATGAAGCTCCAGATACGAATCCCCTGTTTCCAGGAGTAGAAGCCAAGCCAGACCCTGTCAAAGGAGGCTTGCGTGTGACCAACTTCTTCACCTACAACTGTCTGGCTGTAAGTTTATTTGAAACTCCAGAAAAATATCTTCTTAAGTCTCCTGTCTTCTTGTCCCTGGTAAGTCTGAGTAAGACAGAAATAAATCTGCATCCTGAGGTTGTCACATCACAGCTGAGTGATTAAAACAATTTATGACATAGCTCTTAAAATCATGAGAAGATAGACAGAACTGTTTGCCTTAAAATGCTGGAGATAGATAAGCATAAAAATAAAAAAGAAACCATGACAAAGGGGCAAATAGAGCCGTGTTCTTTAAACCAAACCAAACTCATGAACATACAGTGCAAGTTTGAAATATTTTGGTCATCCTCCAGCCATGGACTAAATTATCAACATTATTGAATTGTACTGCTTACGTTTATGTCATGCATTTCCTGCAGATGTCAGTGTTAGCATGCTAACAGGAGAAGGGGAGGCTGTGACGGTGTACAACTGTTGCTCTGCATAAAATCAATCCTCCAAGGCTCGTCTAACTTCAGCTTCCTGTGTAGATTTCCAAATTCTGATGTTTTTTCAGAAAACAAATCCACTGTGTTACCCAAGTATGCGAGATCCATGAACTTAGCTCTTTAGTTTATCGAGCATAAATCTGAATCTCTGAGCCAGTGTGTCACCCCTTCAGCATCTATGATGCCATGTTTCATATTAATCATCACAAAAACTAATTCAGTGCTTCCTCATTTCATCGTTCCTTTCCATTTCAAAGCACTTGAGTGAGCTAGCTTGTTTTTCCAGATGCACAGCTAGATGGCATTATTGGGTCGTTCAGTGTCTGTAATATTATAGTTAGGAGTTGGATCCCCTTTTCCTTGCTTTAAATACCTGATTGATTCGTCATCAGACCCAGCAGAAACCTCCTGAACAGATTACAGATCAGTCTAACTCCACAAATGAGACTTTTAATGTGACTCAATATAATCCCCGCATCTAACAGATATACATGTATCTGTGCAGGATTCAAAGGATCTCTACAGTGAATGTTTACGGACTTTCTGGAGCTGTCCGAACTGTGACCTTTACATGCCGCTGACCCCACTGGAGCGCATGCATCATGAAGCATCCTGCAAGCCCGCTGGAGAAAAGCAGCCTCAGGAAGGTTGGAAAATAGCGATAACTTTCACATATACACCACCCAACTTGAAGAACTTGACACTAATCTGGGTTTGGTTTTTTTTAAATTTCAGACGCAGAGACTCAAAAGGCAGGCTCCTCCTCGGTTTCTAGTCTCTCCAGAGTTTATCACTGCGACGTCTGTAATAAAGACCTGACCCTCACCTCCACAGAGATCCTCAAACATAAAAGGCAGCACATGTATTCTGCCACGTAACTGAGCGCAGCATCCAGAGGACCAGAGACTGCGTTTGTGGATGAAATCTTTTTAAATGCAACATTCGTGTCACCCTTCATCTTTGCTTTGAATTGATTTAAATCCTCTTGGTTCTTCTTCAGTTTTTTTTTTTTTTACTAAATAGAAATAAATTCTTTTGTTATTCAAAGGTAAAAAAAAAAAAATAACATAAATTATAGTTCATCAAAAAACATGTTTATAGACTGGATCCTTTTTTTTTCAATATTTTTGAGTCCTTAAATAGCCTGGTGGCATGGTTATAAGATGCAGTGTTTGGGAAAAGGCACAGTAACTTAATGAACATGTCAGAGAGAAGAAAACACTGATTTAAAATATAGAGTGAGGGTTTAATAATGATACAAACCCACGATATGTAACACCTCAAAGCAGCACATTGGCACAAAGTCAGAAGTAAGACGGCACAGAAGTTAAAAACCTGTCTCAAAAAATAAAGAATCAGAATAAATATCTCAATAAATAAATAAACAGGTAATATCTCATTAATTACTTTGAAACTAATAAATACGTACATGTGAAAATATGCACATTGGCAGAAATCAATAACCAGAAAAGTAAATAGTACTTAATACAGAGTTACTTAGAAATCATAAGTTATTGATTACTCAAATCAAAAGGCACATTTATTAAGATGTAAGAATGGGGCCTGCAGTTGTGATCGCATGACTGTCAGTACTGTACTCTAACACCATTTCTGAACCAGAAGTAGCAAACTGTGTGCAATGGCTTTACTAGTTCTGTATATCTGCACCATTAAGTGAACACTTGTGTTTTTTTTGTGTGTGCGCAAGTCTATGCATTGCAGATTTGTGGGGATTGTGTGTTGTACAAACATTTAACTCAGGATAAGGGAATGGCAGTCTAGTGACCAACTGAGTTTAAGTTTCCTGCCAATGAGACAGGATGTTTTACTTTTCCCCCTCTGTGAAGTGGACAAACGTCCATCTGACGGTAGTAGTGAAAACCTGACTGAATCCTACCGTCCGTTCGCTCCCTTTAAGTCACTTTGGATAGAAGTTCTTGGCTAAACCTAAATGTGATGAAGCTTCTGAAAAGTTCATTCTGCCTTAGTTTTACAATGTTGCCCGACTCTATTAGTCACATTTTAAACGGAAATACTCTCTTAGAGTCTCATATTCTTTGAAGATGTCAATCTACAGTATTCTGCTTCATGGGTTATTTCACAGTCCATGATTTATAAACCTCTCCACTTTCGTCCTGCCTTTGTAGTCCCTGTGTGGCTTTATTTCTAACATTTCTTCAGTAAATTTCCATTTAGGTTTGTTGTAAGTTCATTAAAGTTGTAGCCACATTGGTCTGAATTATTAATCCAGCTTCATGTAGCTGCATTGCGTTTTTAGCATGAGGCAACATGTAGCAAAACTTAAGTATCTGTCCTTTCTTATGCATCATGTGGCTAACGCAAACAAAGCTGCTCGTTTATTCTGAGTCTGACATTAAAATTGTTTTGTTTTTTTTTTTTAAAGATTTTCTTAAATATGTTTCAGAGGGGAGGGACTAAAATAGAAAATTAGAAAAATAACAGAAGTGACGGGTGCATCAGTTGTAAACCCCAGTTTTTTTGTTTTTTTAAACTATTCGTGTGCTATTTAGCATCTTCTGCACCTCAGGTGAATCAAACTGGAAGGATTGTTTCTGATCCTGCCAAAACACAGGTTTCTTAGAGGCAGTCAGACATTTTGGATCAAATAGCGGTCAGGCAGCACCTCCAATAGCAGCTTCTTTATTTTATAGTTAAAGCAACACGACTTCCACTGTGGTCCAACATTGACCCACCTTCATCAACCCCCACCCCCCAAGTATATTTGCCTTTTTTTTTTTTTTTTTTCTCATCACAGGGTCAGCAGTCCACAACACGCACATGACTGCAGCGTTGATTCTAACATGTTGCTGCTCTAGCAACATTTTGTATTCCTTTATTTTAATCTTTTATCTTATCTTAGTAATGCGCTATCCTTTTCAGCCCCGACACTTCTCCCGTTTCGGCAAAATTATTCCTAACGAGAGCACCTGGTACAAAAATACTCTTCAAACACATCGTTCATTGCACTTTTCTTTTTTGGTGGCTTCTCCGCGTAGGTCTGCAGGTTAGTTAACACGGGTCCTTTTTTTTTGTTAATCTTTGGGGAGAGTGTGGTCATTGTGTATATTAGGTAGAATAGACTTGCTCAGAGGCCTCAGTTTTAAGCACCTTGTCTGATTGAACAAGTACAGTGGTGGCATGTTATGTTTTTTATGACTATTATTAAAAATACATGAAAAGATGGGGGGAGATGCAAAGTGAAAGTGTTTACTACCAGACAGACATTCTCTTTTCTTTTTTTTTCTTTTTCAGAAAGCATAAATCAGTTTGGTTACAAAGGACCGTGATGAGTCACAATTTGACTTTTAAGTCTTTGTGGTTGTCATTGCAACTTCCCTCAACAATAATTGTCTCTGCATCTAATAACCTCTCTCCACTGTGATACTTTGACTGTTGGACAATATTTGTGATCTCAGATGCTTTCTTAAAGACTGCACACACTTGTGCTTGCTCACTCCAAGGCCCCCCACACCCACCCACCCACCCCTTCAAAGCCAAGGTTTGAGTAACATCTGAGGTAAAAATTAGAGGTAAGGGGCAACGCCTGTTCATCTGACTGACAAACAGGCTGACATGAAACAAATAGCTTCCCCAAGATCTCATGTCTGTGAATGCGTGGATATGTGTGGCATTTGGGGATTCTGTCAATGTGTTTTACATTTAATAAAATATACCAATTAAAATTATGACAATCATATATATAAACATCTTTCTTTTTTTAAGATTTTCTTTAGAAAAAAAACAAACCCTAAACAAAACAAATGGACATTTCAAACAGTGTACACATTGTTGTTGCCTCTGCCACCATCGTTCTGTGACGATAAAGTCTCTGACAGATAACTCTAGATCACCCATCCTTCAGTAAATCCATTATGTAGGCTCCAGCTAACTCCCACAGAGCCTGGTCTGAGAGCAGTGCACCTGCAGCAGGCATGGACCAGTGAGGAAGGCCCCAGGTTGTAAAGAGAAAGAGCTCAATGCAGTGGAAGGCTTTGGGGCTTTGGAGGGCCACATCAGAGGTCTGGGTCTGCTGAGAGATCTGTTCCACCTACTTATTGCCACCTTCTTCGTTACTACAGATGCTTCCATCTCTCAAAGTCCAAACCTCCCCCGGTCCAGGGAACCTCTCTCACCCTCTAGCCTGACCTCACCGGACCGCTTTGTGCTTTCCCCCACAGCAGCCACACCTCTCCCCACATCGCAGGCAGGGGCGCGCAAAGGCAGGTAGCAGCACATGCAGGGCACGAAGAGTGACAGGGCCACGAGGAGCCAGCCAGCGGGCACAGCAAAGGGGGTGTGGGTGGCCCCCAAAGAGTCATCACACGAACAAGGCTCCCAGAACTCCCCCTCAGAGTCTGACATGCAGTGATAAAGCAGACTTTCTGCACACCACACACAGGTCCACTGGCGCGAATTGCCCAGTGCAAGGCGGAGTCCGGGGCATCACCTCTGCAGCGACGCCCGTTCCTCAAGCGCTGAAAACAGAGCGGCAGTACACACAGCGGGATGAGCATGAAGAAGAAGCCTGAGGCACGAACTGTCATCGTCAGGTGAGATTACCCCCGGGTCACAGCTGCTGCTGGCCCCTCCTCCTCTCTTACGGAGTCCGGGACCGAGGTGTGGCCATTGAGGTGTGGATGCAGCAAGGGAGAAGGCGAGCCTTTGCCCACCTCTTGGGGTGAGGCAGCACCTGAGGACACTCCTGACACAGCATTGGGCATGGACATACAGGTAGGAGATGACGGGGACAGGCCGCTGGGAGG
>JALJCO010004078.1:0-13206 GCA_023101725.1 Atherinomorus stipes | reverse complement strand
GCCTGCCCCTGACTTCACCTCCACCCGTGGAACTGAGAGGAACAAACAGCAGGACTCAGTATTCTGAAACACATTTGTCGTATTGCTCCTGAATGCAGCTCAGGAGATTGGTTCTGGTGGCCTCACTGCAGTGGCATCATGGGATATTTGGTGAAGAAGGAAGTCTTCTGGTGTAATGTGAACACGGTCCAAAGAATTTCTCTGCACAGCATACAGAGAGATGAGAATATTAGCCTCATATCAGATACAGAATGAAACTTTTGTCTCATATCAGACAGAATGAGACTTTTATCATATCAGATAGAACGATGAGACTTTTATCCAATATCAGATAGAATGATGAGACTTTTATCTCATATCAGATAGAACATGAGACATTTATATTAAATCAGACGGAAAACAGAATTTTATCTCATATCAGACAGAATGAGACTTTTGTCTCATATCAGACAGAATGAGACTTTTTATCATCTCATATAGAACGATGAGACTTCCTTATCAGACCTGACAGAACTGACCTTTAATCCCATATCAGATAGAATGATGAGACTTTTATCTCATATCAGATAGAATGAGAATTTTGTCTCAGATGGAATGATTATAATTTTATCTCATCTCGGACAGAATGATGACACATTTATCATGTCAGATAGATTAATGAGACATTTCTCTAATATCAAACAGAATGATGAGACTTTTATCATATCAGATAGAACGATGAGACATTTATATTAAATCAGAAAGAAAAATGAGACTTTTATCTCATATCAGACAGAATGATGAGACTTTTATCATGTCAGATAGAATGAGAATTTTGTCTCAGATGGAATGATGAGACTTTTATCTCATCTCGGACAGAATGATGACACATTTATCATATTAGATAGAACGATGAGACCTTTATATTAAATCAGACGGAAAAATTAGACTTTTATCTCATCTCGGACAGAATGATGACACATTTATCATATCAGATAGAACACAGTGACTTTATATTAAATCAGACGGAAAAATGAGACTTTTATCTCATCTCGGACAGAATGATGACACATTTATCAGATTGGATAGAACGATGAGACATTTATATTAAATCAGACGGAAAAATGAGACTTTTATCTCATATCAGATAGAATGAGAATTTTGTCTCAGATGGAATGATGAGACTTTTATATCATCAGACAGAATGAGACTTTTATCTCATATCAGACAGAATGATGAGACTTTTATATTAAATCAGACAGAAAATGAGACTTTTATCTCATATTTCAGACAGAATGAGAATTTTGTCTCAGATGGAATGATGAGACTTTTATCTCATATCAGATAGAATGATGACACATTTATCTCATATCAGACAGAATGAGAATTTTGTCTTTGATGGAATGATGAGATTTTGATGTCATTTCTGACAGAATGATGACACATTTATCATATCAGATAGAATGATGAGACTTTTATCTCATATCAGACAGAATGAGAATTTTGTCTCAGATGGAATGATGAGACTTTTATCTCATATCAGATAGAATGATGAGACTTTATTCCCATATCAGATAGAATGATGAGACTTTTATCTCATATCAGATAGAATGATGAGACATTTATCTCATATTAGATAGAATGAGAATTTTGTCTCAGATGGAATAATGAGATTTTTATATTAAATCAGACAGAAAAATGAGACTTTTTATCTCATATCAGACAGAATGAGAAGTTTGTCTCAGATGTAATGATGAGACTTTTATCTCATCTCGGACAGAATGATGAGACTTTTATTTCATCTGACAGAAATGATGACAATTTATCATATCAGATAGAACGATGAGACATTTATCCAATATCAGACAGAATGAGAATTTTGCCCTTATATCGGATATAACGATGAGACTTTTATCTCATATCAGATAGAATGATGAGACTTTTATCTCATATCAGATAGAACGATGAGACATTTATATTAAATCAGACGGAAAAATGAGAATTTTATCTCATATCAGACAGAATGAGACTTTTGTCTCATATCAGACAGAATGAGACTTTTATCATATCAGATAGAACGATGAGACTTTTATCATATCAGATAGAACGATGAGACTTTTATCTCATATCAGATAGAATGATGAGACTTTTATCTCATATCAGATAGAATGAGAATTTTGTCTCAGATGGAATGATGAGACTTTTATCTCATCTCGGACAGAAAGATGACACATTTATCATGTCAGATAGATTAATGAGACATTTCTCTAATATCAAACAGAATGATGAGACTTTTATCATATCAGATAGAACGATGAGACATTTATATTAAATCAGAAAGAAAAATGAGACTTTTATCTCATATCAGACAGAATGATGAGACTTTATCATGTCAGATAGAATGAGAATTTTGTCTCAGATGGAATGATGAGACTTTTATCTCATCTCGGACAGAATGATGACACATTTATCATATTAGATAAACGATGAGACCTTCATATTAAATCAGACGGAAAAATTAGACTTTTATCTCATCTCGGACAGAGTGATGACACATTTATCATATCAGATAGAACGATGAGACCTTTATATTAAATCAGACGGAAAAATGAGACTTTTATCTCATCTCGGACAGAATGATGACACATTTATCATATCAGATAGAACGATGAGACATTTATATTAAATCAGACGGAAAAATGAGACTTTTATCTCATATCAGATAGAATGAGAATTTTGTCTCAGATGGAATGATGAGACTTTTATATCATCAGACAGAATGAGACTTTTATCTCATATCAGATAGAATGATGAGACTTTTATATTAAATCAGACAGAAAAATGAGACTTTTATCTCATATCAGACAGAATGAGAATTTTGTCTCAGATGGAATGATGAGACTTTTATCTCATATCAGATAGAATGATGACACATTTATCTCATATCAGACAGAATGAGAATTTTGTCTCAGATGGAATGATGAGACTTTTATCTTATCTCGGACAGAATGATGACACATTTATCATATCAGATAGAATGATGAGACTTTTATCTCATATCAGACAGAATGAGAATTTTGTCTCAGATGGAATGATGAGACTTTTATCTCATATCAGATAGAATGATGAGACTTTTATCTCATATCAGATAGAATGATGAGACTTTTATCTCATATCAGATAGAATGATGAGACATTTATCTCATATTAGATAGAATGAGAATTTTGTCTCAGATGGAATAATGAGATTTTTATATTAAATCAGACAGAAAAATGAGACTTTTATCTCATATCAGACAGAATGAGAAGTTTGTCTCAGATGGAATGATGAGACTTTTATCTCATCTCGGACAGAATGATGAGACTTTTATCTCATCTCGGACAGAATGATGACACATTTATCATATCAGATAGAACGATGAGACATTTATCCAATATCAGACAGAATGAGAATTTTGTCTCATATCAGATAGAACGATGAGACTTTTATCTCATATCAGATAGAATGATGAGACTTTTATCTCATATCAGATAGAACGATGAGACATTTATATTAAATCAGACGGAAAAATGAGAATTTTATCTCATATCAGACAGAATGAGACTTTTGTCTCATATCAGACAGAATGAGACTTTTATCATATCAGATAGAACGATGAGACTTTTATCATATCAGATAGAACGATGAGACTTTTATCTCATATCAGATAGAATGATGAGACTTTTATCTCATATCAGATAGAATGAGAATTTTGTCTCAGATGGAATGATGAGACTTTTATCTCATCTCGGACAGAAAGATGACACATTTATCATGTCAGATAGATTAATGAGACATTTCTCTAATATCAAACAGAATGATGAGACTTTTATCATATCAGATAGAACGATGAGACATTTATATTAAATCAGAAAGAAAAATGAGACTTTTATCTCATATCAGACAGAATGATGAGACTTTTATCATGTCAGATAGAATGAGAATTTTGTCTCAGATGGAATGATGAGACTTTTATCTCATCTCGGACAGAATGATGACACATTTATCATATTAGATAGAACGATGAGACCTTTATATTAAATCAGACGGAAAAATTAGACTTTTATCTCATCTCGGACAGAATGATGACACATTTATCATATCAGATAGAACGATGAGACCTTTATATTAAATCAGACGGAAAAATGAGACTTTTATCTCATCTCGGACAGAATGATGACACATTTATCATATCAGATAGAACGATGAGACATTTATATTAAATCAGACGGAAAAATGAGACTTTTATCTCATATCAGATAGAATGAGAATTTTGTCTCAGATGGAATGATGAGACTTTTATATCATCAGACAGAATGAGACTTTTATCTCATATCAGATAGAATGATGAGACTTTTATATTAAATCAGACAGAAAAATGAGACTTTTATCTCATATCAGACAGAATGAGAATTTTGTCTCAGATGGAATGATGAGACTTTTATCTCATATCAGATAGAATGATGACACATTTATCTCATATCAGACAGAATGAGAATTTTGTCTCAGATGGAATGATGAGACTTTTATCTTATCTCGGACAGAATGATGACACATTTATCATATCAGATAGAATGATGAGACTTTTATCTCATATCAGACAGAATGAGAATTTTGTCTCAGATGGAATGATGAGACTTTTATCTCATATCAGATAGAATGATGAGACTTTTATCTCATATCAGATAGAATGATGAGACTTTTATCTCATATCAGATAGAATGATGAGACATTTATCTCATATTAGATAGAATGAGAATTTTGTCTCAGATGGAATAATGAGATTTTATATTAAATCAGACAGAAAAATGAGACTTTTATCTCATATCAGACAGAATGAGAAGTTTGTCTCAGATGGAATGATGAGACTTTTATCTCATCTCGGACAGAATGATGAGACTTTTATCTCATCTCGGACAGAATGATGACACATTTATCATATCAGATAGAACGATGAGACATTTATCCAATATCAGACAGAATGAGAATTTTGTCTCATATCAGATAGAACGATGAGACTTTTATCTCATATCAGATAGAATGATGAGACTTTTATCTCATATCAGATAGAACGATGAGACATTTATATTAAATCAGACGGAAAAATGAGAATTTTATCTCATATCAGACAGAATGAGACTTTTGTCTCATATCAGACAGAATGAGACTTTTATCATATCAGATAGAACGATGAGACTTTTATCATATCAGATAGAACGATGAGACTTTTATCTCATATCAGATAGAATGATGAGACTTTTATCTCATATCAGATAGAATGAGAATTTTGTCTCAGATGGAATGATGAGACTTTTATCTCATCTCGGACAGAATGATGACACATTTATCATGTCAGATAGATTAATGAGACATTTCTCTAATATCAAACAGAATGATGAGACTTTTATCATATCAGATAGAACGATGAGACATTTATATTAAATCAGAAAGAAAATGAGACTTTTATCTCATATCAGACAGAATGATGAGACTTTTATCATGTCAGATAGAATGAGAATTTTGTCTCAGATGGAATGATGAGACTTTTATCTCATCTCGGACAGAATGATGACACATTTATCATATTAGATAGAACGATGAGACCTTTATATTAAATCAGACGGAAAAATGAGACTTTTATCTCATCTCGGACAGAATGATGACACATTTATCATATCAGATAGAACGATGAGACCTTTATATTAAATCAGACGGAAAAATGAGACTTTTATCTCATCTCGGACAGAATGATGACACATTTATCATATCAGATAGAACGATGAGACATTTATATTAAATCAGACGGAAAAATGAGACTTTTATCTCATATCAGATAGAATGAGAATTTTGTCTCAGATGGAATGATAAGACTTTTATCTCATATCAGATAGAATGAGAATTTTGTCTCAGATGGAATGATGAGACTTTTATCTTATCTCGGACAGAATGATGACACATTTATCATATCAGATAGAATGATGAGACTTTTATCTCATATCAGACAGAATGAGAATTTTGTCTCAGATGGAATGATGAGACTTTTATCTCATATCAGATAGAATGATGAGACTTTTATCTCATATCAGATAGAATGATGAGACTTTTATCTCATATTAGATACAATGAGAATTTTGTCTCAGATGGAATAATGAGATTTTTATATTAAATCAGACAGAAAAATGAGACTTTTATCTCATATCAGACAGAATGAGAAGTTTGTCTCAGATGGAATGATGAGACTTTTATCTCATCTCGGACAGAATGATGAGACTTTTATCTCATCTCGGACAGAATGATGACACATTTATCATATCAGATAGAACGATGAGACATTTATATTATATCAGACAGAAAAATGAGACTTTTATCTCATATCAGACAGAATGAGAATTATGTCTCATATCAGACAGACTGAGCCTTATCTCATACTAGACGGAATGAAACTTTTCTTTTGTATCAGACAGAATGACGAGACATTTATCTCATATCAGACAGAATGAGAATTTTGTCTCAGATGGAATGATGAGACTTTTATCTCATATCAGATAGAATGATGAGACATTTATCTCATATCAGACAGAATGAGAATTTTGTCTCAGATGGAATGATGAGACTTTTATCTCATATCAGATAGAATGATGAGACTTTTATCTCATATCAGACAGAATGAGAATTTTGTCTCAGATGGAATGATGAGACATTTATCTCATATCAGACAGAATGAGAATTTTGTCTCAGATGGAATGATGAGACTTTTATCTCATCTCGGACAGAATGATGACACATTTATCATATCAGATAGAACAATGACATTTATATTAAATCAGACAGAAAAATGAGACTTTTATCTGATATCAGACAGAATGATGAGACTTTTATCTCATATCAGACAGAATGAGAATTTTGTCTCAGATGGAATAATGAGAATTTTATCTCATCTCGGACAGAATGATGACAAATTTATCATATCAGATAGAACGATGACATTTATATTAAATCAGAGGGAAAAATGAGAATTTTATCTCATATTAGATGGAATGATGAGACATTTATCTCATATCAGACAGAATGAGAATTTTGTCTCAGATGGAATGATGAGACTTTTATCTCATTTCAGATAGAATGATGAGACTTTTATCTCATATCAGATAGAATGAGAATTTTGTCTCAGATGGAATGATGAGACTTTTATCTCATTTCAGATAGAATGATGAGACTTTTATCTCATATCAGATAGAATGAGAATTTTGTCTCAGATGGAATGATGAGACTTTTATCTCATTTCAGATAGAATGATGAGACTTTTATCTCATATCAGATAGAATGAGAATTTTGTCTCAGATGGAATGATGAGACTTTTATCTCATTTCAGATAGAATGATGAGACTTTTATCTCATATCAGATAGAATTAGAATTTTGTCTCAGATGGAATGAGACTTATATCTCATATCAGTTAGAATGATGAGACTTATATCTCATATCAGACAGAATGAGAATTTTGTCTCAGATGGAATGATGAGACTTTTATCTCATCTCGGACAGAATGATGACACATTTATCATATCAGATAGAACGATGAGACATTTATATTATATCAGACAGAAAAATGAGACTTATCTCATCTCGGACAGAATGATGACACATTTATCATATCAGATAGAACAATGAGACATTTATATTAAATCAGACGGAAAAATGAGACTTTATCTCATCTCGGACAGAATGATGACACATTTATCATATCAGATAGAACGATGAGACATTTATATTAAATCAGACGGAAAAATGAGACTTTTATCTCATATCAGATAGAATGAGAATTTTGTCTCAGATGGAATGATGAGACTTTTATATCATCAGACAGAATGAGACTTTTATCTCATATCAGATAGAATGATGAGACTTTTATCTCATATCAGATAGAATGATGAGACTTTTATCTCATATCAGACAGAATGAGACTTTTATCAAATCAGATAGAATGATGAGACTTTTATCTCATATCAGATGTAATGATGAGACTTTTATCTCATATCAGATAGAATGATGAGACTTTTATCTCATATCAGATGTAATGATGAGACTTTTATCTCATATCAGATGTAATGATGAGACTTTTATCTCATATCAGATAGAATGATGAGACATTTATATTAAATCAGACAGAAAAATGAGACTTTTATCTCATGTCAGACGGAACGATGACACATTTATCATATCAGATAGAACAATGAGACTTTTACATTAAATCAGACAGAAAAATGAGATTTTTATCTCATGTCAGACGGAACGATGACACATTTATCATATCAGATAGAACGATGAGACTTTTACATTAAATCAGACAGAAAAATGAGACTTTTATCTCATATCAGATGGAATGATGAGACTTATATCTCATATCAGACAGAATGAGAATTTATTCTCAGATGGAACGATGAGACTTTTATCTCATATCAGACAGAATGATGACACATTTATCATATCAGATAGAACGATGAGACATTTATATTAAATCAGACAGAAAAATGAGACTTTTATCTCATGTCAGACGGAACGATGACACATTTATCATATCAGATAGAACGATGAGACTTTTACATTAAATCAGACAGAAAAATTAGACTTTTATCTCATATCAGATGAAATGATGAGACTTAGTATCTCATATCAGACAGAATGAGAATGTATTCTCAGATGGAACGATTAGACTTATATCTCATATCAGACAGAATGATGACACATTTACCATATCAGATAGAACGATGAGACATATTATATTAAATCAGACGGAAAAATGAGAATTTTATCTCAGATGGAATGATGAGACATTTATATTAAATCAGACAGAAAAATGAGACTTTTATCTCATCTCGGACAGAATGATGACACATTTATCATATCAGATTGAACGATGAGACTTTTATCTCATATCAGATAGAACGATGAGACATTTATATTAAATCAGACAGAAAAATGAGACTTTTATCCCATATCAGACAGAATGAGAATTATGTCTCATATCAGATAGACTGAGCCTTATCTCATACTAGACGGAATGAAACTTTTCTTTTGTATCAGACAGAATGACGAGACATTTATCTCATATCAGACAGAATGAGAATTTTGTCTCAGATGGAATGATGAGACTTTTATCTCATATCAGATAGAATGATGAGAACATTTATCTCATATCAGACAGAATGAGAATTTTGTCTCAGATGGAATGATGAGACTTTTATCTCATATCAGATAGAATGATGAGACTTTTATCTCATATCAGACAGAATGAGAATTTTGTCTCAGATGGAATGATGAGACATTTATCTCATATCAGACAGAATGAGAATTTTGTCTCAGATGGAATGATGAGACTTTTATCTCATCTCGGACAGAATGATGACACATTTATCATATCAGATAGAACAATGACATTTATATTAAATCAGACAGAAAAATGAGACTTTTATCTGATATCAGACAGAATGATGAGACTTTTATCTCATATCAGACAGAATGAGAATTTTGTCTCAGATGGAATAATGAGACTTTTATCTCATCTCGGACAGAATGATGACAAATTTATCATATCAGATAGAACGATGACATTTATATTAAATCAGAGGGAAAAATGAGAATTTTATCTCATATTAGATGGAATGATGAGACATTTATCTCATATCAGACAGAATGAGAATTTTGTCTCAGATGGAATGATGAGACTTTTATCTCATTTCAGATAGAATGATGAGACTTTTATCTCATATCAGATAGAATGAAAATTTTGTCTCAGATGGAATGATGAGACTTTTATCTCATTTCAGATAGAATGATGAGACTTTTATCTCATATCAGATAGAATGAGAATTTTGTCTCAGATGGAATGATGAGACTTTTATCTCATTTCAGATAGAATGATGAGACTTTTATCTCATATCAGATAGAATGAGAATTTTGTCTCAGATGGAATGATGAGACTTTTATCTCATTTCAGATAGAATGATGAGACTTTTATCTCATATCAGATAGAATTAGAATTTTGTCTCAGATGGAATGAGACTTATATCTCATATCAGTTAGAATGATGAGACTTATATCTCATATCAGACAGAATGAGAATTTTGTCTCAGATGGAATGATGAGACTTTTATCTCATCTCGGACAGAATGATGACACATTTATCATATCAGATAGAACGATGAGACATTTATATTATATCAGACAGAAAAATGAGACTTATCTCATCTCGGACAGAATGATGACACATTTATCATATCAGATAGAACAATGAGACATTTATATTAAATCAGACGGAAAAATGAGACTTTTATCTCATCTCGGACAGAATGATGACACATTTATCATATCAGATAGAACGATGAGACATTTATATTAAATCAGACGGAAAAATTAGACTTTTATCTCATATCAGATAGAATGAGAATTTTGTCTCAGATGGAATGATGAGACTTTTATATCATCAGACAGAATGAGACTTTATCTCATATCAGATAGAATGATGAGACTTTTATCTCATATCAGACAGAATGAGAATTTTGTCTCAGATGGAATGATGAGACATTTATCTCATATCAGATAGAATGAGAATTTTGTCTCAGATGGAATGATGAGACTTTTATCTCATTTCAGATAGAATGATGAGACTTTTATCTCATATCAGATAGAATGAGAATTTTGTCTCAGATGGAATGATGAGACTTTTATCTCATTTCAGATAGAATGATGAGACTTTTATCTCATATCAGATAGAATGAGAATTTTGTCTCAGATGGAATGATGAGACTTTTATCTCATTTCAGATAGAATGATGAGACTTTTATCTCATATCAGATAGAATTAGAATTTTGTCTCAGATGGAATGAGACTTATATCTCATATCAGTTAGAATGATGAGACTTATATCTCATATCAGACAGAATGAGAATTTTGTCTCAGATGGAATGATGAGACTTTTATCTCATCTCGGACAGAATGATGACACATTTATCATATCAGATAGAACGATGAGACATTTATATTATATCAGACAGAAAAATGAGACTTATCTCATCTCGGACAGAATGATGACACATTTATCATATCAGATAGAACAATGAGACATTTATATTAAATCAGACGGAAAAATGAGACTTTTATCTCATCTCGGACAGAATGATGACACATTTATCATATATCAGATAGAACGATGAGACATTTATATTAAATCAGACGGAAAAATGAGACTTTTATCTCATATCAGATAGAATGAGAATTTTGTCTCAGATGGAATGATGAGACTTTTATATATATCAGACAGAATGAGACTTTTATCTCATATCAGATAGAATGATGAGACTTTTATCTCATATCAGATAGAATGATGAGACTTTTATCTCATATCAGACAGAATGAGACTTTTATCAAATCAGATAGAATGATGAGACTTTATCTCATATCAGATGTAATGATGAGACTTTTATCTCATATCAGATAGAATGATGAGACTTTTATCTCATATCAGATGTAATGATGAGACTTTTATCTCATATCAGATAGAATGATGAGACATTTATATTAAATCAGACAGAAAAATGAGACTTTTATCTCATGTCAGACGGAACGATGACACATTTATCATATCAGATAGAACGATGAGACTTTTACATTAAATCAGACAGAAAAATGAGACTTTTATCTCATGTCAGACGGAACGATGACACATTTATCATATCAGATAGAACGATGAGACTTTTACATTAAATCAGACAGAAAAATTAGACTTTTATCTCATATCAGATGGAATGATGAGACTTATATCTCATATCAGACAGAATGAGAATTTATTCTCAGATGGAACGATGAGACTTTTATCTCATATCAGACAGAATGATGACACATTTATCATATCAGATAGAACGATGAGACATTTATATTAAATCAGATAGAAAAATGAGACTTTTATCTCATGTCAGACGGAACGATGACACATTTATCATATCAGATAGAACGATGAGACTTTTACATTAAATCAGACAGAAAAATTAGACTTTATCTCATATCAGATGGAATGATGAGACTTATATCCCATACTAGAGCAGAATGAGAATTTATTCTCAGATGGAACGATGAGACTTTTATCTCATATCAGACAGAATGATGACACATTTACCATATCAGATAGAACGATGAGACATTTATAGTAGAATCAGACGGAAAAATGAGAATTTTATCTCAGATGGAATGATGAGACATTTATATTAAATCAGACAGAAAAATGAGACTTTTATCTCATCTCGGACAGAATGATGACACATTTATCATATCAGATTGAACGATGAGACTTTAATCTCATATCAGACAGAACGATGAGACATTTATATTAAATCAGACGGAAAAATGAGAATTTTATCTAATGTCAGAAGGAACGGTGAGATTTATGTCAGGTCTTTGACTACCCATGAGTCAGTTCTTGCACCTACCTTTCCTTAAGTAGTCCCTGTAGTGGAAAAGCAGTCCTGCAGCGACGGTGAGGACCAGAACCAGGAGGATCAGGAGGACCAGGAGAACTTTGGTGGAGGTAGGAACTGGAATGAGACAACGTGAACTGAACATGATGATGAATGAACGCTGGCATGACTCCCTGGTGGCTCCACAGCAGGAACAGGTCTGACCTCCGTCCCTCTGGACCTGCAGCAGAACTTCGGTCTGGAACAGGTCTTCCGAACCCGCGGACGGCGCAGGTGTAGGTGCTGCTGTCCAGGATGCTGGGTCTGCTCGAGAGGAGGCTGAGGGCTCCGGTGGCTCAGGGGCGTCGGTCCTCATGGAGGTCCGGCCTTTGTACTGCCGGTTCTGGTTCTGGACGTCGCCGCCGCCCAGCCGGCGCAGGTGCACGATGGAGGGATTCAGATCTTTTTGCGACTCCACACCACGGTGGACTGGTCGATTTCAGAGTGACGAAATGAAACAGGGTAAGGAGACAAGTCCCCTCCCCTCACTCACGTCCACCCCCGAGGCATGCTGGGAAACTGAGGGAAAGAGAGGTAGGATGAGGATGGAGGATGGTGGAGGAAACGGGTGGAGCACGGAAACCTGAGCTGATGCTGCAGACACCAGCCAGGGAGTTGGTGATGGACGGTCCATGAAGATGGAGGACAAAACCCCCAGATTCTGCCAGGACGGGCTCGTGC